>JAQFVV010006239.1:7636173-8168614 GCA_028023455.1 Epiperipatus broadwayi
TACCTACTAAATAATTGCTAGGATAAATAAACAAGTGAATGATATCTTGGCCATCCATAAAATAACTATCTTATGTTCAATCATAGAGTAATAAACAAAAATATTAATTTAAAAATTTGATGTGTTAATTTAAATTGAAACTAATTACTCAAGATATCACTCGAGCAAAGAAAAGGACAAGGGCACTTTTTATGTCTTCCCCCATACTCACAGACAACCTACTAAGGACCTTAAATGCAGATAGATTATAATTGTTAAACATGTAAGGTGATGATAGACAATGTGCAGCCAATGTAAGATAATAATAAATGATCTTCTGAAGCACTAATATTTTTTTTATCTCATATTGCATAATCTTCAGTCTGAGAAGATATAATGATAACTTAAAATCAACTATTAAATGAGCATTCAATTAAGCGTCTGAGATAATGTAATTATCTGTTACTGTGATTCAATCTGAGAATCACTTAGATTAGCATGGATTTATAATTTAAACCAGTATCAAAACATATTTTGTAAACTTTATGATATGTTTATGAACTTTTGAACTCAAGGCAATAATATTTTTCATATAAAAGTAAAACAAAAAAAAACTTTTTAAATTAATAATAATATGGTTTATTAAGAACAATATAAAGAAAATATTTACAAACAAAATTTATTATAAACATTGCCAATATAGCTCTGAAATCTTTTTACAAATATTTTGACTTTTAAACTTTATTTTTGGTTTACAAAATATGAACAATTTCTCTAGCTACAGTTACTGAGTATCCTTCTTAAATTTTTTTAAATGGTTTATCTTGATAAATAAAATAATAAGACAAATAAATACATACAAGAGCAAGCAGAGGCTATTTAATATTAAATCCTAATCTCTTTTAATAATTAGAGATTTCAAATCTTTAAACTTCAATTACAAAGGTCTAAGTTTAATAAGCACAATTTTATTTTTTTATTAGCATATTTAATAATATTGTGGTGTTATCTAACAATCAGAATAACACACAAATAAGCTTATATTTATAGCCCTAAGCTTAACAAATGCTAAGCTGAAATAAGCATATTCAGCATATATTTTTAAAATTGTCATTAGTTACACTTACATTCCTAATATTATAGCTACTGATGTATTTAAGAAAATTTCTAGCTAACCTTAAAATAATTTAGATGTATGGGCCACTCACTCATCAGAGGTAATTTATACACATTCTTTTAAATAAATTTTGTCCACATAAAATTATTACACTAAATGTTTTTTTTTTTTAAATTAAAAATTTTAAAGACTTACAAATCCAGTGACGAAAACTCTGGATGAACATTTTAAAATTAATATGTGTGAATTGCCACTTATATGCATAATTTAACATACTTAAAAATAAATATAAATTATTGATGGTTGGATTGTGGATGATAAAACTATCATAGAAACACAATTCTAACATTGATATACCTATAAGCATTAAAAGAGCTATCTACTACCTGCAGAAGCAAAGTTCCTCAAACAAACATATCTTGTTATGACATGTCTAAAACAAATGCAACATCACCTACTGTGGTGGAACTAGCATAAATTCATCATGGATGATAGGCCAAAATAAGTACATATATGCCCCGCAGAGCTGAATAAGAATGTGGTGGCTTTCAAAATACCTAATTTTGAGGCAGAAAATAGGATGCCTGGACTTTGTCTACAGTGCATCAGGAAACAGGAAAGACATACCAGGAAAGTATGATCCTCTCTCATGGGATTCCAATATTTCAAAATGTGATTACAATCACTAGGAATTCAAATATCTTGGATATAATAATTCTAAATAGGAACAAGCACTATCACCTCATGGAAAAGCAATACAATAAAGATGGATGACCTTGTCTACTCCATTAAACATACTCATAGTAATTAACAAAGCCTAGTGCTATGAGGCTAACAAATACTAAACTACCAACAAGATATAAACTTCACATGAACTAACTAAGTTATCACTAAGAATTTTAAAAATACAACATGTATATTCAATGTAAGACCAACAATGCAAAACTATGTCAAACGACTAATATAAGAATTACTTAAAATTAAATACATATAAAAATTCTAGGCAATGCACACATAATAAAATATTAAATACTAAAATATGGTGATTAGTGGACATGTAAAAGATTGAAAATTAAATGCAAGAATACTAATTCTCAATGCATATTAAAAATATTTGCAGTTATTATTAATTTAGCATTTATAAAACAAATGAATGGAAACCCTCTGATAAACCTCTTTGGCTGATTTAAAATAATACTGAGTGAAATACCACCCACATAAATAAACTAAGACTGAGATATTAAAATTTTCTGGGAATAAAATCATTGAATAGAAATTAACTTGTGAAATGCTTAACAAATATAATAATATAAATCACCTGAGAATGGTAAAATATTTACTCATTCTAATAAACCCATTAAGACCAAAACTGTAACATGAGTTTACCTGGCATATTTATGCTAAATTGTATTACACATATTTAAAACAAAATATATAGCATAAATATTTTTCTGGTTTCTTTTTTTTATAAAACCAATAAATAGACAATAATATAAAAAAATAATACAGTAACTTAAGTTCATAGTTTCAGCTCCATACTGGTTTTTCCATTCTAGATATGTATATAATTTATTGAGGATAATTTATCTGACGGTATTCGAAGCTTCTGGTCAAAACATTCATAAGCATGGCAATGATTTCCAAACGAACACTTTATAAATAGTTCTTAAAGACATTTTTAATTTCTTCCTTTAAAGACATATTTTAGTTCAAAGAAGCACTATAATAAAATATTTAAATAATAATAATAGGCCTGCATTAGAATAATACGTAAAACAAATTCTTCCAGCTGAGAACATTTTTATAAGAATCCCGAGTTTACATGTACAATAATATAGCTTTATTTCAATTCCATTAATCTCTTTTAAGTGAACGCATTTTTTTAAAACAGTTTTTTTTTTTTTAATTATTTTCTCATATAACATTTTAAAATGTTGTTTACAAACAAATTTCTTTACCCTTCTCAACATAAGAGTAGAATTATTTTGCAATTAGAAAATTTCCTCTGTTTAGGAGCTAGGAATAATTGTCACAACTTTACATATAGATAATTGCAAATATAACAGTTCATTATATAGACAAAAGTTTATCATTAATAATTGTAGTTTATAGTATTTTGTCCAACTATTTCAAAAGTAGATAATTAATCTATCATATTCAATACATTTTTAAATTGAACATTAGGCAAAGTTAATATGAAACTATACTAAATGCTTGGCAGATAAAATTCATCCTTCCTTATTTTAGCACAGTATATTTTCTCTTTTAAAACTATTTTAGAAACAAGCATTATTATAACAGGAATATCTTGAAATTAATATCAGGTATCACTAATAAAATCTTGGACTTAAAATCAGTTTTATATTACAAGGATATTGATGCATTTTTTAACTATAATGAAATTAAAATATAAATGTCTTTCAATTTTCCTCGCTTATGTTTTAGCTTAATTAGATAATTACTAAGTATCCTCCAACTATAATAGTTCAGTACAATAAAGATATTTAGCGTATATATACTAACGGTTGGTATCCTAATTTTACTTTCCGGTAGATATAAGTCATGCAATAAATAAATAAGATAAAGATGTAAAACTTTTTTTAAACATTTTGTTACTATAGTTTTAAAGTTAACTGAAATTTGATATCAAGAAAATGGGTTTACCTTTAATTTAGCAGTTGTTCATAATTTTAAAACAATTAGATATACTTTTACATACTTTTGCTTTTAATAAAAATAATAAACTTTAAAAAAAAAAAATTACAACTTTTTTTTTATTAAAGAAAAGAAAAGTTTTCAGAAGCAGCACACAATAATAACCACTGAATACGAATAAAAATCTATTTATATCTGATAATTTCTACCCCTCCCTCAATTGTCATGACAATTCATTTTTAAAATAACCAATATAAGTCATTTTATATTTGACTTTAACACTTTTTATAGATCAACTGAGAAATTGATTATAAAAGAAATATAAAAGGTTTTGAATGGATTATTTTTAAACTTATTATCCAATTAATTTTTTATTACAAACCTGCTCTACTATATTCCTCATTATTATCCTCATTATGATTATGAATTGTAAAAATATATGCTCTATAATGAAACTTGCAATATCCAAAGCATATATGCACTCATATCTCATCATTAAGTTATACTTATTTTCCAGGAATTAATGAAAAGCTAATATTTATTATACCAGAGGTTTCCAGCAACATATTTACATATTTTTTCATAAAAAGTTGAATAACCATTGATATACTTGTGTGTTCATGCTTACTAATAAACCTGTTGCTTATATTAAGCAAGCTGCACATATAATTTTAAAATATCTGTGTTTTCAACATTATTAGAAATTTTTTTATGTTTGAAGAATGGTAATTGCAGAACAATATCCTGCTGAATGGTACAATCTCCAGAATAAAAGACTTTTAATTATTTATTTTGGCGGTAAACTGGATATAATTTAAAATTATAATTTGATGTTATTGTAATTTATTATATCTTTTATTTATTTATATAATGCATTTTTGTCTGATACATATTCATGTTATATTATTTGTAAACTATAAAACTATAATATTGGAAGTTTATAGAATAATTGTTATTTATGATACTATATTTTTGAAGTGTTATTTATCTCCTTGCATGAGTAATTTATTTATTTTAATGTATAAGTTTATGCAGAATCAATGATGATGTTGTATATTATTATTGCTTATTTCAGATCATATTGTTATTAGGACAGACTTGGCACATAATTTTATTGTTGGTTTTACACATCAGTTAATTATTACATTTGTTTATGAGATTTAGCATGTATTCTTTTGTTTTATTGTTTATGCTTAACTTGCTATTATATTATCCATGAAATTGTTACTATTGTTCTCTCTTGTGGATATTTATTTCATTATTATGCATTATCCAACAGGTCTTACGAATATTTATTTCACTAGCAGACAAATTTTATAAAGAGATTGTAGCTTTCTCCCTCTTATTATAGTATATTCTGTGAGTTAGATCTTTCCTCTCTGACATTTAAGCATAAATGTTTTATTTAAGATAACCATTATTGTTCCTAATATATTTTGCTGGTTTATTATCATTTTCTTTAACTTCACATAAAAAGTCCTAGCATAATTTTGCCCTCAAAATTTAGGTGATCTTTTGCATCATTTTAGGTTCATTGTCATATGCATCCTTACCTCTCAAATGTATTACATTAAGTATATCTTGTATAGAACCATGTGTGGTATGCCATCATAACTTTATTATTTTTGGCAATTGGTATTGTATTTGTTATTAGGAATATCATCTTTTTTTCAGTTGCATCCTTGAATATTCTGAGTTCAGATTAGAGATGATTTTGGTGTGTATATTTTTTTTGCTGTGCTTTTCCAGTATTGCAGAGTGTAAAACTGATAAATATTTATTTAGAAATTAAAATTGTATTTATAGGCCACAATAAGTGATGTATATCACTTCTAGCATTGATTTCATTGCTGGATTGGTAAGACATGCTTATTATTTAGATGTATTCATTGTTGGGACCATAAAATAGTATAAATGTTACATAAATGTAGAACTTCTTGGAATAATGCTCATGGTAAAGAAAGCTTTTATCAGTTAGACAAAGTTAACAATAGTCAATTATCATTTAATTTGTAAAACTATTTATTATTATTATAAGCTATAAACTTTAACAAAAGTATTTTCCTAAGCAGTAAATTGTATAGCATAGTGACTGAACAGCTTGCTTGAGAGTTTATATATTTCCAAAGTTGTTACTTATTTAATTGTTCTTATTGATAAAATAAATATTGTTTCTATTGTTAAATATGTCATCTAGTTTCAATATCAGCATTATCACATATCTATACAGAAATCTTGACATTATAAACTATTATACAATTATTTTTTATGTTGATCAATAAGAGTACAAACACATAAAAATTATATATAATAATAGCTTTGTTAAAATGATCTGCAGATGTTAACAAAGCATCTAAGAAATAGATTATTCAATTCATTTTCTTAATTTTAAATGAGCATTTATTAGAAGAAGTCTGCTTTTGTGACAAAATTATTATTTGTATTATTTATAAAATTACAATTGATGAACTATATATAATATGTTTTAACACTGAATGTATTTATCTTCAATTTATATGAAAGATTTTAGTATAAGTTATTAATAGGATATTCTGACTGGTCATAATATTCCTTATCCACTCATGGTATTCAAATGGTAGATTATTATTTATTCTAAATTAAAAAGTTTTTATGTCATTATTGTAAATAATATTTTATTTAAAATATTTTATTCTTATTATGCTTTTTGAGAGGAGGTAGACATTTTCTTATAGGGTAAGAATATGTCTCCATATATCTTAATATGATGACATCCATTGCCTAACAATTCTTAAATAAAAATAAAAAATGAAATTTTAATATTATAAATATTTAATTAAAGAATTCTGATATCTTAATATTATAATCAATGATAAAAAGAAGGCATTTCACAAAAGAAATCCTTTTAAGAAACAAGGTGGCCCAACATTTAAGAAACATATAACACTGTATCAAAAGATTGTAAAATGTGAATCTAATCTTTACAATGAAATGTTAAGAATAGTGTTTGTTAAATGTGTTGTTATTGGAGGGGGCTATTAATATAAATCTTATAAGAAAAAATGTACTATCGTCTAATTACTCTATAATATATGTTTTCAATATTGCAACATTTCTGTTACATGGCACTAAATAGCATAGTGTGTGTGGAGAAATATATATATAAAGTTGAAAGGAAAAGTAAAAAATAAACACAGACAAAAATTTTGTTGATATTTTTCTACATTTTCTGAAATAAAATAGTCCTAGTTAAATGTTAAATAATTTTAAATTTAAAATATAATTTTATTATGAAGTAAACAGTTAAAAATGTCTAAATAAATATTAATATTGTATTCTGACTTTGAAATTAAAAACAAGCATCTTTTATGTTAAAATATGACTAATAAATGTAAACATTTCTATTCCAAAAAGTAACTTTTAATTAAAAGTGATGTGAAAAGATTAAAAAGAAAAAACTATTTTTAATTAAAAACAGTTTTAATTAGTGTTTTATCACCTCAGCCTGACCATATAACAAGAGTTGATAAAAAGAATAGTTTTAGTTGGCTGGCAGTTTTTTTGTTAATTTTTGGCTGCTAATATTTTGAAAAGAAGTTGGCAGTAATTATAGCTGGCAAGAAGTAGCTCTCTAGTAGAGTAGACCAGATCAGGACAGAAAACTACATGAAGAAATAAGTCTGAAAGGAGGTCAAGTCCAAAAACTGCTCTATAGTTTATGATGTTGGAGTTTCGATTCACATGGAAAAAAGGGCCAACTTAAAGTGTTTCCTAGCTTCAAATGTGTTCTAAAAACAGCTTGCTGCTGAAAGCTATCAAATCTTAGACAGAAGGAGGATCATCAACAGTTACCTGAGAATACCTTCCTTGACAATGACACTTATCCAAACAACCTCTGCTTGCTGAAGAATTCATTATGCATATGCTATGTCAGTGATATGCAGAGAAGCATAGATAAATGTAAATACAGCTGATGGTAAATAATCTTATATATAATGATAACAAAATTTTAAATAATTTCTTTCATAAAAATTATATTTTTAAACCTATATTTTAAATTTAAAATGTTATAATCAAGAATGACCTGTGATGGAGATATATATATATATATATATATATATATATATATATATATATATATATATATATATATATATATATATATAACAATTAGTTAAAATGGCATTCAAAAAATATAACTTAATGTGCAACTAATAATTTTGCTTGGAATAAAAATACAGAAAATAAAAGAAAAAGAATTATTTAAAATCTAAGTTTAATGATGTTATAATTAATCAATAAAACCTTTTTAGAGTAACCTGTCAAGGTGGACATTATATTTTTTAAAAAAATAAACATGAAAAAGCAAGAAGTAGACTTATATTTAATAAGTGACTCAAATTATTTATTTCCATGTACACACATATATGTAAATCTTATATACTTTCAACAAAAAATTTAATTGTGAAAATGTACATTTTAATAACTTTATTATTTTGACAAATTAAAATATTTGATATAAACACCAGTGTGCACATACATTTTACATGCATAAACATATATGTTAATTACATATTATAAAAATTAATGTCATTTATTATTTTGATAAATTCAAATATGATAGATGAATTTCATTTATATGTTAAATTAATTATTGTACCACACATGTGTGTGAAGATGATATATATATATATGTGTGTGTGTGTGTGCATATGTTCAAATAAATGTAAATTGAGGTATTTATATTAGTTAAGTGATAACTTAAACAATTTAATCATGCATTTTTATTTTATGGCAAGTCAAAGATGTTCAGAAATTACTATGCCACATGTCAGATAGACACTTATATGTATATGTTAATTATTTATTGTATTTTTATATAACTTAAAATTTTTATAATTATTTTATAACAATTCAATTATTTTCAGAAATTATTAAGCTATGTGTCTGTGTGCTGACTGGTTTTAAGTAAACCTATTTGAACATCTATGGAAGCCACCATAGAGTAACTTGAATTATGTATATTAATAAAGTAAACACATATATAAATTTAATCTTTTTTTTTTTTAATTTTATTAAATGTCAATTGAAATGTACTTATTGTATATTATAAAATGCATGTCTGTGTGCATATCTATATATGTGTTGTAAGTAAACCCAAGAGGTATTGTAAATCAATGTAATAGTTTGAATTTATATATCAATCATGTAAATCACAAGATAATAGTTTTTATTGTATGTTAATCAAAATCAGAAAGTTTATATGTGTGTAGTCTTATTCTAGACACCTTAACTTCCTTTGCTGATATTATTATTAATAAACTTGTATTCAGTTGTTAAAATTATTTCAGTGACTTAATTCTAAATGGTTTTTAGAATATTATATTTGCATCATCTCTTGACCACAATAACTGTAATAGATCTTATGTTGTCTGAGCTAGATTCAAGTATAATGGTCTGGTATATAAAAGGGGGTGTATTTAGTGCAGGAACATTCCAGTATGACATTTGTCCTGATTTGGCACAAAAAGAATACTCTTTAGAGCCCATGCACTACATTATATTTAGTTTAGTCTATTAGAAATTAAGTTTATAGTTGGCCAGTACATTAATGGTACTAAGTGGCCAGAGCATTGATGATGATCAGCATGTTTTAATATCCCAGAATTATTGTATTTTATAGTTATATATTTCCAATGGATGAGAACTTAAGTCAGTGCATCCAAATTTATGTTTAAATAATTGCCCCAAACTGACAAAGGCTAAATAGTTGGCCTGGTCTACCATAGGCCCATTTAAAATCCATTCCAAGATTGACTGTTGATTAATGTATTGATGTATTTTGATTGATCATTCATGATGATGACTTACTTTTACCTATTGATAATGCTGGTGTATTTATAGTTAATACCATATAGGTACTCTAAGGAGTTAACTGGGCTGATCTCTCAGAAATCTCATGATCTCATGCTCTTTAATATATAAACTTACTTATATCTTTTGTTATATTAAACACTACTTTAATATCCGTTACATTACTTTAATAATATGTTACAATATACTTCAATATCTTACTTTAATGTGCTTGTTTGAAAATATTATATTTATATTTTGATTATGGTGATGATTTCTGTCACCTCACAATAACATTCTTTACTTCCCCATCCTGTTATAATATTAAGAGCATCACTGAAATTCATGAGTGAGTTGAGAGTTCTTCTCTGGAATTTTTATTAAATGTTAATTATTATATTGATAACATTTATTTATTGCTATTCTTACTCAGATGGCTCTTTTTATTATAGTATACATTATTTAGAATCCTGAACTAAACCTAATATATTATGTGATTATTATACATTGTAAAGTTGCAATTGTGTGTGGCTTGTTTGGCTTTTGATAGATGAATTGGTGGCTTGCAGTCATTTCGTTGGTTATAATATATAGTAATCAGAGTGAATTTTATCATCATTTTATTGCAGATTCCACTTTAAGATCTGCCCAACAAAATAAATGGATTAAATATTGATAAGTAATTAGTGATGTCAAACTAAAATATGCATGAGAAAAGATATTGAAATTTTCTTGGTTTATTGTGTATTTTCAATAGTTACAATAAGTTATACATGCTTATGTGTGTGTACCAAAAAAATACTCAAGATTTACATATTTGTATCTTAATAAATAAAAGGAGTTAATAAAATGAGCTGTTATTAATCAGAACTGTCAATGTGAGACAATTTACAAGATGTATTTAATGTTCAAATATACTCTTACAACTGCTATATATTTGATAAAACTGTTTTGATCAGCAAACTTTTTATTTTAAAAGAAATGGTTACTAGTGAATTGTTATTTTTTTAACATTTCTCTGTGGGAAAAGCTGAAAAGACTTACAACAGCACTAAATAAAATAAATAAAAAAGTACTTAAACTAAATTATTAAAATTCTTACTCTGGGATTAATTGCAGTGATAATTCACAACTGAAAATTTCAGGATCGATTTTCATCTGATTAATATTAATTTTAAAAAAATCTCACGTTTGTTACAATTGATTAACCTGCCACTGGAGATTCTTTAATGCCACATGATCTACTTGAGCAATTACTGCAATTAATTTTTTACTAATTGTTTTTTAAAAATAAAATGTAATGTTTGTCTGAAAGTTTGTGATGATAATATTTTATTTGGAGTGATATAATAGACTATTTCCATTATTTATTTGAATAATTAATTGTGTTTTTAAAAAATTCAAATTGTATATGTACTTTTTCAAATATACTAATAATAACACACAGGTTAGTAGAACACAACATCTCAAGAGATATTTTTCTCTGCTCTTCTTCAGATGTTTTTGGCTGACCAATGTCTGGGCTAGCATGGGGATTTAGATTCGTGAGTATTGAAGGTAAAGTGATGTTGTAACTAACTAACTTATTCTAACAAAAAAGCAATAGTACCTACAAATTGCATATAATTATCTCTCGATTTCAACACTTGTTTCTTAAAATCAAAGATTGTGAATGCTCTCCACCTTAAAAAAATAAATGAAGCAATAAGGAAAAACCTCATAGATAAGCATTTTAAGTTTCTATTGTTCAATGCCTTTTGCAGAATAGACAGGTTGATTAAAATGATTATGAATTCAATGCACATGCTGTCACTGGTCAGGCCAGCAACCCTGAAGTAGATATGGGGAAAATATCATTTGAAATGTTGTGTTTCATACTAACCTATGTCTTATTATTATATTAAAACCTTATTTGGAAAAAAAAGTAAATAAAGTTTAAATTTGTCTCAAAACATGATAGAAATAATAATAGGTATATAAAAATAATGATGATGATTTACAGAAAATCTTATTAGACATTCTCTATTAATTATTGTCATTAGTTTTTTCTTGAAACTCTCAACAAAATTGGAAAATATTTTAAGTTTTTCTTTCCTTTTTTTTTTATTTTCATTTTATTTATTTATTGATACTTCATTTATTTTATCTATGTTTTGCTTATTTAGAATTTGATGATTGCGAATCAGATGATCGTTTTGGAATCTGCATCTCTACAAATGATTCAAGATTTCTTTGTGTTTACATCGATTCATTTGAGAGTTCTTCTAAAGGACAAGGTGGATTAATTTTACAGTCAAAAACTGAAAACATATTAACAAAATATCAACAAAATTTATCGTCTTTTCATCACTCATATAATCTATCAATGTTCAATAACATTTTTAAAAAAATGAGATTTCTATGGAATAATAATTTAAAAACCGAGAGTAAACAAATATCAAAAAATATTTTATTTAACATTACTCACTCTACTAAAGACAATACGTTGACGAAATTAAAAGATGAATGATTGATAACTCATTTTAAAGCTTCTGTTAATAGTATAGAAATGACTCCCTCAGGACAAATTGGGTTTCATGATAATATTCTGAAAAATTGTGGCCAGACTATATCTAATAGCTGCTTTCATGTAAGATTTTATTTATTATTATTATTGTTGTTGTTGTTGTTGTTCTTTTTGTTACTATTACAATTGTCATTGTTATTGTTGTTGCTGTTGTTTTTGTGTTGTTGTTGTCATTGTTGTTATTATTATTACTATTATTATTATTGTTGTTATTATTATTATTAATAATACTATTACTACTATTACTACTATTATTATTATTATTGTTGTTGTTGTTATTCAATCAACCTCATTCATCAAACAAAGGTTACATCAGTGTACTTATGTATACAAAGACAAAAAATTGTACAAGGGTTACAGCAGCAGTACACATCATATAAAATTCACAGCAGAATCAATAGCTGCATATATATAATTTTAAGATCAGTCAATATAAAGGGTGATTAAATGTTCTTTTGCTAAATTGTCTGGAGAATTGATGGTCTGTAGTTGTAAGCTTTGGTACAGTTTTGGCAAAAAATTATTAAATGTTATTCTCTTAAATAATCTGAAAAAATTGATGGTCTATAATTGTGAGCATTATTTCAATTTTTGCAAAAGTTGATATTATTTATACATATGTGAAGTGGAAAGATCATTATTGATGTATCAATGAGCATTTAACAATTGATTATAATTAGATCCAGAAGAAGACAATCATATGATTTTGTTGCAATGTTGTATTTATCAGCATTATGGCATATGATTAGAGACTGGATTAGTACTTTGGAAATGACCATGTAATATCAAAGATGTCTGGGTGCACAAGTTTCCTATCCCAGGCTCTCAGTTGTTTAAGTTTGTTGGCAAAAGTGATTAGGTGATGATGAGTCCTATTACTAAGGCAAAAAGTGCACCACATGTACCAAAAGGTATACAAACTAAATGTTTCTGCATGAAGAGCTGGGATGGTATTTTTGTTGTATGTCTCAAGAATGCTGTTTATTGTGAGAGTGCTTTGCCTGTATATGTTTAACATGATTTCCTGAGTGCATGTTAGTGCCGCGCATATATGAAATAGGTGATACTGTGTTTCATCTTCTCTGTGCCATAGTTGGCAAAAAAGTACATTATTGCATATAGTCTTCAGAATCATAGAAAGTGGGATTTGGATAATGCATAGTAAATAAAGTCTTGGGGAAAAGTCAAAAATATTTGGCTCTAAATACCATTTTTAAATCTACAAAGTAACTCCTATTATTTATTCCTAGCATTGGAAAGGACTGGTCATCAGGTGGATTTGGATATAATAGATTGTGAATGCTCCTCTAGATATACTCATTTATATTAACTAGTGATATTCAGTTGTAGATATGAAGTAATCGGCATATGAGTGATGACAGGAATCCATGTAACAGGGATGGTTGTCTGTTTGTATTAGGTGTATAATATGTTCTAGTGCTGATCATCATCTTATAATAGTAGTTATAAGATTTATACTTATTTGGATGTGAAAAAAATATATGAAATGAAGTCCCAGTCCATTTTGTGCTAGTGGAAAACTAAGTCATTTGGCAAAAACAGTCTTCTTATGCCATAGAAATTTGCAACAAAGTGAAGAAATATAGGAGTTTGGCAAACTTGATAATAGGCAAGTATTAGGCTATTTTTGTAATAACTAGTTGGTTGAAGAAAAAAAATTTTGAGTATAGTGAAAGGTATGTTTTTGGATAGCCAAGTAATTATCCTTTTGGCATTATTTTTAAGTCTGTTTTGTATTTTCAACCTCATACTAGTAGTAAATAAAAATGTAATCCAAGAAAGGCAGAAGGTTGGCTCCATGATAAATTTGTGCATATTGTTTTTCAGTGTAAAAAACCCCAGGCAGAAGCTTTGTTCAAATTAAATTTAAATTCTGCAGTGTAGTCATCAAGTATTTTTAGTAGAGTAATTGCTTTATGAAGGCTAGGAAAACAGTGATATCATCCATTCAGGAAATGCAGAGTATATATATAAACTAGTATTTGAAATTTGATTGGCTGAAATTTTTTGTTGAATCTTGTTTATGATAGGATTAATATAAATATGAATAATAAGGCACTGAGTGTTGATCACTATGGCACTGATTGGTTTTGGGAACAAAAGAAGATGATGCTCTGCTATTGAGTTATGTGAATTTCTTGGCTTAGTAATAGGTTGGTAAATGTGTATAGAAGGATAGTACTTACCATTGTAGTTATTATCATGTGTATTAAAATCTTAACTGGGACTGAGTCAAAAGCAGCTTCTATTTTGATTTGCATAGCCATTGTGGAATTTTTTTCTGTTCTCAAACCAAGTTTAAAATTATGAGAACTGCTTGGTGTGTGAATGAGCCTTCTTGCATATTGCATAGATGTTATTAGTGGTATTATGTATGGTTTTATTTTCTCTTTTAGTATTTTCTTAATAATTTTAATATCAAAGGGCCACCATAAAGTGAGCCAGATATCCGAGTAGGTTTTTTATTGAATGGGAGATGAGTATGAACCTTGTATGTTGAAAAATTAGCTAAGTCACAAAGGTATGGAGTGATGAAATGATTGAGATGTGTGAAGACAAATTTGGGGATTCCATGGGGCAATTGTTTGGTATTGTGACCAGCTGAAGAGAAAAGTGTATTGGATTCTGACTGTGTAAAGACATCTGCTTTGGGTTTAAAAATACTGTATATTTGTAAATTTTATTTAAATTGCTTGTAAATTGGATCTATTATGTTATATCTGGCAATGATTATTCCATCAACTTCCAGAACCATGGAAACTCTAATTGTGGAGGGATAATATAAAGCCCACAAGATGTAACTACAGGTCCATGTGGGTTATTGAGTCCAGAAGATTTTTTCATTTTTTTGTTGCTAAGTACTCTTTCAATGAGCTGCATGTGTTGTTATACACGTATGTAAGTTTTCAAAGGTGTGTAATCATATCAAGGGTAGAACAACACCTGGAAATTCTCATGTGTTGTTCAACAGCTAAGGCTACTAGTTTGGATAGGAATATCCCACATAATGTGGTTGGTGTTAGGGGATAATATAGTATTAATGACATATATCACTGGACATGTCATTGTTTAATCCACTTTTTAATTTATTTCAAAATACCATCTTTGACAGTCCTAATAGTTAATATATGTAGCAATTTATTTCCTAATATAAAGATTATAATCTTTATATTTTTTACCATTTACTTTCTGAGATGTCACTTCTGTTTTAATCCTTTTTAAAACTAAAATCTCTATTTTACAATAAATTAAATTACACGAAAACCAGAGACGAGTCTTATCCACTACCTCATATCTATGCAGCAACATAGAGCTTTTTTTATTACCAGCGTCACTGTAGTTACCACTTAATAATATTACTCAATTTTCGATGATTTTATTGTTTTTGGATGTGTGTGTTTGCAGGTAAAAATAAAAAGATTTATAACTGAAAAAAATCTTTAATCTGTTAATATAACAGAAAAACTTCACTACATGCTATAATGACTATTAATATTATATAACTTATATTTGTTATTGTAATAAATAATTATTCAGTGCAAAATATTAAATGTTTATTTATTTATTCCCTAATATATTAAATAAATATTGCTTTAATTAAAACTAAAGAATTGTTTGTATTGAGTGTCCTTCAGTGAATGGCGACCTTTTTTTCTCCAGTACTGAGAATCATATCATATTACAATTGTGTCTCCTTTTTATGATCACTGCACCTACATTCATCTATCTGGCACAAATTTATTTTGATATCTTTATCCTGTAGCTCAAATTATCTAAATATCATTTCTGAATAAAATATAAATATCTGTCTTAAACGATAACTGACTGTAGTTGAAATTTATTTAGATCTTAAAACCATTTTTACCTAAGATGTGCATTCTAATAATAAGGTCATTTTACCAGATGTTAGGTTGGCTCAGAAAAGAAGAAAATTAGTAACAATTTAATTATTAAGGTCATAGCAGGTGAACACGGGCACTGCTATATTAAAGTAATAAAGATCTTCAATATTGTAATATTTAAAACTTTCAAGTCATTAATTTGGATATTATAATAATGTAGAGGCCATTAAATAAAACAGTGTAATAATTTGAAACTTTATAATGCATCATTATTTAATAAAAGCCTATCAAATGATTGCACAGAAAATAAACATCAAAACTACCCAGTTTTAATATCATCAACACAACACTACTCTAAGTTTGTATTTATATATAATAACAGTTAAAATTTTATAATGTAACTCAATCATTTTTATATTATTATGTGTGTTTTTGATATATTTCTTTTAAGGCCTTTTTATAGATAAAACAAGTCGAGCTTATATTGGTTCAGGTGTCATTGTTCACCAAAGTTGGATTATTATACACTTGAGAGTAAAGCTAAGGTAAGATAAACATTCCATTGAGTATGATTAGTAATATTATTTTTAATTAATAGCCACATAAAAATCATTCATGTACAGTCATCATGTTTATGTTAATGATCAATACTAGGTGGTGATAATTCATCCAGAATTGATGACAGAGGTTTTGTACATCATTGTAAAATAATCTGTAATATTATTCCAGTGCATATTGTTTATAGCCATAATTTATTTACGGGTTTCACTAGTGTATATCTAAGAGTTTTGGGATAGTTAATTATGACATGAGTTGTGACCAGCTCATAAGATTTTATTTGTAACTAGACTACTTCTAAATCAAGATTTTTAATTCCATTTTAGAAGCCCCAAATAAAAATTTCTATCATCCTTTAACTCAAAAGAAAGCTTTTTCTCTACTAAGTCTACTGTTTTTCACAACTGAAACTTGTAAATAAATAATAGATTGCTCTAAATGCATTTTTCAAAACATACTTAGATCCTAGTTAATTAATCATTTTTATTTCTAAAGTAATAATAGCTTAATTTAAACTGACATTTTTTCAAACACCTCATAGAAACATTATAAATATATTCAAGTGTATGTATTGTGTATTAATATTAAAAATGGTAATATAATTTTTTATACATCATTAAACATATTTTAGCTATGATATATTTAGATAAAATGTCATTTAAAAATTGGAACTTCAAAATGAAATCATTAACATCTTGCAATATATTTTATGTTTTCCACTTTTAAACTGAAAGTGAATCCACTATTAATTTAGGTTTTAGTATTTTATTAAGAGATTAATCTACCTCTCTTATTAAAAATCGAGAGCATAAACTAGAAACCTATCCACTTTTTATTTAAAAGTCTTCAGGCAAATATTAAGATTTAATTTCAGTTTTTAATATCTTAATTTTTAATTGGCTCTTTCCTAGATTTCCTTAAATATTCAGATTTGTTTAATGGAAATTTTGCATCTAAAGCCCATAAAAATCTAATTATATATTATTTTCAAAATGTGGTTAGTAAAACAGGCTAAGATGTCATAGGTGATTGGTAGTGGTGATGTTAATAATAAAAATATGTGTAAAGATTTCATTATCATTAATAGTATTTTGTACTATGGCAAATTCTGAAATTAATCACATCAACAATTCATCCATTTTTCCACTCCATTTATTCTCATCATTGCCCAGCTCTTCAATTTCATGTAACTCTTTCCATTATTTACATCAACCAATAATGTCAAACTTTTCCATTCCTTTTTCTAGTTTCCACTCACCATTTCCTCCAAAACAACATTCATTAAACTATATTTACTTATTAATATATGTTCAATCTAGTTTCTCTTTCTATTTCTAATTTCCTCAATCAATCTTTCTTCATTTATCTTTTTCAAAAGTACTCCATTCATTATTTTATTTATCCAACTGAATTTTTCCATTTTTTTCAATGACAGCATCTCAAAGGCTTTCAGTCTGTTCCTAATTTTATTATTCATTATCCACATTTCACAAATATACAATAGTACCCTCACAACTTAGCATTTAATTAATCTTTTTCTTAATTCTCACTTCAGTGGTTCTTTTTTTTTTTTTAATAAATGCCTCTTTAGCCAATGCACATCCATTCTCATTCAACCAATCATTCAAATATCTAAATCTCTTTACCTTCCAAATGTAATTTTATTTGATTTATTTTGTTAATGGTGATACTGAGTGTTTATTTATATTGGAAACAGATTCAATATAATAGGAAATACTGTATTTTTGATTCTAGTTCTCATGATAAAGTAGAGATTAGAAAAGAACACATTTTAACTTGCAATTAGTTAATTTTTTACTTAGAAATTAGCTCATTTTTGTTTTATAAATCATAAAGATATGCAAAAAAAACATAAACCTTGGGTTGCTTGTAACAAAATATTTTGTGTTTACTGTTGGATATCAGAAGTATAAAGCCTGTTTTGGGGCAAAAAATATAGTAGTAAGTTGATATTATATATTTTTTTATGTATTAAAGTACACATCTTCAATTATTAATACCCAGGAAAGGCAAGAAGATAATCAAATACTTAAAATATTTTAAAATATTTTTCTTTATGAGATAGATTCAATCATGAGTTAAAATGTGTGTATTAAAAAATAAAATTTTATGGTGATTTAAAGAAAATTGTGATAAGATAAAATGCTGAGTTGAAAAATATTCTATAACTACTGCTTCTAAATTATTGAATGCTTAAGATGCTTTTTGCATTTTATTATATCATATGGTGGAGATAATTTGGGTGAACTGCTTCATTTAATTCTCTGATAAATTTTTCAAATAGGTGTTATAATTCATGGATGTCTTATATAGGGTGGTATTTTATACAACATAAAAATCAAAAGATATTCAGATTAATAAGTTTAAAAAATATCTTTCAAACAGAATGTCATTTACAATAATTATCATGTTTGTTGATATAAAGTGTTTTTTAAAGGATCTCAGTAATTTCTCTGATCTTAAATGGATGGAGAAGGTCACATCTCAATAGAAGCCTGGTGTTTCAGAACCTATACTATGATCTATATTCATAGTATAAAGTGAGAGTGCATGTGATAATGACTGCTGCTAGGGTGCATTAAAAATTTATAGCTATCTTCATTTAAATATTATAAGTTTTAAAAATAGATTTATAGAACTCTGTGGTGAAGAAATATTATCAATTTTCTTCAGGCTGAGTTGTCCAGCATTTAATGGGTTGATTGCCTGTGGTGTCCTGCTTGGTGCAGATGGTTGTTGAACTTTTCCATCCTGGTGAAATCAAATTTGGGCATTTCTAGATCTCTCCATTAGTGATGAAATATGGGGTTTACATATTAAATTTTACCTCTCTATTGCATTTGTTTACAAGCTAGGTTTGCAGCATAAAAATTTATTAGCTTGTTTACAACTAGTCTTTAAAATTATAAAATTTAGCTTTCTAATGTTAAATTTCTTAGCTTAGCACTTTTATCTTAGTAAAAGAAAGGTGATCCCCAAGTGAATAGAAAATGGTGTTGTGTGATAATGTTTTCTTTCACTTAAAGTTTGTTATTTTTTAAAATTAAAAATTAACATTTTACCTACATGCAATTTTAAAATTTAGAAACTGATAAATAGTTGTGTACAGATTTTGTTATCTATGTACGAGATTCTTAGGAAAATAATGAATTAAATTGATACATATAAATTTATAATAAATTAAAAGATTTAAAAAGATAAATAAAATTGCACAGTAACATAATTAAATCTATTACACATCACAGTTTGTACTTGCATATATATTATTTTGGAGTGCTAGAAGCATTCAAATTTTGAACAAGCTACGATAAATAATTTTGCAGGACTCAGGTCATGTGACAGATTGATGCTACCAATCCTTTAAAAAATACAATATCAGGCCCCCCACAGGTAAATCATTTTGTATGTTTTTAAATTCAACAAGGTATTTTTTTAGATTATCACTGACTAAAAAATAAAGGGAAAGTAACAGCATTTAAAAAAAAAGTAAAATAATACACTTTCTCATTTTAAATTATAAATCAAATAATTTATATATATGGAAGAAGTTAACAATGACAAATACCTTGGTCAGATTATTAATACAGAAGGAAACACAATGAAATGGTACATATCTACCAATAGATATACTTGCTTCATGTTAGTTAAGTTTAAACCTATCTCCCAGTGTATAAATGATTTATTTAATAAATAAACCCACACACATTAGAAATAAGTGCACATGAGTGCAATTGTGGGATAGAAAGGGTTATAAGTTTAGTCTTTAATCAGGCCAAGTAATCTTAAGTAAAAAGAAAATATATTTCATTGCTAAAATTTGGCTAAATTGAAATGTTAGTAAAATTAATAAGAGCAGAGAAGAAAAATGTTAAGAAAAGTAAACAATGGGAGAGTGGTTGTAATACATTAAGAAAAGTAAAATAAGTGCTGTATTCCCTGGCATTACCAGAATAGCTGCAGTTTGACACATACATCCTGTACACAGTAACTGCATTGTTAAGGGGAAATAAGAAACAATGTACAAGAAACCAAATTGGTGACAGAGAAGCATGCAGGAATGCATATCTAATGGAATGCATTTAGATCTAAATCTATCATCCATTTCAGAAAACTCACTGTAGGCAAAAAGCACAAGTATATAAGAAGAGAGAAGCACATTGTTTATGATTATCATTATTATGATTATTACTTAATAAATTTTATCTATTAAAAATTTGAGAGAACTGTTCATTGAAGTTATTAGTAATACGTTGGAGTGAAGCATATTAACTCGAGAAGAAAGATTTTTCATTACACTCTAGCTCAATATAGAAGGCAATGTGCACAGTATCTGCTAAAATGTGTGAGTAGATTGGCATCAGCTTCTCTGAATCATCATAGCAGGGATCTGAATATCCAGAACTGTTCCACAAACAATAGAATATAAGAAGAAACCATCCTCATTGCCCACCTTATGCTGCATCAAGTGCTGAAGTCACTCATTAACCTCAAGAGAAGTTCTCAAGAATGCCAGTAAACTATAATATTTGTTTAATAAATAACTGTAATTTAACCTAATCAAAATACTATTACTTGGTCTTGGCCTATATAATCTATATTTTTTGTTATAATTATTAATTCAGTTTGCTGGTTTAGTTGTTAAATTTAATATTAAACATTTAATTATTATTTGCATTAATGTCTTTACCTTGAACAATGGAGGAAATCAAAATTTAAATTATAAACATTGTTTATGCTTCTTCTTGACTCTCCAACTCTCTTAGGATGGGTTGAGTCATGAAGATGCCAAAAGTTACTATTAAATAGGAAATTTAAAGAAAAGAAAATAAGATTAAAAGAAAATACTATTAATTAATTTCAGATTTGTAATCTCAACCCTCCATTGAAACAAGGACTAATTATGCTAATCTGCATAATATATAATCATGTAAAAGGATGGATATAAAATAAATAATTATTTAAGTGAGTGTCTTAAACTTATATATACATAACCCAGCGTTGCTGAAGTTGATAAATTTCCCAATAATAAGATTGTAAATAATATTTACATTCTGGCATAGGAAGGGTAAATGCTCATAAAGAGTAACAATGGTAATAATAAAGTATTTTATTTGTAATTCAGGTATTTTGAATACATTATTATTAATTTTTCCTGTAACTGTACTTACTTATTATTTTAACCTTTTTTATAATTTGCGGCCATGCCTATTTTCTATTCTAATTATTTTATTTCATTTCTAAATTCATATGTTATGATATGCCATAATTTCAAAACAGAGACTAATTAATTTAATAAATTTTTGGAAAAAACAATTAGAAGCTATCCAGTGTAATGTTTTCATTGCTTTTTAGCGATATAAATCACTGCTTTGAAATCTATTTTAAGAGATAACAACAGATTGCTATGCGCTCGTTATCTATATTTAATTACTTAATAAATATTAGTCTATTATTAAGGTTTGTGAATTATTATTATATCTCTTAGTTAGATAATGGCCAGAGATGGTCCCACAGGCATATTTGTAAATGTATAATGCCCAAATTATGCTTTATCCTCCCTAGGTTTATCATAAAGGAATATGTACAGATTCAAAATCTACCCAAAACTACTGTTGAAAGTTTTTTATTTTTTGAATATTGATAAAATTTAATATTATATATTTAGTGTTGAAAGTCAGAGGCTTTTTTTAAATGAAGTGCAATTCATTTTACCCACCATTTTTTTAATTATTGCTTTGTTTTATTTCATAGGCTTTTCAAAATAGCATTCATGATTTTTTTTTAATGTAGTGCAGTTCATGTGAATACTGTTTTTGATTTATTTCATAGACTTTTGAAAAAAGCATCAAATAATATTTTCTTCAATTTCTTGTTTTTGTAATTTGTATTTTATTTATTTTTGAGCAATTTCTTCATGTGAGGGGGAGGTTGTATTTTATCTATTTCACCGATTTCTGTTTTTGTAATTTGTATTTTAGAGTTTCTTTGATTTCTTGCCTTAGGCATTTTAATTTTTGATTTATTTCATAGGCTTTTGAAAATAGCATTGGATAGTGTTTTCTTTGATTTGTAATTTGTATTTTAGAATGATTTATTCTATTTCTTGCCTTAGCATTTTAATTTTTGATTTATTTCATATGCTTTTCAAAATAGCATTTTCTTTGATTTCTTGTTTTTTTTAATTTGTATTTTAGAGCAATTTCTCCAATTTCTTGCCTTAGGCATTTTACTTTTCGATTTATTTTATAGGCTTTTGAAAATAGCATTAAATAGTCTTGCTTTTGTAATTTGTATTTTACAGCAATTTCAGAGATTTCTTCAATAGAAAATTTATCGCTTGTATGGTTCTTAATGGGTACTGCAGTATTGCCTAGTGGCTCAGTATGGCTAACTGAACAGTACCATTTTACTGTTAGAGTGACCTTGCCAAATCTTGATGCAAGATTATGATTTTATAAAGATAAGAGTGGCTGTCTTATCTTTAACATAACTTTCTCATTAAATAGGTGAATCTAAAGCAACTTGATTTGAGAGCGCGAAGCTGTTGATTTTTTCACTGTTTAAGTCCATTATTTTTTTTTTACAAACTAAAATTTGTGACATCTTGTAATTTCCACCGAAATAATTTTTAAGATTTTATATTTAGAAATCTATAAGCTAATTAAAGTTGCAAATTTTTATTTTTATTAAGCACAAATGAGTATATGTAAATACTCAATGAGGGGCTTTAACCTTTAGTACTGTACTCTCTGAATATATTTTAATGCTAGAGAGCTTCACCAAATCTTGACACAAGATTATGACTTTATAAAGATAACAGCAGTCTACCTTTAATCTAACTTTCTAATTAAATAGGCAAATCTGAAGCATCTTGATTTGAGAGCATGAAGCTGTAGATTTCTTCACTGTTTAAGTCCACTATTTCTTTTTGCAAACTAACATTTGTAAAATCTCGTACTGTGCCAAAGGTTAAAGCCTTTCATTAAGTATTTACATATACTCAATTGTGTTTAATAAAAATATAGATTTATAACTTTAATTAGCTTATAGATTTCTAAGATTTTTTTGCAAGATTTTGTGAATGTTAGTTTGTAAAAAGAAATAGTGGACTTAAACAGTGAAGAAATCAACAGCTTCATGATGTCAAATCAAGATGCTTCAGATTCACCTATTTAATTAGAAAGTTAGATTAAAAATAAGATGACTGCTCTTATCTTTATAAAATCATAATCTTGTGTCAAGATTTGGTGAGGTCATTCTAGCATTAAAATATAATCAGAGAACACAATGCCAAAGGTTAAAATCTTCTATTAAGTATTTACATATACTCATTTGTGCTTAATAAAAAATATAGATTTACAACTTTAATTAGCTTATAGAGTTCTAAAAATAAAGATCTTAAAACTACTTCATTGTAAATCACAAAATTTTGCAAATGTTATTTTGTAAAAAGAAATAGTTGACTTAAACAGTGAAGAAATCAACAGTTTCACGCTCTCAAATCACGCTGCTTTAGATTTGCCTATTTAATTAGAAAGTTAGGTTAAAAATAAGATAGCCACTCTTATCTTTATAAAATTATAATCTTGTATCAAAATTTGGTAAGGTCCACTGATCTAGCATTAAAATGTATTCAGAGTGCAGTGCCAAAGGTTAAAGCATTTCATTAAATATTAAAATTATTGTTAATTGGTGTTAGAGTAACCATTAAACTGAAAAAAATAATGTTATCAATTTTTGGGAAATTATTAATTAGTTTATTTACTTCATTAATGACCAAAAGATGAAGATTTCATGCAATGAGTATGTTTTTTGCATTTTTCTGGTGTTAAGTGTTGTTGTCATTATGTTCCAAATTAGTTTATTAATGAGGAAATATATTTTCTAATAATATGAATTTAATTATGCCTTGGAAGTAGATAATTTTACCAAAAATATATGATTAACCAGACTTTTGTGCATATTAAAAAGTATATTTTGATAATGCATTAATGGTATTTTCTATACAAGAAGAAAGTTGATTTTGAATAACATTTTTTATTGCATTCTAAGAAGTACACACTGACAAACAAAAGATTTTTGGAGCACAATGGTGAAAGTTGAAGTAATAATATTACTTTAAAATATGTTTCATGAAGATGTGTTCTTTTTAATGTTGAATGATGCTTGGTAAGTGTAATTGCCTTAAAAAGAGGAAGACTATTTTTTGAGGGAAGAAATGTAATTACATAATCCATACAAAAAATATGATCAATAGCTTGCTTGATTATTAGAATATATAATCCTGGTGTTTTTCTATAAAAGTAGATATTTCTCTTTTATGATGACAATACAGTATTTCTATCCATTGGTTAGAAAGGTTAATATCAGTAAAATATCACATAATTTTTTTCATGTTTCCAAAAATGGATATGTTCACCTTACTCTATAGTCATCTATTTTAAACTTAAATAATCAATGAACATCCGAAGTTACTGAGCTATAAATTCCCCACCTCAAGTTTCAGTATATAGTCAAGAATAAAGTGAAAATAACTACTCTTGGGAGCATATGAATAAACATATGAAAATGTATTTGATATGAGTGATAAATTACAAAAATAATAAATAGGCATTTTTACATATAAATATACTTTTGTTATTAATAAGATGAGTATATCCAGATATAGAAGACTTTTGCTGCCCTTTCAAATAGAAATGCGATGTAGGAATATCTAGAAAAAAAATTCAAAATTATTTAGCCATTGCCATTAACGCACGATAAGAAAATCTCTGTTTTGTTTTTTCCATAAATATATTAGTAAAAAAAAGTCTACTATTATTGGTGAAGATTAGTACTGAATCTCATAAAAGTATCATGAAGTTACAAGCAAGAACAATATATATTTAGTAATTTCCTTTGTTAAAAAAAAAATCAAGAAAGAAACTATTGTATTGCTTAATCTCAGACATACATCTTCTAATGAAGTCTGATTTATACTGATATATTATTGTAATTTTATAACTATTAACAAGTATGTATATGTTATTTATATATAAAATTCAAAACTACATACTTGTACAAAATCTGCATAATATTCTATTTATACATAATTATACTATAAAGTAATGATCTTTAGCTTTTTTAACCGAAAAAATGTGTTATTATTACAATTAAGTTTCAAGTAAACTTTATTAGTCGTTTTCAGAATTAACTACAAATAAAATTAAAAGAAATATTTCAAATAAAGATGAGAAATAATAATTTCAAAAACCTTACTATTTTCTTCAAATTTTTTTATAATTATTTATGTAGTTAATTCTGAAGATGGCAAATAAAATTTAGGGGAAATACCAATCATAATAATAAGTGTTTTTATAGTTTAAAAAATAAAGATATTATGAGTATAATGATTTTTTTATGATTTCTTTTGCAATTAAACTTTAATTCATCAACTTAATTGTTGTTTATAGTAATCTATTTATGGTATTTTTGAAATATAGCCAGTTAAAGCTGCTTGTACTATTCTTATTGTTATTGTGTTCATGTTATTATAGATATTCTATAAAAGATTTAGTTATTAGAGTTGGTGAAGAGAAATTGACTAACAATTGACCCAATGGTTGCATCCAAGATATTGAGGTGGAAACCATTAAAACATCTTTTAGCTCTGAAGATAGTGAAGTGAATATTTATCTTTTGTTTTTAAAATATCCTATAAAATTTGAAAACAACTCTTGTGTTTTGTGCTTTATGTTTGACAAGTAAAATACCATCAATTAAGAACTGCCTAACTATTGGCCTACTTCTGGTAAATATAACAATAGTTTTTAAATATTTGTATTTTTATTATAATCAATACTATATAAGGATTCCAATAAAGAAAAACATGATTTTCTTTGCTTACATTCAGTATATATTTGAATTGTAATAGTTTTTATATTTATTTTACTCCAAAGTGATAAAATGAATAATCAAATGAATTATTTTGTTATTTATGATTTCCACAAAAGATAAGATTAGATATGCAAATGTGCCTACAGTAAACATAAAGCAGAGTTCATTGAAATATACAGTTGCTTGTCTAATGCTATATCTGTATTATTGTGTAATAAAGTTAACTTGGATTTGAAACATTAGAAAAATCCTAGAATTTCAACCTATTACATTAATAATATAGCAAAGTTAAAAATTGTTGCTCAACATGTAAGTGCAAATGGGCCAAAATATCTCAATGAGGAAAATCATACACCCAAAGGTGGCCTGACATTGTGAATATAGCACTAAAATTGTGATATAGTACTACTATATACTGTGTATTCATTGCTTATGCTCACAATAAGCTTTATAATAAAGTAATAGAAAGAATTACTGCATGCAAAGATGTTGAATTCTATACTTTTTAATAATTATAGTATTGCTTAAAAAGACATCCATGTTTGTAGATTGAATACTCTACACTTTCTGATTTATATGAGTTCTTAAATAAGGTAGACACTGTCATTACCTTTTATAGTATATGTGTGATGTTGTGAAACCTCTTTTGTATATTATATTTAAGCATCATGTGTTTCTAAAATTTATTTTGGAAATTAAAATAATCATAAGTCAAAAAACTATTTTGATATGTTAATGTGATTGCAAGTGTTCAAATATTCTGCTTACCTGTTGGGTATATATTCTATATGAAATATGTATATATAATGTGAAAATGTAATTTTTACATTATATAGTATTTGTCAATATAATTTATGCCTAAAAGAGGCCATTAAAATTTATTCTAACAATGGCATGTTAACAGTTAACATATTTTTTGTCTTTTTTACTTTGATGTTGAAAATATTTTGAATCAGTATTTTCTTTAATTATAAAAAATCGATTTCTAATTGTAGTCTATTGTATATAGTCATGCCTCTTTTCCCTCATAAAGTGATGCAAGACCCTGACTGTCAACTTTGGCTATTATCCTCCAGGCATTTTTAACTGTCAAAGTCATAAATCAAACCAAAATGTTTTATGCTTTCATAATAGATTTTGAATGTAAATAAGTATATTTCTTGTAAATTTTACATTCATAATTAAGTCTTTATATTAATTTATCTAAATATAAAGTTTGATTCAAAAATTTTTACATTTTATAAGAAGAATAATCAAGAAAAAGTGAATAGCATTGGATTGCTATCGAAGACATGTGAATAACATTGACAACTATTGCTTTCATAATAGATTTTGAACATAAATAAATATATTTCTCATAATTTTTTACATTCATAATTAAATTTTTACATTAATTTACTTAAAATATAAACTTTGATTTGAAAATTTGAAAATTTTACAAGAAAAATAATCAAGGGAAAGTAAATAGCACTTTCCAATTATTCAAGACAAGTGAATAATGTTGACCATTATTTGCGTATCAATGACATTCAGTGATAGCTAGCAAACACAACTATTTTTCATAAATATTTATGGGTTTTATGATTACTTTTTACAATGTATTGACTAATAATGTGGCTAGATTTAGATTTTTATTTTAAATATTTTATTTTAGAAGAAGAAAAGACAACAGAAGTGAATAATCAGCTATCATAATTTCTAAGACACAAGAAATCACTGGTGTTTTCATGTAATGATTGGTTAAAATATAATTCCTTTGTTTTACTGCAGGCTATTTTTCATATACTTTTCTTCAATTATTAACATTATTTTAAATTTTTCATTACATTTAACCAATTTGAATGTAAACAAATTCAATCTTTAGAAACTAAATTAAAAAAATTATGATTGTTGTATATTAAAACCCTCCAGTAGATATCCTTTATTTATTTAGTTAAATATAGAGTTAGGATCTCAATATGCAAACAACTTAATGTTTTCAACCCAAGATTATTCACTTGTATAATCATATAGATTTGAACCCAGTTCAGCATCTACATATTTTGGTGTCCAAACCTCAGCCACCATCATCCCATAGGTAGGAGCTCCTAATCCTATAGTTAATGAAATAGATAAAAGATGGCTGTTGGAGAGTTGAGTTAGATCCTTAGATATAGGTGCAGTGGCCTGGGTGGTACTACTATATGAAGAGCTTGCTAGTGATAATAACAGCTTGTGTAAACATAGGAAATGATGATCATGCGATGTCTAGTAAGTTTGAGAGTTCATTTTTATTGAGTGACTAATTTTGAACTTAAAAAATAACATTAGGAATAGTAATTCACAGTATTATTTCTCTCCTGTATTAGTTATTGTAAACTTTAATAAATAGCATTTTCAACCAAATTGGTTCTGAGGTATAGTAATAGACTAGACTAGAATAAGATTACTGATTTTAACAGTTATTAAATGTAACTTATGAGAGTTATGTGAAGTTGGATTGAAATATAATAATTAACCTTCATTATAAGTAATAATTTACTCTATCACTCTAATCCAATATAATCTATTGAAAGCTTATATAGATAGTTCTAAAATAATTTAATAGACTGTTCCCAATTTTAACATAAATATTACATATAAGCTAGAAGAGTTGTGCGATGTTTAATTCAAGTTTAATAATCAATTACTGGTTTACAAATATTAGTCTTTGGTGTTTAACTGTATATATGTTAAGATTTCTGCTGGATGACAGAAAATAGTAACTATTGCAATAACATTAATGTTATACAGAGAGTAGTTAAAAAGATAGCATTTATAACATAACATAGCATAGCATAATCATGAAAATAAAAGTTCCAATGGTATACCACTTTCTTCATTCATCATGTTGTTGGTCTATTGCTTTTGTTGTTCAACTACTAAAAAGTGTTCACAGAATATCAATACTATGAATATGTAGTGTGATTACACTATAAGAGATATAAGAAATATGATTATTGATATGGCAATCCAAATTCAAAGTGAAGTGATAAGTTTGTTTTTGATTAGATATACTGTTTTACCAATATTTTATGACACTGAACATTAGAATTAGCAAAAGGGTATCTACAATCAACCAATAATAAATGCTTATCATTAATGCTAGATCACTATTGCTAGCCATTTACAAACTTCAATAAGTTGGGCTTTTTGTAATACAGAGAATTTGAACACAGATTTTCAAGTTCCCTTCAGCGGTCCACTTTTATCTTATACATTAAAAAAAATATGATATATATTTTGAGCTTGTATCTCAGTAATGTTCATATACTCAGTTTTAGTCTAGGTGATTCACATCTAGAGAAAGAATTGAATATAATAATATCTTTCAAGTTCTTTCATCATTGATAGACTCTAATAAAACTATAACATAAAAATCATACTTATTTATATATTTCTAAATACAATCTACTTGCAAAGCTGAGTAGTCAATGCAGATTGGTTTCTGGTATTTTGCAATGTGCCATTTGTTAATAATTGATTGGTCAAGCTTACAATATACATCTTTAGAATAAGATGAATGTAATTACTCTTGAAAGTATCTAGTAAACAAATGAGAAAGATATATGATGTCATTGATATTAATTTTTCTAATCAAAAAGTAGATGGGTTATAAGTAAGTTGACTCAAGTTCAAAATCTTACAGTTTTTATTTTCAAACTATTAGCTTCAATAGTATAAATGGATAAAAAATGTAACTATATATGCATTAGTTTTAGTTTTGAACTCTAAGTCTACTGATGCAGAAACAAATCAAAAAGGCACTCTGGATATACCATCTGGAATCTATTGATTATATAAGTTACCAGTGAGTGGTTCTAGAATATAACTATTTCTGTCATTCAAAATAGACATCAGTATTTATCTACCTGTCCACAGAACTAACTTTACATGATCAAATTTTTTGATTCCACTTTAGTATTATAACATCCATATATCCATACTGGTTTCTGGATTTCAATTCATTAAGAAGATAGGTTTCCAAATTGAAACTAATGCATAAATATAATGTATACATCTACCAGTTACCTTTTATTATTTTATATTATTCAAGCAGGTTTTTTCCCTTACGTAAATTCTTCCAATGAGGTTTATTCTTTCCCCCACCCCATCCCGACCGGAACTTCAAATAAACTTCTAACACCGAAATAACGGACCAGAACTGCGTTCCATGGCCTTTCAGTTTCAAAATCCATCACTCTAGAGACCTTTGCACTAAACTATGTAGAACTCTTTTTAAAAATTTTTTTTACAATAAATCATTTGATTATTTAATAAAATGATTAAAAAGAAGCCTCGTTGAAAGAATTCGCGTAAGAAAAATTATTTTATATATGTAAATAGCATTAATAAAATAAAAATAACGGCATTTATGTATAAAATAAAATAGGAGATATGCTTTGTTGCAATCTAAAATAAACTTTTTTATTTCTTATATTTTACAATTAAAACAATTATCCAATAAATTACTCACTATTTAATTGATTTACTTATGAAACATTTATAGAAACAAATATTAACAATTTAAATTTTGATTTAAATGCAAAATATTCAACTTCGATGTGAGATTGTTGATCCGTTCAGAAAACATTCCACTCCAATGATTTATGCCCCATTGTTACTAAATCAATTAGTTATTTAAGTTTACGCAAACATTTTTTTATATAAAATTATTTATATTCATTCATAATACGATTTTATTAAAAACTATTTGGTTTATAGATGATAAAAAACAAAATTAAGTAATCTTACAAAACTCCTATCGTAACTACATTATGACTTACCATTTAGTATTATAATGTACCTGATGCTATAATATAGTGAATGAATACCTCCCATTTACTATTCTTTCCCTGATATAAATAATGTCAGCATTTCAGTTTCAAATTGAATTTTTGTCTTTGGTTTTAGTTTTTAAGTTAAAAGAATTTTTGTCTTGTTGCTGTTTTTAAATAAAAGAGATTGTACACACTTAACGTGTTCTCTTGAGACTGTTCATGACATAAGTCATCAGTTATAAAGAATTGAATGGCTTATTGCTTGGGGATTCATTAAAAGTTTTAGCATCAAAAAGTTAGATCTCGGCGGCAATTCAAAAGCCTTAAACTCCAGAATGTCATACTACATCAAAGCATTATAATAATTATGTGTTCTTATTGCATTTTAAATAATTGATAGACTCTACATAGTTAATAGACCAGCATCATATTACTTGAAAAGCAATACAAACTATCTCGTAGAAAAAACAACTATCTTCAATCATTTGTTTTCTTACGGCTTAAATTATAAACTATTCATTACACACCACCCACCTCTCTCCACTCTATCTAATAACACTGAAACACCTAAACACATTCTAACCTTAATTGTTCTGCCAACTTTAGTAGTGCTAAACTCTATAGCCTCACATTTGTGGCGCTAATTCTAACATGAACAGTTGCCTCACGTTTGTGGCGCTAATTCTAACATGAACAGTTCTATAAAAGGCAGCTTCACGTTGTATATGTCATCTTTGACATTATTTAGTTTCCCTAAACTCTAACTACTGTGGTGCAGCCAAACTTTAACATTTTAAATAAAGCAACCTCACACTTATTTAATCTTTATAAAACTCTCATTTATATCAAGTAGCTAGTCAGTTAAATTTTATATTTTAGGATTAAATGTATACCGGGGGCGCCAAATTGCAGCTATAAATGGTAACCAGTTCTCATTTATATCTGACTGGAGAGAACTCTGTAATGAATGCAAAGAACTCATAATTTATGTTCAATAGCTACAATTATATAACACGGAATGTCTGTGTTATGTTCTCTAATCAGAGAGTTCCTAATCTTATTTCTTTCTCACATATATTTTTAGATCAACTATAAATTCATGGTCCCTATTTATAATAATGGAATAATTTAGTACAGTATAATAATGTTGTTATACTAAGCTACTTGACTTCCAAACTAGCTCTGAGATCAAAATTGAATTGCTCTTTCTCAAGGTCTAGATCTATCAAGAGGTGCCCATATAAATGATTATATTGCAATGGATATGATCCCATATCTGCCAAATAAAATTTAATAAAAGTTCAATAGTGGGAATCACTCTGAACACCTGAGAGCAGGAAAGGGATTTTATGTCTGCTCCCAGCATTCAACATTACAATGAATCAAAATTTAAATTGATCAACTTAATTTAACTATTCCCTGTCATTTTATTCTGTTATTTCTAATTTATTTTTAATTGATAACCTTAACAAATTTTATTTTGCTGAAGTAAACTATGGAAGTAAACCATGGACATGATTCAGATAATTAATTAAATTTTACTTATGAAAGTAAATTACGGAAATAACCGTAAACTAGATTAAGCAAATTAATCATAACAATAAATTATATAAACTGAAGTCTATAAAATGACTTATATAAAATGAATTATATTACTCAAATATGGCAGAGATCGATTTAGCACATAGTAAATCAATAATAAAAATAAAGTATTAATATCAAATTGACTATGTGAATCGAATATGGAAACAATATAATAATGACTACTGCAAATCGATTTTGGAAACAAAGCATCATTATAAAATAATTAACTAAATTTAAAATATAACTCATATTACCTTAAATATAGGTGCTGGATATACGGATTCTGGAGATATTTGAAACACCAAAACACAAAACACAATGTAATCTTATAACAATAATAAAACTTTATTACATGAAATAATAAATATAAAATTAAAACAAAACACACTAAATTGTAATATTGTTCCACAAATATATGCTTCTGATCTATGTTTGAGTTAACTAATTTCTTGGATGACTCACTTTCGGTTTTGACCCATTCATTTATTATAAATGATTAATAACAATCATAAATACAGACGCTGGAAACAGAATTTCGTATATTTTAGCTTTAAGAAATCTTAGCTTGAGAGAGAAGAAAACCTACAAATCTCTACCTCCCCCTCCTTTTAATCGTAAACATTGTCTATTGGACTATTCCAAAATATTATATTCGTTTCAATTATCTTAACCAGCAATGTGAAATAATTTGAAAATTTAAATCATTTTATTAAGTAATAATTTTCACATTTCTAATGAAGAAGGATTATACGTCACAAAATTTACCCTACTAAATCTTACAAACGGGTTTAAATTCAAAACCCACACTTTCACATTCATGCTTGTCAGATCTTTACATTTTGACTGTATATATCGTAACTAGTTCGGTATGCCCACCCAGCTTGACGACCTCAATTTACCCTCATTCAAAAAAAAATCAATATAGATCGGTCAGTTTATTACCTAAAATCCTTGTCATCTTCCTCATACATATATATCTGACTGAATCCTTATCCTTTCCGGGCAACATTGGTATGTCTCAGATAAGAAAACTCTCTTCACACCACATTACCATACAGCGTCTATAACTCGATAAGGGAAATATAACAACTACAACGGTATCGACTTTAAACTTAAACGATTTGCTTGAGCCAGGGAGAGATCTATCCTAAGATCCAGAATTGTGTAAAGAGCTTGTCTTAGACACTTATTCCCTATAATGGCTTGCAACATTTTCTGTACTTAAACAGTAACTTTATTACTGATTCCCTATCTTAATAAATAAATGGAAACTTAGTCCTCTAACTGCTATGGTATCTATAAATCTGGAGACAACCACTTCTCATCCATTGGGTGGTAGGATTACTTTCATTAGTAATGATAAGCATCTATAACTCTAAATCTGCCCACACATACATCGATTCTAGTCTAGATAATGACAAGACTAACCGGATCTCAAATCAATACATAGATGAATTATTTTAATTTTAACCGGTCAAGCCAATAACATACCCAATATCTATATCAATAACAGATCAACACTCACAGCATAATAATGGGTTTTATGACCATCCTCTCACTCTTCATATTTACTATTAAGCACAATTAAAATTTTGTTAAGAGTAATAAAATATTTATATCATTTCTCTCTTTACTTTTAAGTCTAAATTTACGTGAGCATCTATATTCAAATGGTATCAAAATCATTTTTCTTTCTTTCCTTCACATTTTAAACATAAACAAAATATTAAATTAAATAATCTAGTGATCAGAGTGTTACATAGCATATAAACAAAAAAATGACATATAATACTAATAATAATAATAATAAAAAAAAATAAATGACATATTATATTAATGAAATAAATGAAGAATAAATATCAGTATTACAGACAGTCTCTCTAAATTTCTCTTTTCTTCCACAGTTCATTAATTAATTACTATATTTGGTTCATTTTACTTGAGATAGCTATCAATTGCACCTCAGACAGTTATTTTAATTAAAAACGCACGGACAGTCATTTGAATCAAGATAGATATAAAACGTAGATAGTTAGTTACTTTAAAATTTGTAGATATTTAAATCAGAATGTAGATACATTATAGTTAATAAATTTAAAAAGTTCTGTTGTTACCTTCCACTTTATGATTCTTCCGGAGATTGAATTCACTTTGTTCTCCTTTCTTCTTTTCTTTGATTGTAGATATTTAAAGGTTCAAACTATGGCAATATGCAGCTTTTGATTACTAACATGAATAAACTTTATTTTCAAAATATTATAACAGAAGATCGTTGTAATTCTTTAAACGAATCTTAAATAGCCATATAAATGGAATTGATCTTTTAATTTGATAGAAGAAATTTGACCATTTTCTCCTTATAGGAGATTTTATAAGTAGACTGGATAAAATTTGATCAGACAATAACTTATCAAAAGTTGACTTCTTCATGATTAATTTCGAGAAGACAGAGATATGCACCATGATTCTTGAATTAGAACTTCATATTTTGGTCTATTATGCAATTTGATTTCATTATTAAAATTGTATAGAAAATTTTTAAAAACTTACAAAATATATACCTTTAGATATGAATTTTAGTTTTAGTTAGCTAGCTTAGTTTCAATCAGCAAAAGTTTCTTTTTCTCCCCCCTTTCTCCCTTGTTCTTTTAGTTTTTATAGTTTAAAAGAAAAAAGAAAGTCTGTTACCCCCTCCCCCAGTGATTTCTTCCCAAGTCTAGTCATAAAACAATTTCCATTCAGAGCCATTACTCTCACCAAGGTGTTATCCTTCCTAATCGTTTCTCTTTGATCTTAAACCAGATCTTTTTTAATTCACATGTCTCTGGTCAATTTATGAAATTTAGTTTTAACGACGGTATAATTAAAACATAAGCTTGCTAACACTTGTTTTAGTCAAACAAAGACGACAGTCATTCCATCTAAATAATTTCTTATTTAGATTTACATTTTTAATAATTTAAAGAAAAAATTATTTCAGTTTCTTTAAAGGAAAGAGAAAAAAATCAACCCATATGTCTGCATTACACACACACATACACTGTACAGACTATCAAACATAAAACTGATTGTTTAGATTATGAGAACAAAATATCTCTCACAATTGCTTATAATTTCAAGCATATAAATTTATAATTTTTAGATAATCATAACCATAAATATCTACCACAATCTCCTATAACTGTAAACTTATTCTCTGTTAACTAAAGCCACTGACAAAATGATTCACTCTCACTTCTCAGCAACTCTTTAGTAACACCTTGCAGACAAACACACAAACTGTCTCTATATCTGTTACCTGTAATCCATATAGCCATTACTTTCTCAAGCCAAAACTTAACTTTTCTTTATCAAAAAAAAAATTTTTTTCCATCATTACTTAAGTTTATCATATTTGGTTTAGATGGAATAAACCAAAGGGTTATAACATATATGCTGAAAAGATAAATAATCACCAATACACGTATTTCATGCTAAACCAGCAATCATCAGTTGGTCCAGACTATCATCTTTACACACATATATAGTATAAATGCTCAGATATATATTAAGATAGACTATCCTCATAGTTTAATGGACAGGCTTCAATCCACTCCACACTCCAACTCTTCAACCGTCCATCCAATTGAAAATCTGATGATGGAATGCTCAAAGGCCACCCTGAGGCTGAGATTATTGTCACACCCATGTTGACCTAAGGTCAATCTGAACCCCACATGTACAGGACATAATCCATTTAATACATATGCAAGGATGGGCAGACATCTCTATAATGTAATAACTGAAACACAGGCTTGTTATATACCTGTGGCTATATATATATATAGATATATATATATATATATATATATATATATATATATATATATATATATATATATATATATATATATATTATATAGGGTATATGAGCACAGACTTTCACACCACCCACCTCTCTCCACTCTATCTAATAACACTGAAACACCTAAACACATATATGCTGAAAAGATAAATAATCACCAATATACGTATTTCATGCTAAACCAGCAATCTTCAGTTGGTCCAGACTATCATCTTTACACACATATATAGTATAAGTGCTCAGATATATATTAAGATAGACTATCCTCATAGTTTAATGGACAGGCTTCAATTGGATGGACAGTTGAAGAGTTGGAGTGTGGAGTGGATTGAAGCCTGTCCATTAAACTATGAGGATAGTCTATCTTAATATATATCTGAGCACTTATACTATATATGTGTGTAAAGATGATAGTCTGGACCAACTGATGATTGCTGGTTTAGCATGAATTCATATATTGGTGATTATTTATCTTTTCAGCATATATGTGTTTAGGTGTTTCAGTGTTATTAGATAGAGTGGAGAGAGGTGGGTGGTGTGAAAGTCTGTGCTCATATACCCTATATTACATATATATAGCCACAGGTATATAACAAGCCTGTGTTTCAGTTAAACTATTCATTGCTAGGGAGAAGGGGAAATGTTTCTCTTATTAGAAAATGAATTTATTAAAAAAAAAAAAAGTACATCTATTGTATTTTAATTAATGTCAAGAATATCCAAACTATTGTATAATTAAATTATACATCTTCCAAATAACAACAAATTATTTAATTCTCTATTTTATACAATATATGATAAAGCAGTTCTCTACTCTAGTGCCACCTATAATAAGGTTGGGTAATTAGTGAACAATAGATGATAGTGCACTAAATTCATCAACAGAATGATTTCTATCTTTTACCTTTATCGTCGTGGTTTGGGATTCAAAACTGGAAGTAATGCATTTCTGCATCTAGCAACCACTTTTAATTCCCTTTTTACTATTTGAGAAAGCACCCTAAGATTTCGAATAGAACTTAAATTGTTCAAACAATTGTATTGATCTTATTCCAGTTTCAATGCCTATATATTTTAGTACTCAAATAACTGTAAGCATCTGCATCCTATAGTTAGAAATTTAACAACAAATCATTAAATTCTTTACACAATATATGATAAACCAAATGCAGTTTTTACCTATAGTAAAATTAAATTATTAGTAATTAATAGATAGTAGTATACTCAAATTTTCATTCCTAAATTTGGTTTCTGACTTTTGTCTTTATCAATGAAGACTGATTAATCAATTTTTCTATAGATAAAAGTAGAAAGCTACTTTTGTTCTTATTATTTATTTTCCACAGAAACATGATGTTCTTATAAGAATATAGATGATTTTAAAACTATCATTTTATATTTGCATACTTCAAACAAGTTAATAAAAATATCAGAAGGAAAAAAATGACCGGAATTATGTATATATGCAAAATATAAAGTCATCCTATAATGAGAAATATAATGAATATATAATTTTAATTAAATAAAACGTACAGATTATAAAAAATAAAAGTTTAAACTTTTGTTAAATATTACACAGATGTAGAATAGATGGTTCTAAAGTAGGATGAAGAGCATAGTTTTTGTTAGCTAAGTAAGACAATCAAAGAATAAGATTAAAATATTAAAATATCTCCTAGTAAAGTTAATGAATAAAACTAGTTTTAAAAAAAATTGATTAAAGCAATATAAAATAAACAATTTTAAATTTGAAGAAAGAGATATTAACATTTTAAAAGGAAGAACAGCTCTTTTACGCGTCTTATATATCAATTTTTTTACTAATATTTGTTGATAAATAATTAAAATGACAACTAGGATAGTGAGAATTTCTGCTAAACAGTTTTCTTAAGAGAAACTCAGTTTTATATTTAATAGGAAGAGAAATACTCAATAAATATGGTTGGAAATAAATAAATAAAAGAGGAAAAAAATAAATTTTAAAATACTTTTTTGGCTAAATGTTGGTTCAGTTCATAAACCTTTTACAATAGCTTGTAAGAGTAGTAACACTTGTAAATTAAATAGTGCAATGTAGATCTGTATGTGATGGTGGTAATTCAGTTGAGATATAAGTAAAGGAAATCAATCTGTGAGTGCCATTATAGTGGTGTAGTCTGGATGTGTGTAGATCTTATTACGTGTAAAGTAAAGAAATATAATTTTTTTATTTTTTGAAAGCAAGATAAATGTATGATAATATAAAATTAACAAAATTAAGCCCTCTTTTAGTTTTTAATTTTAGAGAAGACAACGATCTTTCTAGTTGAATACACTCAATTATGTCTAAGGTTGTCAGAGTTAGTAACTGTACAGTACATTTTTATTATCTGATCAGTATTAATTGTCTGAAACTTTTTTAAATTAGTACATTTAATTTTCATCTGATCATGTATTTATAGAAAATCTCCTTTTATAACTTAAAACTATTCTATTATATAGAGCATGCTACCTAGAAAATTTCCAATTCAACATACTTGTTTTCCATCTCACTTAACATTGATTAATCTGATTGTACATTTTTTTCAGTCAGAAGGAATTTTAATTTAAATTAGTACATCATGCAACTTTTAATAACAAATAGTAGTCAATAATTATATAAGATAGCTAATACACTTTTTTTCATTAAAAGAAATGTTTATTCATGAGTTTACCTTGATACTAATTAGACTAGCACAGACATAATGAGACATAATGATATCGAAACATACATGATCTTATACATAATATTAAAGACTAAAAAAGAGACATGAGTATTCATTCATTTGTATAGGAAGTAGAATTTTTGCCATGTCTCCTGATGTAGCTTATGAGGAGCCAAAAGTCTATCTATGTTCTAGATTTTATTTATCTCTTTAATATAGACTTGATAGCCACTGAGGTTTGTCTCAGTGAAGAGCAGTTTGCATCTTGTCAGCCAAACAGCAAACATTATAAAGATGGCTAGTCTGATGATAGAAAAGGTTCCATTGCTGATAGCTCTCTTGATGGACAATACATCACTATTCTCAGGTGAAACATTGTTTACAATCAAGGACCTAAGCAGTCCAAGAAAAGGACAGGAGTAAAATAAATGATGAAGTGTTTCATTATCAGTCTTGCACAATGAGGATCAAGCCTTGCAAATCCCCTCCTCCATACCAAAAAATGATTTGTGGGCAAGGAGGATAGATTAAACCTGAGGAGAAAGACCACATACATTTTAAATAACAAATGAAGCTTCTCATGGTTACTGTACTCATTTGCTATGATCATAGTCCTATGTTCAATTTTGAGTAAAATTTGGAATATTTTTTAAATATTGAGGATTTCCCCAGCTAGCTTAGTTTTTTTTTCAGGTAATTAATATATTCATTGCCAATCCATGGCACATTAATTATTAAATGGAAATTATCAGGCGAAAGTTTTAGGAAGATATAGCAAACTTTACATCTTAAGTTTGTAATGTACAAAAATCTAAGACTAGATCTTTAAAGTTTGTGAAGTAGATTTAAATAATGAAATATTAGAAAACATTATGATAAAAGGGAATCAACAAATGGCTAATTATTACCGATGACGATGGCCAAGGGTCATTGCTTGCTCATAGTGTTTTAATGTCTCATTTCCTCGATCTATATTCGGGCAGAAAGTTATATATATTTAAAAATACGATCTTAAACTTACATTTGCATATGATAGCGATATAAATTTAATTTTTAAAATTGTGAGTGCATACATATATATATCGATGCCTAAATATCGATATCTAAAACATATTTTTAGTCTTTGCTTTTCAATTTCTATGAATTTTCTGCCACTCCTGAAAAGTTTTGTTCATAATTTAATTCGCCTCGCCCAAATTATAATATTATAATCATATTACTATTCTTTCTAAGGAAATATTGTGTGTAAAATTGAGAAAAATAAATAAAAATACATGAATTCTTAGGAATAAAAAAAATAAAAAGAATAACCAAACCCTGGCACTTATCAAAGAGTTAGAATCAATAATAGACCTTAATAGTTAATGATTTTGTCGATATTAAAGAAACTAAGATGGTCACAATGGAAACGACGTATTTTACTGTAAGTATCAATTAAACTATCCTTCTACTCATGTATATTTCACACGCATATATCTACGCTACACCCACATTTTATATATAAATATATATTAATAATATCTTGAAACAACAGAATTCAAAAGCATGATAAATCTATTTCCATTGAAATTGTTCTTTATCAAATACCTTTTAGAATTGAAATGAGAGACACAATGAAATGTATAACGGTCAAATAGGTTACTTCATAATATATGTATATAACAATTTCACTTTTAAGTTTTTTAAGGCATTAAGAAACATTATAAGTATGTTTTACAGATTTTCAAATAAATTATTTAATTATAAAATAACAAACAAAAATAGTTCTTATACTTAATAATAATTTAATTTGATATGAAAATTAAACACTTTCAATAAGAGTTTATATTTATATTTATTTATTTTACAAAGGCTGGAATTTTATTTAAAAAAAATTAATGATTAGGATTAGCTGAAGAGATCTGGCTTGTCAAAATTCATATAAAGAGTCGTCAGTATTTTTCCCATTGTTTACAATTATGTGTTTGGAAATATAACGATGGCAAGAATGAATTCAAAATATATATTAATTAATTAATTAATTAATTACTGCACTGAAAATATATATATTTAAATAAGCATGATACAATTGTAAAAGCATATAACTAGTCTCAAATTCTATTACCCACAATCATTCATCAATGTAAAAATGTCCCACTACCATATCTTGGGATATATATCTTAAGTACATACAGCTTGCATTGTTTGCAATCAAATAAATATCTCTCCTCTGTTTGATTCTTTCCAGCAAAACAACATTTAACACTTTGTAAGGAAGTTATAAATGAACTAAATAATTATGAAGTAGAATATACATAATCAATATGAATTTTAATTTTGTTAACCTCTTCTTTAGTTTGCACTCCATTACATCATCATATTCTTTCATAATTATGTTTGATGTTATAATAGACTATGAAGTAAAGAAAATCCTCCCAGAAATGAAACTTAACAAAATTTAAAATATTTTACCAATTTCAAGATTATTTTCTATGCTATATACATATTACTGTAAGTATAAGTAATATTAAAATAAATTATAACTGACTTATAATTAAAATAAATTTTGTAAATAAATTAATCAGACTTTGAAATCATGCAAACAAAAAAAAAAAAAAGACAAAATAGATAATGTAAGTCATGATTTTTGTCTTTCACTCACATTATGTTTTAATTCTAATATCATGACAATTTGATAGAATAAAACCATATTTGTCATTGACTATAGAAAATACTACATAGTACAAACTCAAAATCTAGTCCTAATAAATTTCGTATGTGCTAATAAAGACTATGAACGATAACTTGAACTGCTCTAAGATTGAAAAGTACTATATCATGTTAATCACTATATCATAATTTATTCTGAATTAATAATTATTGTGATCTACCATTTTAAGTAATTACCTGACTTTTGATATTTTAGTTCCTCTTTAGTAGAACAATTGGATCCTTTAACTTTTTATAAATATTTACCCTCCACACTTTGAATTAATTTTTATGAGATTTGTTATTACTAAATGAAAGTAAATTAGCTCAACTTTCAATTACATTATTGCATTACATGATCACCATTTTTATGTTTGTTCAATCTATTAAAACAGGCAAAACTCTCCTGCCATTCAGTGCAAGCCAGAGTAATCAATGGATGCAAGAAGGTTTGTGCATAAAATCTCTATTTAGAGCCTAATCCAATATCCACAAACTAGTTTCTAGCTTGTAGCTTTCATCAGTGAGTAGCCTTGGATCTGAGAGCACTGCATCTACATCTTAGGATTGCATGGAAAGTTTTGCCTGTCTTTTTACATTATTATATTATAGCCCTCTTCTAATCATGGTGTTTTCACTTTATCTATTTCACATTTCAATTAGCTGTTTAATCATTTATAAATTATATTTTCTATTAAATTGGCAGGGTGGGTGTCCATTTTTTCCCCTATTATTTTTTTTCTGTATTGTTAAAAATTAGCATTTTTTTTAAAATTTGCCTTGAAAGTAACAAGAAGCATATATGATTAATTATATAACTTTTTAGATCTATGATGGGAATATCAAATATTTTACATTGTACAATATGTCTTTTAGTGTATGTGAAAATGTTTCTAATATTATGAAATGCTACAAAAAAAAAATCAAACTAAAATCATTCTTTTTAATTATTCATTTCCCTTGCATCAGTAAATGTAATATTTGACAGATCTTAGTACTTCTTATTTTTATAAATAATAATAATAATAATAATAATAATAATAATAATAATAATAATAATAATAATAATAACAACAACAACAACAACAACAACTTTTATTTTTGTAATGCTCCCCAAATTGATTCTTCTTACTCCCAAATCAATATGATCCTGACATTTTGCAAAAGTTTGTGAAAATAATATATATGTGATATAAATAAAAATTCACTATCCCAATTATATCTAGGGAATTTTGCTAATAATGATCTTGACATGTCACAGTATATACATTACCACAGGAAAATGATATCATTATCTATATAATATTCTACATAGTTGACTTACAAAATGTTTCACAAAATAAGGACTACATATAATTTATTTTTTTATACACTCTGTAATTATCTATATTGTTCAGCATAGTGATAATAGTATAAGTAGTAACTCAAAAATGAGTATGGCAATTCCAATTTCAAAAACAAAAAAGGAGAGAGACAGAAAAAACATACTACTCTACAAATGAGTTTTGTAATAACTATACAAAACCAATCTATGAACCACAAATACATCCATATATCAAACAAATGGGTCCATTTTTCTGTTTACTTGATATTTTAGAATGTTATCCTTTAGTTTCCTCAGCAGAATTTTTTTCTAAAATACTTCAACATCATGTCTAATTGTAATTCTCCAATGTATTCTATTCTTTACCACAATTTTCCAATGAAAACAATTGACATTGGGCTTGTTTAGAATGCCTATGAGATAATTATTATAATATAGATAAGGTATATCTCTCTTACAAAAAATAATATAGATGGAAGTCTATTTCCCCTATGAAACTCATGCACATGTTCACCATAGAATGCCTTTTTAGGAAGTCATCCATTAGCATGTCCAATCCAATGAAGTTGTGAGTTTACAATAATGGACTCAATAGTATCCCATCCAGAAAGCTGAAGAGACATTATTTTTATGATCTTACCATTGTATTTTTAATATTTTGGAGCATTCTTAAATGAAGTTTTTCTAACTTTTTTATATTGCACCAATATAGTGTCCAAGTTTCACTTCCATACAATAAATTAGGTAAAGTACCAGTTCTATATACAAATAGTTTAGTTATAGCAATTATTTCCCATGAGCAAATACTGTGCCTTTTAACTTGCTAAAAGCAATAGCCTCACATTGGGGTCTGTATCTAACCATCTAAGTCTACCTTTCTACTTATAAAACTACTAAAGTATTTAATCTTATTTATATTCTCAAGTTGATAATCATCCAAGCTAAAAGTAGCTGAGGATTTTTTTTGTCATTGGAGTTTTTTAATATTAATTAATAAAACAAGATCTTGAAAGTTGCATTCCAAACATTAAGAAAATAAAATTTTTATTTTTGCCTTTAATCAGTTCAAATTTAAAAGTCTACCACCAACCCTAAATCATATCTTGATAACTGCTAGATTAAGCTGCATATAAATAGTTCCAAAGATCACTATCATAAAAATTGAAAACAATGTTGGAGCAAATATACATCCTGTTTAACATGAGTTTTGATTTCAAATGTCTCAGATTTTCCACCTGTAGAAATAATACTTCCTCTCATTTCATCATATAGAAATGGGATAATATGAATATTTTTGGTGGATGATTAACTAATTTAAACAATTCCCTAGAACTATGCTATTAACTGAATCAAATGTCTTGACCAAATGAATAAAAGCAATATATAATCACTCATTTGTTTCCAACATTTTTCTTGTATTTTTTGACAGCATAAATCATACCTGTAGTACTTTTTGATTTTTTAAAACTATATTGAGTCTCTGGTAATCATTAAACTATAATTGGAAGCAATCTATGCAACAAAATTCTTGAAAGTATTTTTGCTGTAATGGATAATAACAATATTCTATAACGATTACTGCAATCTTATCTATTCTCTTTACTTTAAATATTGGAAGTATAGAAGAATTCTTAAGATTAGATGGCACAATCAGATATAGCTAAAAAAATTCAATATTTAGGAAAATAAAATATCACACCATATTTTAAACCTTCCCTGGGTATTTCATCAGAACTTGCAACCTTACTATTTTTAAGATTAAAAAGGGCTGGAAATTTTTCTCCAAATCTAAATGAGTAGATAAAATAGATATATCATTAAGAGACATCTTAATTCTTATATCATTATTCAAAAAATGATCAATTATTCTTTTCACTTGTTCAAAATATTGTTTTCATATAAAAGGGTGTCATTACTGGATTTAATAGGATTGTGGTATCATTTATCATGTCCATATGTTGCTTTGAATGCATCAAAATAGATTTATAATCAATGTCAGAAATTTCTATATCTTCTTTGCAGTTTTAATCCAACAATCATTTTTAAGCCTTCTTGTGAGTCATTGCTGCCTTCAGATATGTATATTTATTATGAAGATTCACATCTAATCTATTATTTTGCTAAGCAGAAAATGCCACATTTTCCTTTTAATTAAATCACTAATAATAAGATCATTGTCAGAAAGCAAGTCATAGTTCTTCTTTTTTAATGAACGCAAGAATAGATTTACTTGTATCTATAACACATTTTTTAAGAGAATTCCATTCTTTAGTAATAAGACTGCCCTGAAGATCCAAATTCTCAATTTAAAGGTTCAATACCTGTTGAAATTCAATATGTATAGTAGATTTTTCTTAAGAATGAACATTATTTATTTTGTGAATATGAATGAAATTATATTTATTTTTAATGCAATTATCATTTTAATATTGGAGTGTACTAATACAAAATCTGTCCAACAATTTGGGTTTGTAAATATTCATATAATGTAAACTTCTCTTACATTCTGACTCCTAACTATAATGTAATTTGTTAAAGGTCATTGCTTTAAGTGGAAATGCATCCATATTCCTTAATTGCAGTTTTTCTTCCTAAATAGTGTGTCTGTGATAGACAATCTATAACTTGTGAATGAATTCAACAATAACTGTTCTTTTGAATTTAAAGATCCAATATCATTACTTGGAGTGATTTTTAACCAAAGTCTTCTATTTGTACCAATGTATGCATTAAAGTCTACAAAAAGAAAAAAAATTTAATGGTATAGCTGTAATAATTCTATCCAATAAGGAATAAAAGTTTTTCTTCTGTGAATTCTCTGAATATAAGATTGGAGCATATGTACTAATAAAATGAGCACTAGTTTCTGATACAAGCCAAATTATAAGATCATTAATCTTTCATTGATACAATGAAAAATTACAGCAACAGAAGATATTAAATTAGGTTTTACAGCAAATTAAACACAATGCATTCTTCTTTTACTGACTGACTTGCCTTTCAAAAAAAATTGAGTATTCATTCATACGTTCTACAAAACATTTTTCTGGGAGATGATTTACATTGAGAGCAGTTATAATGATGTTAAATCTTGATAGTTCCTTAGCCACAAGTGTGACCTTGTATCAAGTAAAATTTGCAACATTTTATGTACCTATATTTAGAAAAAATCGATTTATAATACTTACCTGTAGTACTACTACCATATAACCACTGCCTCTTGCTTTATACATACTATTGATAATATTATTACTATACTTATTATTTTATTGCAGAAGTGAGTAATCCACCTATATAGCCAGACTGTATAAGACAGAATATTTAAGACCACTGTTTCTATGCCCTTTCATTTCTTTTATAGGCAGGGGATCCCTAAATGGAGCTGCTAAATATGCTATCTTTCCTAGGTGAAACTTCTAGCCCACTTAAATCCAATTACAAATCAATTCTTTGAGTGATTTTACAACCTTAAGACATAACACAACTAAGGACTTTCATTCTACTAAGCCTGTCTATGCCATTGCTTTTTTCATTCTTGATGGCTTGAGCTAATAAAAAAGAAAGAAAAAGATAAAACATCGGAGTCAGAAATACTGTGTAAATGCTAAAGAATTCAAATGTTGCACAAACATACAATTCTATTGTTGCAGTTATTATAAGATGTGTCCAATGGCATGAGAGGCTCATAATGACGGGATCCTACATTAACATAAATGACTGAATAATGAAAAGAGTGAAAAATGTTTGTATCAAAAACAGTACCTAACCTTTCTGTAAGGCAGCAGCAGTTCTTGGTTAGGCACTGTTAAGAATTATTTAATTATGATACTTAAACTCACACTGTCAAAAAAAGTGATGTGGAAAATATGCTTACATATTAATAGTTGCACCAAAAATATTTATAATAAAAGAAAATTTTTGAGCTTTCTCACTATATATGTTTCCATTACTTCTTAGCTTAGCCAATATATCTAGAGATCTAAATACCTGCTAGTTATGTCATAATAATGATCAAAGCTTTTTACACAGATTTTTGTAATGTATTTTTTTTAAGTTTGAATATAATATTAGATGGTCACACTTTTTGGTTGAATTCATACTTATCTGTTAATATTAATCACCTATTATACAATGCAAATACAATCATTGTCAAATTCATATTTCAATCTTTTATGAATTAATGACTACCATAAATGCTAATCTGAATATATAATTTTAATAGCTGCTTTGAAAATATTTATTGCAAATTAACAAATTTTGATGCTTTCTGGTATATCTTAATCGCTCTCTAATGTGATCATAAAAGTGAATCATATTTTAATAATAATCAGAACTAATTAGATAAGTAGATTCTACTGATATATTTTATCATTAAAGTACGAATATATGTCGAGTTATTTTACATTAAATAATAATTATTATAATTAATGATTACATCTAAGATTTGTTCCTCATCTGTATAATATATATGTGTATATAATGATGAAATCTTATAAAAAGTTTTTAAAATATTCGTAACTTCATTGATATCAAGTAAGATTGAGCTGAAATATTGGTACAATAGCAATTAGACATGGATGAACCAAGATAATATATCTTTTACATCTGTGGCCCATAAAAAAGTTTGTTTCAAAATATATCTATATATATTCAATTACGTGAGAAATAGAGTAAATATACTACAAAATTTTAACGACTGAATGCACTTTTGGTACAGTATATCAGATTTGTGACAATCACTTATTATGAAATAATAAAAAATCTTAATTCATTTCAAAACAGTTGTTGCTTAGTATATGCAACAAATGCATGCTCAATATGTTAATATTTTATACAATATTTATTCTGTTTTACATATTAACATACTTGTATTTTGATACTTATAGATTATATGCAGTTTAGTTTATGTGTTCTGTATATGTGTGAAATAGTGCAAGAATATTAAAAAATTAAAACAGCAAAAATTATATTCTATTAGTACATATTCTTTAAAAGTCTATCAGATTTACAATTGAAAATCTTCATCCAAATTAAGAGTCATGGAATGCAAAAATTATGCATTAATCTACAGTTTTTTACCTATGTTTTTGTTAACTGTTATCTTATAGTCTCTCTATATATGAATATGTCCATTGATTTTTATAACAATATCGATGGGAGTGTCCATTCTGAAATTTTAAAAGATATCAGCATTCTCTCAGGTAGCTAACCATTTAACATTGTTCAAAAATGGATATATGGATATCCTTAGATAGATGTTAAACCCAAGGAAAAATCCACTCATTCACCAACCATTCCTCTATGAGGAGCTGATAGAAATGTCCATGTCCTAAAGTTGGCCATTTTTTTTAAAAAGAAATGCAATTTTGTCTACAATCTGACAATAGCATCAATAATATTTAATATTTAATCCAAAAGATATTTTAAAACTCAAGTCATTTAAACAGATAAAAGTAAACAGTTTATTTTCAATTTAAAACTACTTTATAATAAACAAAACTCCCAGATCAGGTATATTTAGTATCTAAATAAAATGATTATTTCTGTAACTCATGACTGGATCTGCTTTTGTGTATCATACATACTTGAATGGCCTTTGATTTATAGGGTTTTAAAATATTTTTGTGCTTATAATAAAAATTAAAGACCATTGACTTAAATAATTACTAGACTGAAGCTAGCAGTGCTAATATCTAGAGAAAAAGCTGTTCAAATAGAACTTTGACTTTTGAATGCTAGTGTTCTGGTATTTATCAGTCTAAGAGATGGTTAAATAACTTTATATGTGTAGTATAATAAGCATGCTAATAGCTCTGAACAAGCTTTTTTAATAAATACAAGAGAAAGCATTTAAAATCTCTATCTAGAATTATCCTTATCCCCAAACCAGTTTCAAGCTGATGGCTCTATTAGCACACTCATTATACTACATTTGTAAATACAAGATAATTAAGTTATGTAATATATGATTTGGTTTTCTTACTATTAAGTAACTTTATTCACAATATTTAATAAAAAATGTTGTAACTTTTTACGTAATAGCACTTCATTATTTATATTTCTACTGTTTATATATCTATAATGTAAACATATTTGGAACAAAGATATCTCTGAATGCTTTACCTAAATAATATGCAAAATCTCCTAGTAATTAATGTTCAATTGCTATGCTAATAAAAATAGTTTTCACTTTTTCCAGCAACCCATATTTTTATGTAAAGATAATCTAGAAAGAATTAAATTACAAAAATGAAATTTAATTTATAATAGATTTTAACAATCTCTACTTAAAATCAAATTCACATTCTCAAAGTAGAGTCATTAAGTATTCATTTTTAATCATCTTGAGGAAGATCCAATTTTCATTAATGTGGAATATATAAAAAAATTGAAGTGATATCAACTCTTATGAGTAGCATATAAAAATTATATATCCATTGATACAATGATAAAAAAAAATACTGATTAATTTATTATAACTATATATAAATGAATAACAAGAAGTAATGAATTAATACAAAATAATTCTAAACTGACAAATTATCAATTTATGATCAACTTTTTTAGGCTTTGGCTATATTTATATTACTTTCAAGATTGATATGCATCACTTTGTTGCAAAATAAATTGATCTTATGTATTTTATTAAATGATTTAATTATTTTCTGTTCTCTATTTCCATAGTTGCATGTTAATAAAGCACTGATTTTAAAACATCTTTATTATTTGCAATGTACCATGTCTTCTTTATCTTTCTTTTTCCATCCTCTCTCCATATCTTATAGATACCTTATTTTATGGATTAAGTATCTATATAATCATAAATTTTGAGTTATTCCTAAATTTCAAATTAGTTTTCATCACCTATAATAAACAAATATAGTTATTACAAGAACACTTAATCTTGTACATGGCTACTATAATAATTTCATATTGGCTTATATTAAATGTTTATATAAAATATTTTTTCAAGAAAATAGTATATAAACACAGAAAATATAAGCAGCATTTTAATAGTTCTGCAATTTTAATATTTTAACTTTTAATAATATTAGTTACAATATTTTATTGATTTATTTAGTGAAACCGTTATATTGGCCATGCCAAAATTACATTATTATATTTTCAAAAATAATGTGATATATTTGTTTTATTAATCTCCCTTTTATTAAAAATAAAAATACATTAAATTTATTGTGAAGATGATTCCAAAAAGATTTATAAAAAATACAATATGTAAATCAAGTGAAAAAATATTAAAATGTGATTGATTTTTTTTTTCATTCTCCTCAACTCTTCTTTGAAGCAGAAAAAAGAAAAAGAAATTATCTATCAAATATCCTTTTTATATACATAAGAAATGAAAATTATTATTTTTAATTTACTTAAAAATATGGAAATATTCTGTGTACTAAGGTTTGCATGGAAAATGAAGTGATAAATTAAAGTAAATAACTCATTGTTTTTTTACCACATTGCAATTATCCAATCTGTATTCCTTATCAACTGATTTTAAAACTGCTAGTTGTAAAAGCAACTTTGTAAATGGATTTCTAGAAAAAAATAGAGATATGAATGCCTTATATAATTACCATTAAGATTTCACTTAATGATACAGAAAGGAAGAAAAATATTTAAGAGAAGACATTCCATATAGCAGTAAGATATTTTAAAGCCAGAACTTTTAATGCTTTGATATTGCTTGTTATTCAAGAATATTCAGGATAAAGGAATGGTTATGAACTTTTAGAAAAATTAAAAAATGAGAACTATTTTTGAACTTATTAAAAATAATATTATTTTCTTATTCTTAAAGAAACTATAGAAATATAATACTTGAACTATACTCAAGAAAGGAAATTCCCAAAGAAGATTCCACTGATTTATTCCTTTATTTATTGATTGATTTATTATTTTATTTTCTCATTAATCAATTATTTCTTTATTTATAAACTTATCAATTGTTATTTTATGCATTTGTTACAGTAATAGTGGAATAAATATGTTATTTTCTGAAAAACACACAAATTAATTATATTAAGTTAGCATACAGCTATATTACTTTTAGTTTATATATAACATTTAGTAATAAAATAAAAGCAATAAATACTAGCCATAAAATAACTGCCATAGCTCTGAGTTCATGTTATCTGATATGCTACATCTGGAATGTATTGTGGCTAAAGCAAAAATAAATATCTGTATGAACAACAAGTTCTAGATAGATAACTCCTAACATATTACTTTACTTGTATATTCTACTCCTTCTGCTTATATTGAAAAAGTGACTCTTACATTAGCATATTGATTTTTTACTTTTAAGATAAAGATATTAGTTTTCACTAACTCCAATAAAGACATTGGATTATTAGTTACTTTAGTAACACTTTTATGTTTGCCCTAGTATATATAAGTTGGACAATAATTGACTGTGTTTATAATTTTTTTATATTTATCTGTAACTGCATAATTCAATGTATGTTTAATTCTAATTCTAAAATAATGGCTATGTGTGGTCCTAACCCAACTGATGAGATTCTAGCTTTGTTTAAAAAAATCAAAAACAAATTTTTGTATCTGGAAATACCTCACAAGAAGCCTACTGTTTTTAAGTGTTTATTAATTGAACATCCAGAATATCAGCTTTTGGAAATTTTATAAAGCAATTTGTCCTTAAATATATGGTGAAAGATTGACTCTTCTAATAATATTTTTATAGCACTATTTAATCACATTTTCAGAAGTTTAATGGAAACTTTATTTTTTAATAGAGGAACAATATTCAATATTATAATGTACAAGTGCTAAGAAATCACTTATAAAAGTATATACATCATGATCTCAACTATTAACAGTAGCTTTTCAAGATATTGTTTTAAATTTTACCTTTGATAAATGGTAAAATAAATTGGGCTATAGTTCATAATTCCTTCTTTGTGTTATGAGATGGGATTATATTTCTGTCTATTTCTGCACATTACATTCTGTTTTTGAGATGCTTTTTTATGGGATTAAAATTAAGGCCCAGTATTTAAAAAGGTTCCATAAATTTTCATATCATTATTAAAGATTTTTCCATTTCTGATAATGAATTCTTGTATGAAGGTAATATTATGGCATATGCAAAGATGACTTCCCTATATTCTGCTTTTACAAGATCACATTTTAATATACTAAACACAATAAATGAAAAAATAAATCTGGCCAAAGATCATTTGGTAAAAACTTTCATTTAGTACAATTATTATTTTGTCTTTTGACTTTTTTTTTTTGATAGAGAATCTTCAGAGAATTGAAAGATTTTCCTGTATTTATAAATGATAATGGTTTAGAATCTGTTTTATCACTATATGGCATCATATTAGTGAAAGTTATAATTTATTAACTTATAAATTATTTTTTTATTTATAAACAATGAATACATTCATTTGCACAATTGTAATTCCAGGTGATTTAATGAAACATGAATTAAGATGCAATACTGTTTTAATGATGTAATTTTCAATTTGAATAAATTAAAAGTGAATTTTTTTTTTTCTTGGATTTTGTATTTACAATATACTGATAATTGTACCCATTTACCAGCTCATGACAATTTATAGAATATTATTTAATAACTTGAATGTAAAATGAAACACTTTAACCAATAATTAATGTTCAAAAAATATGAGTTCTTTGTCATCTAATGAAGGAAGAAATATCCTCAACAACTTTTAGCTTGGTTGGTAAACTAACTTAAGGCCTTGGTAATTTTATAAGTAGAAAAATGGATTCACATGTTGAAGCACAACACAGATTCTAATATGCTGCTGCTGCTTTTAATAAATTAAAAAATAGGATATTTCATCTCTAGAAAATAATTACTGTGACTAAATTAGCTATATATGGGGCTAATACTTACATAATTTATTGAATGGAACTAGACTTGAATACCATACTGATACAATATAAAAACATCTTTTTTAAAAATTTAATGGCAGGATTATAAATCAATCAATATGGTCTTCAACTATTGAGTCCACAATTGTAAAATCATTCCTATGTTGATTAAATAGATAAAATGAATGAACAACAGAAGACATCCTAAAAGAATGTTTTATGATGAACTTAAACATGGATTTCATAGGAGAGGTAGACTCTGTCTACATTATAAGAATTAACTCAAAGATATTCGTAAAAAGTGCAATATTGATTGTTACTATTAGGAAAATAGGGCAAAGAATTGTTCACATTTGAGAGCTATAATTAGACATAGTGTTGGAGATATTTCAGAAAGAAATATTTTCTGCTGAATAAATTTAAAGGAAGCATTGCAAAATATCAAATAAAGAAAAGTATGAACCATCTTTCTCTATATATGAATATATTTGTGTTTCATACATTGTTTTGTATAATCAGTACTAAATTGATTTCTAAAGCATTTTTTTTTCTTTCCTATCCTTGGAGTTGGAATGGCTGTACTTTTTCATAAGTCACTGCCATATGTAAATGTATGTATGTAATACAAAAATAACAATAACAAATTATATGGCAATAAAAAAGGAATGGTATTTATTTGTGCAAATATAATTACAAATTAGTTATAAATTCTTATGATTAACATTTTATACAGCAGTCGAAAATGTAATGAAAAAGTCTTCATTATAATCTTTTTTTAACTTTTCAGCACAAATAATCAAAATGTGATTGCAAAAGTTCTTAATATGACTTGTTATTTTATAAGATTTTATATATGGTCTCCAGCCAAATGATTTATGCTAAAATAATAAAATCCTGCAGTGAAATCCCTTTCGGCAGTTATTACTGGATTAGGTGCATACCTTATTCTAATAATAGAAATAGAATGGTATTCTATAAAAAAAAGTAGCAATAATTAATATATTGCCTTAAACAAAAGATTCATGACCCATCTATTCTAGTTCCATAATTATAGTTGTTTTCTACTTGTACATCATCATCTTCTGATGATGAGAATATATTTTTTTAAATCTTTTCCTGGTTATAATTTTGAAGACAAAAAAACTTGATTCAGTCTACTCAAAACTGAAGTTTATTAATTCCCATAAAATGACTATTTTGCATTAACTATGGTCTAATAACTACACAAACATCTCTGCACATGCTGAATCAGTTTATGTCAGTTTTACAATATTGTCAATGAACTCAGTAACTTTTTTCATTGGCATCTCCAGAATAAAAAATATATATACTAGTTTTATAATGTTATATAAATTCAACTTCTTAATTATTATTTTTATTTAAATAAATATAAAAAGAAAAAAGCATTATCACTTTTCACCAAATTCATTGTATGATATCCTTTGCAGAAACAGTTTTTTTTATGTGTTTTACTTTTTTACGCATAAAATATTCATGAATATTGCATGTTATAATTTTTTTAATTAATTCTGTTGTAATTTAAAATGTCAATGCAATTATCTGTATTCAATATTATGTTACAATAAAAAATCTTAGTCAACATTTTTTTTCCACCTAATAATAAATAATAAATTGAATGAAGTAAAGAAGCAATAATAATTAATATAATAAACGAATTACATAAGGTATAAAAACTAATAAATATATAAAATAAATAATTAAATGCAATTTACATCATGGTAATTCATGGCTTTTGGTGATAAGTACCATCTGATAATAGAATATGACATAAGTAAAATGTACACTAAACCAGAATCTTCTAAATTGTACGGAGTTTTGAAAGAATATTTTTCTAAACATAATCATAAGAAATATTAGAATAAATAAAGTAGATAGCAACCATTATCTTATTTGAGGTCTTTTCAAATCTGGAGAGCTATTAATAACATTTTTTGCAGTAACTTTGGTCCAGTCTAAATCTATTCTGTTTTAAATGTTGATGTCTCTCAACTATTGCTATGATTTTTGTTGGAATAATTTTTGCAAAGAATATAAGAAACTCATAGTAATAATAGAATATGCTAATTTTTTAGATTATTGATGTGTTATTAGATGTAAGACTGCTATAATTTTACTTTCAGACAAATTTTTACATTTATTTTGTATTAATAATATAACTGAATGGTTTTGCCAATGATGCAATAGCAACATTGAATCCTAAGTTATTTTAAAAATTCTTCTAATGCTATAAAGATCAAAACCAGAAATAACTACTATTTTTTACAATGTTTACATTAGAAAAAGAATACAAAAGAGAAACCTGTATTTGTTTAAAGATGCTTTTTATGATTCTATTTTGTACCTGTATTTCTGTTATATTTGACAATTTTATTGGCATTTACAATGATAGTTTAGTAGATATCTTATAAGTTTATTTCATGGTATCTGTTCCCTTTTTTTCCTAAGATCATCAAAACATTTTGTAAGGTTGATAATAATATATAAATTTTGCCAGACAAATCCTGAATATAAATAAAATTGGTGGTTTATTTTAATCTGAAATAAATTAGTATATTAATTTCCATGAGTAGTACTTGGATACATGTTGTAATAATTAATTAAATTTATCATATCAAGAAAAAATGTCAAGAATTCAACTAATCATTCTTTAATAATATTGATTTCATTTAACTTATGTGCCATTCAATGTGTAAATATAAATTCCAAAAGCAAAAATTCTTGGTTTCATGTTGCCTAAGGTAGAAAAAGATCCAATATTAGTACATCAGCAACATCATAGGATTCTAAGCTTACACAATGCTTTTCAAAAGCAAACTTTGTTATTATATTCTGATACTGCTATTTATTGTGAGCTGGAGTAATTATTTGTTATAAATGCCAGTGTTTATTAAACTCATATTTAGTGCTTACCTATTCATATCTTAGACTAGTTTTTACTTATAGTCTCTGTCAGTGAAAATTTGAGCCAGAATCTATGTTCAATATGGATTTTGTAAATGTTATGCAATTTACAAAGTAGTAGCATCCTTTTTATTACCCCCCTCCCTTCTGATTTAAAGTCTGAATGTTGCTTGTCTATATTCTTTTTTCTGCAAATTCAAGCTAAATATCATTTAACGCCACAAAAGCAGCATTTCTTTGCTTACATTTTCACACACCTTTAGTGTGTCCCCCAATTCCACAGCAATAGCATGTTATTTCATTTCTTATGAATTTCATAGGTAATTCATCCATTAAACATCACACGTTGCTCTTGTTAGCACAACATGGCACTACTATATGGAGAGTTTTGCTTTGTTTTGAATTATTTAATTCATCCATGTTATCTTTATATACACTTGTGGTATTATTTACTTCCTTTGCTATTGTTTGAAATTGAGATGCATTAACTATCGTTAGCTCATGAGCTATACATTTTGTGATAAACATTCTATAAATAATATCCACTTCACTTAGTAACATTTTCCTAAGATTGTGGTCCAACATGCCATATAAAAATTGATCCAGGAATATGTCCTCTAAATCCATTGTAAATTCACAATATCCAACATATGTACAAATCATATATTGTAATCATGGTAACACTCTTGAGGTAGTTGTTTTCTCATTTGCAAATGCAAATGAGCTATCCTCTTTGTAATACATAGTAAGATTTTCTAAATAATTCAGTGTGAGGAACATCTTCTGGAATCTTGAGATTGCATAATTGTTTGGCAATTTACAGAACATTACTATCTGTGAAAAATCAAGTGCCGAGACTTTCAGCTTATCTGCCCCATCTAATGATTTAGATGCTCCACATATATATTCCACACTGAAGAATTCTTGATGTTGAATTCTCACAAGTTATATGTAGGAATTGCCACTTTTCTTTTTTTTCTTCCTTTCACTGGCCTACTATATTTTTTAAAACTAAGGACTGTACCTTCTATCGATCTGTCAATTGTGCTATGTACCATGTTCGCAAGGAGAGAACTCGGCCATGGTAAAGAACAAAAAATAACCACACCCAAAGGTTTGAATATATCTTGGCAAATTTACTTCTGTTTGCTGTGGCATTCATTTAACAGTATAATAATAGTACATAAATAAGGTTATTACCAAACTAATTTTTCTGTTTACAAATAGAAATTTATATGGAATTATGTATGAAAAATAATGTTAATCTACACATTCACTACTAATTTCACAGTTCATTTAATTTTAAAGAGTTTCAATACTCATCTAAATAAAAATCTATACAGAAAAAATATCCACTTGAACTTCAACAGTAAACAACTTGCCGAATACCGACTTCATTCAAACTTAAGTAGTTCTTCTTTTGACAATACAGTTTACATTCGGTGGCCATTTTGCTCTTCGCTATTGACTGACAGCTTTTGATTGTGTACTGCAGCTTACAACTTCGATACCACATCAACTTTATTTTAATAAGACATAAATAATTCAATGTTAAAAGTATATATAAGTGCATATCTGCATATGTATTCTAATATAAAAATAAAATCTTTCAGTTATTGTTTCTAATTATGTTTACTTTATAACAAATTATTACCTTTAAAATATTATACAATTTTTTTTTTTTTAAAAAAAAGTATTACTTCTTTGAAAGTTCTTTTGAAAGATTTTTTTAGATCACTCTTAAATTGTAAACAACATATTTGAAAGTTTTACTTAAAAGCTTTTTTATTTTAATTTTAGCTCTCTAACTTTAAGGAAGTTTTCTTAAATTTATTTTCATTAGTTTGTTGTTTTAATTTTATTCAAAAGTTATTTAGTTACTTAAATCAGCTTAAGTTAAATATTTTTTGTTTAAGCAATAAATAGATAGAAAATAGATTTATGTTAACTATGATGTTATGGTTGAAAATAATGTCATTTTAAATATATATATATGATGGAACCACAAATTATGCTGCACCTAACTATATCATTTTAATTACATGCTACCCAAAATAAAATATAAATAAACAAACGAAAATGTAAATAAATCAACAAAAAAAAACATTAAAATTCCCAAATTTTAATATTTAGCAGCCATTTTTTCTTCTCTGAGCCGTTCTCAGGTTATGTTGAAAACACTTATATTTTAATCTTTCTTTATTATCTTTTCTAAAATTGATGTACAATATTTTGTTAAATAAAATATTTCCTTAAAGTAAAAGTATTACAAAATTTCAGAATATTCATTAAACATTAATCAACTTTCAAACCTAAATGCTTACGTTTGGCTTAGATATATAGAAAGAAGAGTTGAGAGAAGGGTGACTGCCCTTTTCTCGTAAAATCTTTGTTGTTTTTTTAGATTTGATGTCATTTAAGATGGCTATTCTTGCCATCTGATTGGCTGTCAGTTATGTATTGAAACGAGCGCTAGAGATTTGCAGTATCTCGATTTATTTCAGTATAAAACATTAATATAATTGGGGAGATAATAATTTCTTGGAAAAAGTCAAGTCTATTGTTTTATAAGAAAAAGTTACTGGAAAAAAATATTGTCCAAAGCATATTTTACCATTTACTTCATGTTAAAGATACAAATACAGTAGGCGTTACATTTTGTCATATTCTCCTTGCTTCATTATGTGCATGAAAGAACGCATACTCTGTATAATAAAATAGCCTCCATTTATTATTAACAATTATGTTTTTATTACTTCTTTAAATGTTTTATTATATAATTTTGATTTATATAAGCATATAAAAACATCTGTATTATATATGTGTGTGTTTTGAAAAATATTATAAACTTGCAATTCACTAAGCATTATCTTTTCTATTCTAATCATTGTTTATCAACAAAAGATGAATTATATATTTTCTTTGAATGTGAAAAAAACTTGGAATAAAATATAACTTAGTTTATGACTCCAGTGTATATTTTGCTTACTAGGAAAATTCTTTGCTTTTTTACTCTGTGCATTGATAAAGGAGATTTCTTGCATATATATATATATATATGATTGCTAGATTTGTTTTGTCTGTGCTTTTATGTGTATATACAACATAATACATTTATAAAATGTAGCATTGTAGTCTCTTAACATTAGCATGCTGGACTTCTTATGGGTTTGTCTGTGGTAGAATAGCAGCCTGATTTCTTACTGTCATGTCCAGAATAGAGCAAATGATGGCAATTCTCACCTCTATTTATATTTTATAATTTCTGTACTCTATCTAAGCAAAATATTACCTTCTTACATATTGGGCTATGAAGCATAATAGAGAAAGTATACCTACTTCTATGGAAGTTCAAATTTGATGAACATGGAGACTAATATCAACTGTTCTTTTATCAAAGTAGTTCACCCTATCTCTACATCTGCATTCTCTATAACTTAATAACTAATTTCTAATTCGAACTCTCTAGTTATAATATATAATGAAATTTATAAAACAAGGGAAATATAGTAAATTATTTTCCATCTTAATAAAAAGAAATTATAATTTAATTACATCATTCTATTTTTCAATTTACATTTATTAAAACTAACTAATTAATAACGTTTTTTTAATTCTTTAACTAAAAACATATTAAGCATATAAAGAAATCCTAATTTTACCCAACAAAAATTTACACTATTTTAAAAACATCAAAAATAATAATACTACTTAATCAATATTTAAGTTATTCAGAGTATATATTTTAAATTTTAAAATGCAGAAAATTTTGTCTGTGTTCAGTGCTGATTTTTTTTTAAAGTTATATATATATAATCAATAAAGTATGTCATATATTATGTGATTTGTTTTAATCTTGTATTACAGATATGTAATATAGGGAGCATACCAATAGCTCTAACAAGCTTTTATTGATACAAGCTTTTATTGATAAGTGCCACAAGAGAAAGCATTTAAAATCTCTATCTAAAATTATCCTTATCCTCAGACCAGTTTCAAACATTTAGCTCACCTCAGTGAAGTGCTAAAACATTCAGACACTAGATCTAAAATACCAACTCAAAAACCAGTACTTATCTAATATGTAACTAGTAAGTAGAAAATCTAAAATTTTCAGACATGTAATTGTCTTTAAATCCAGATATCTAACTTAAATAGCTATATGGGTCTGAAAACACTTCAGCCTCACCATATATTAATAGCTTTAGCAATATAACATCACCAAAGCCTCAAGAACAAAATTACAATAAAAAATAGAGCAAGTCATATATTTCGTGACATGTTTTATGCCTGAATTACAGATATGTAATATAGGAAGCATACCATTAGCTCTAACAAGCTTTTATTGATAAGTGCTGCAAGAGAAAGCATTTTAAATCTCTATCTAAGTTTATCCCTATTCTTAGACCTGTTTTGAGCTTTTGGCTTACTTCAGTGAGGATCTAGAACATTCAGATACTATATCTAAAATACCAATTTAAAAACCAGCACTTATCTAATATGTAACTATTAAATAGAAAATCTGAAATTTTTGGCCATGTAAAGGTCTTTAAATCCAACTATCTAACTTAAATAGCTATATGGGTCTGAAAACACTTCAGCCTCACTGGTCTGAGGATAGGAACAATTCTAGATAGATATTTTAAATGCTTTATCTTGTGACAATTAACAATAAAAGCTTGTTAGATGTATTGGTATGCTCCCTATTGTAACGATCCGGATTTCAAGCTTAACATCTTCTACACTACAGGGCGCCATCTAGGCATTTGAACCTAGAAAAATTTATAAAGTAGGCAGATACATAAGTCAAAAAAAAATTTTTTTTTTATTTTATTTATACATTTTGATACCCGGTCATTAGCCCATTGTCACTAGCTCAAGGAGCAGCAGAGATTAAATAATATAATATAAATTCTTATCTAAGAATATATAAAAAAGAATAAAATAAGCCACTGCCAGTAATTAACATACAAAAATTTATTTATGCACACATATATATATATATAACATTTAACATTTTTATTTTAATATGTTTTCTTTAACATTTAACTTTATTTTTAACTTTTATTTTAGCTTTTTAATTTACATTTTAAATTTTATACTATTATCAGTTCACACAAATGGATTTAAAAAAAGTTTGTTTTAAAACATGTTGAGTAGAGATCAGTTACATAGATTTCACGGTTAAAGACATTTCAAAATAAACATAAACGATCAAAATATAAAGTCATTGATACCATCAATTGCAGAGGGAAATTTATAAGTAACCCATTAGCATTCACATATAAGATGCTTGCATTAACACCAATAACTTAAAAGACATCCGAAAAATACATTTTAAATACTCACCGTAAGGTATCATTCTTTATCAAATGTCTATATATTCTGATCAAATATGAATACCCAAAACATATTTAACCGATAACCAATCCATGCAAGCGTCTATAAACAACTTAAATTTAATGCATTTTTATTTAGTGTCGAGTATGAATAGACTACATAGATTTGCATTTCAAAAGAAAATATTCTATCCTTATTTAACCTTAGGTCAAAAGTTCGCAGTCGAACTAACGCCAATTCATCTGATATATTGATGTATTCAATGTAATATAAAATACGGCAGCACAAAAAGTTAAGAAAAGAAATTGCCTCTCATCAGATAGAAATACTACATCTATCTGATAAGAAGAGCAATAAAAAAACTCCATAGAAAGGAACTGCAGTCTCCAACTTATAATTCCTTCCATAGGCAAACGGGTGAGTGCGGTGCATACAAACGATTCTGCCCATAGCGAATCTTGCATTACATCTACTAACTACACCAATATATCCAATCCATTGACCCAATTTAACTACGAAACAAATAACCTAAGATTACCCTCCCCTAATATAACTTTACAAATCTATACAGCTATTCATGCCCGACTTAAGTTTAACATTGATATATTTTAATTTATCGGAAAATAGAAATCATAATAAACTTAAAGAACAAAAAAAAACTAAATGGAAATGATTTTACAAAAGAAATACATTAAATAAAATTATAACTAATTAATAAATAACGGTCAGATAGGATTCTATTTCTTATAAATTAAAGACTGAGAAAGTTTATATTTTAAAGTTCTTAGTGTTTCAAAATGTTTTTAAAGTTCTTACGATTTTTTTTCAACGTTCCTCTTTATTCATTGCATGCCATTTGGAATCCACATTAAATCCCCTGATGATCCTGTTGTTCTCAGTATAAGAAAAGCAATGTTTCATTTTTTTCATTTTTATAACAACTGAAGGAATTGAAAGTGCGTCTTTCAATCCCTTCACCTCCAACGCTCCGACTTAACACATCTCAGTCCTCTCTTAATAATCCATAATAATTTCCAACTTTTCCTTTTATATTAATCTTAAGGATTGACTCAACATTACGTCATTGATGATGGTGGTCTTTTCGCTGAGGTCCGATTCCATAGGGATTTCTTTTTATTTGCTAAAAGTTTCTATTGTTTTCCTATCTGACTGTTGTTTATACATTTAAATGCCCAAGGGCTTGTTCACTTGGACTAATTAAAATAATCATTTCCATAACATTAATTAACCTGTTTTCCAAATCCAAAGATATATTTAAAGATAAATTTAAAGATATAATTTTATCTCCAAATCTTTTTAAAATTTAGTTTTAAAATACTTTTTCTTTAATAAAGTTTTATTTTAATAATTTTTCTCATCTGTGCGATTTATATATATATGAGTTTAAGGTAGAATTTATTTTCAATTTTTCTGTCTTAAAAAAAAAATTTTAATGCGAACTTTTTATTTTAATGTTTAATAATAAAAAAAAATAATGTAACATCGTCTGTGCTCATTACACTATATTACGTATCTTTAATACAAGCTTAATACAAGTCATGCAATATATGACTTGCTTTATTGATTATTGTAATTTTGTTCTTGAAGTTTTGGTTATATTATATTGCTGAGGCTATTAATATATGATGAGGTTGAAGTGTTTTCAGGCCCATATAGCTATTTCAGTTAGATAGCTTGATTTAAAGACATTTCTTTGTCTGAAAATTTCAATTTTCTATTTAATAGTTACATATTATGTAAGTGCTGTTTTTTGAGTTGGTATTTTAGATCTAATGTCTGAATGTCTTAAGTCTCACTGACATGAACCAAAAGCTCAAAACCAGTCTGAAGATAGGGATAATTCTAGGTAGAGATTTTAAATTCTTTCTCTTGCAGTATTTATCAATAAAAGCATGTTAGAGTTATTAGTATACTCCCTATATTATATATATATATATATATACACTGTGCCTTGAGACCATATATTTTAATATATAAACTGTAAATAGACAAGATGCCTGATAGTCACACATGCCTATAGTTCCTAAATAAATACCTCATTAACTACAGTTGTAACTTTAATACAAGATAAAAATATGGAGCTCATCTTTCTAACCCTGTTGGATAATATAAAGACTGACATTGCAACTATAACAATTAATTAAATACAATATATAAACTGCTGAAACATTCTTAATAAATTTACTACAAATTGGCTATAATTAATCAATTTATAATGCAATCAAGCAAACCTTATCCACAAATACATTATTGTAAATATATGTATAGCATAAAAATATACAAAGATAACTGGTTATATATATATATATATATATATATATATATATATAATATAAAATTGAAATATATCACAGCCATAAATGCCATGTTTTATTCATATTTAAATTAGTATATTTGTTTTGATAGTTAATTTGATTTATGTTATAAAATGATTAATTATTAATCTACAGCAAATTTACTTTTTTGACTGATTTACAATAAGTTTGCTAAAAACTTTTCTGAAGTTTATATATTTTATTCCATTATTTCCTACACTTTGCAATGCTGGTATTTACTAGATCTAGTTGAGGATAAAATATGATTATTCATATCTGTCTTTTTATCTTTTCATATAGAATCTGTGACTGAAGTTAATAAAATATTTATTGGTGGTTTGTAAGGATGCATGTTTGCAGTGATCTTAATTATTTATAATACCAGTTAGTTTTATTCATTTTTGATTTTATGCAGTTGGCTTTATGATATTAAAACCTATAATATTATTTATAATGTATTAAAGGAGGCAAAACTCTCCTCACGTATTGCCACTCAGTGCAAGCCAGAGTAATCAATGGATGCCAGAAGGCTTGTGAATAAAATCCCCATCTAGTGCCTATAGTTTCTGGCTTTTGGCCTTCATTAGTGAGGAGCCTTGGATCTGAGAGCACTGCATCTAGATATTAGAATTTAATGCAACCCTCCAGAAGCCATCTTTTATTTTTACTTAACTATAAAACTATGAGTCTTAAATTGAAAACACCATAATATTTTCAATCCAAGCTCATTAGCTTATATAGTCATATAGGTCTGAACTCAGTTCAATGCCTATACATTTTGGTGTCTTTGTCTGTGAATATTGGATGAGTAGGCACTAGATAGGGCATTTTATGCACAAGTCTTCTGGCATCTATTGATTACTCTGGCTTGTCCTGAGTGGCAATATGTATGGAGAGTTTTGCCTATTTTAATAACAGTTATAAGCAAGCATAAGAAATGGTGATCATGTAATGTTTATTGGTTTATTTATAATGTAAATATATATTTGTCAATAATTTTGAATTTCTTTTATTATAATCATGCATTTCTAATTTAAATGTTACAAATTACCATAATATATGAGGGGACCTATAATCACTAATGGGGTTTCAATTTCTGGATGAATTATTATAATGATGAGGTAGTCATTGAATTTTCTTTTTGCTCGTTATGGATATTTCCATATTAATACATTTGCATGCTTCCGTTATTTGAAAAACATACGTTCTTACATGTATAGACATAATAACAATATTGTAAATAGCAAACATTAAGCTCTTTTCACATAGTTATATAATACTTGAAAACTAGGGATATGCAAGTTATGAAAAAGTATAGGAAAACAAAATTTGTATTTAGTAGTGATGTGAGGGGATTCATTGTGGTTTCTCCTTATTCAAAGTCAGGAATCTCTCAGCCACTATGCCCAGAGACCTTTTATCCATCTTTCCTTTCCATTCCTCACACTTTTTCCTATATTCTTCTCTATCCAGCTCCATGCTATTTCCACAACATAATCTTTGTCAACTTCATGGTCTTTATATCAAAATCTCTTTTATCTTTCACCAAACCCAGCATAAAAACCAAGAACCCACTTTCTGTATAATCACTTGGTTTATATTTATTCTTTCACAATTTCATTATTTATATCCTCACTGTTTGCATGCATTTACATTCAATTAACAGATGCCTAATATTTTCTATGCTTTCCTTATATAACTTACAGGCTAAATCACCCATATTTTTCCATTTATGTGTATATTCCCTTGTTGCTAAAGATCCTGTTCAGGCCTTAAACAGTAAACTACGTTCCTTGTTGTTATCATAAATTAACTTTCACACAATTTTATGTTTACTTCTATATATATATATATTTAAACTCTCTTTACTCTTTATATTAGTTCTCCATCTCTCCAACTTCTTATTTTTTATTAATGCATCTATTCTTCTATTCCATTCTTTGTCTCTATAACACTCAACAATTCTCCTAACACAGTCATCCCACCTTTTGTATAAGTGTAATGACATAAATTCTTTATCCAAATCTTCTACATATCATATTACCTTTCTCACCCATTTTGTTGCTTGTTCTTTACTTATAACCCAATTAAATATTATTTTAACTATTCTCTTATTATCCATAAATTGCAATCTACTAAACATTTTCATTTTGCTTTTTGCATCTCTCATATAAAAACTTGACCATCCTATTTCTCCTTGAATTGCCTCCTTTGCCATCCATGCATCTGCATCTAATACATGACTTCCTACTTATCTTTGTACTTTTTCTAAGTAATCTAACATCCTTTTACTAACACTCAATTCATCATTATCATATGTTAACCCAGTTACTGTTATCACCCTTCAATACAATTCTAGCTACATCATACTTATTATATGAAAATAATGTTAATTTGTTTATCAGTCCCTTTCTTTTCTTTACTTGATTTATCAACTTTTTCCCCCTTCATCCAAGGAATTTTCTTTGGTTACTTAAGATATTCACCACATTTAACTTTATATTCCCCAATAAAAATTGTTGTCTTCTCTTTCCCCAATATTAATCATTATTACTTTTGATTTTTCTTCACTAAATTTAATCCCCATCTCTTTACTCATCTTTGTGCACGTTCTTAGCATAACTTCCATATCATCCATATTTTCTGTGCACAAAAAGACATCATTCTCAAATAAAAAACCTGATAATGTATATACTCCCTTGCCACCTATTAATGGTATCTCTGCCCCTCTTTCTAGTCTTTCTGTTGCTCTCTCCATTTCTCCCAAATACAACAAAACAAAATAGGTGACATAGCCTTAGCCCTACCCCATTTTTAACTTTAACTGATTTTATATTACCTAATTGATATGTATAGTAATTATTTTCATACAATATCTTAACAAGGTCCACTAAAGTTCCACTCATTCCCAAATTTACTAAACTTATCCATAATCTATTTCTATTTACTCTGTCATATGCCTTCTCTATGTCTATAAAAACCATATATAACTATCTACCTGTATTCCTATTCATATCTTTCAGTTGTGTACAAATAAACTATCTCCTATACACCTATTCAATTGAAAACCTCCTTGCATTTCTCCCACTATGACAGCACTAAGCTAACTTAATACAGTGTCTTCTAGTATCAAAGTAATTTACATTACGAATGAAAAATGCAACATAGGTTATTTTAATTCTAGAAAGTCTTGTATTATGTAACTAGAATTTTGAAAGTTATCGATACAGATATTATTATTTAGTGTATAATTTATTTTTATATAACTCAATAGGAGATAATTACTTCTTTTTCAATTACAAGTATTTTTTAAAACAGTTCCGACTATTTATTATATATACACATATATACCCACATACATGAATATAGATATATTTAGTTATTCACATTGTTAATATTGATCATAATATAAATAATGTCAATTCATTTATATGCATGCATGTATATATTTATATTCCTTGTTTTATTATTAATACAGAAAAAGTTATTTAATCAACTCATATTCACTAATGACTTTTACACTGCAATCAAAAATAACTAAATATAACCAAAAAGCCTTTTTTGTATGAATATATGTCTGAGCTACTAAATGTATATACTTACATAGATAAGTTGAACCAAATGTGTGGCTGATATTTGTTATGCAACCAATAATAATAATAATAATGAATGATTTATTGCTCAGGAATACATTAGAATTTCGAGAACCGGAAGTGGTATAGCGAATCTTTTAGTTTCAAACTCTACTAAACTATACAGGACTGTGCAACTAATGTTATTCCTAAGAACACTTTTTTTTTACAATTAATATATATTATAATAATTTACTCTATATATATATATATATGTTCATAATTTTTATAGAAACTGTTTAAGATAGCAGCAATATTATTTTGTCCGTTTTGGCATGCAAAAAGTCAAGATGATGAAAATATGATTCTATCTGAAAAAAGTTATGGTGCTACAGGTAAAATAATGTTCAGTATTTTTTTAGAATTTAAATAATATAAATGTTTTGTTTTTTAAGTTTAGAGAGGAACATTTATATAGATATAGATGTATGTGCGTCTTATTTTAGTATATAAAAATTTCTTATTTAAAAATCATCTTAATAAGTGTTAATAATTTATGCAATTAAATCTATGAAGAAAGACAAAATTCTAGGAAATGATGGAATTATGGTTGGCATCTTAAAAAATGTGAAGAAGTAGTAAGACTGTTGATTTTATTTTTTGATCATTTATGATGATGAATAATTGTTATTATCTGTAATTCTGGTAAACTTATTATTAATCTTGTTTTTGCTGTTCTCTCAGGCTCATTATATTCATTCATTAAAAATCATTTCTTTCATTATATTCATTATTATTCCTTTTATATTTCATTTTATATTTTGTTTATTTGAGGATGATGATGGTTTCCCATCTCCTCGTAATTTAGATCTAATGTGGTGTGCTGTTACAATATATATATATATATATTTTTAAAATAATTAACTATATTAAAATATTAAATAACTCTTTATTAAGTAATAAAAAATTTCTGGCTGTATAGAAATAGGAGTTGATTACTTGTTATTCATCCTATTAGGATACCAACTTCATTATTCGTCATTCACAAATAAATATGTCTATTACAAATCGTAAAGGGAAAAAAGAGAAAAAGACAATAAAATAATAATACAGTAATATATTAGAGATAAATTTTGTGACAACTATATACATCAGTTCATGAATCACAAACATATCCATAAATAAAGCATACTGGTTCATTATACTGCTTATATGCTATTTTCTGAAACTATCTTTTAACTTCTCTACATCAAACTTTTCTTTGTAAATGATTTCATAGTAATTAAGCTCATATTTTCCCAATAAAAACAATTAATATAGCACTTATTAAAGGATCACTTTAGATTATTTTTAAGATCATCTTTATAATGTAAACAAAAGTCTTCTTCTCCTACAAAAACCATACTCACAAAATAATAATGAAATAGAAATAATAATAATAATAACAACAACAACAACAACAACAACAACAATAATAATAATAATAATAATAATAATAATAATAATAATAATAATAATAATAATAATAATAATAATAATAATAATAATAATAATAATAATAATAATAATAATAATAATAATAATAATAATAATAATAATAATAATAATAATAATAATAATAATAATAATAATAATAATAATAATAATAATAATAATAATAATTCTTTACATCAGCTATATAATCAAATAATATAAAAGTATTATTAAAAAGTCAAGATTATGAAAATATGATTCTACCGGGAAAAAGTTATGGTGCTACAGGTAAAATAATATTCAGTATTTTTTTAGAATTTAAATAATATAAATGTTTTGTTTGTTTTTATAAGTTTAGAAAGAGACATTTATATAGATATGGATGGATGTGCATCTTATTTTATTATATAAAAATTTATTGTTTAAAAATTATTTTAATAAGTGTTACTAATTTATGCATACTATAATTCACATTAAACACTTTTTAGGTAATCTTGTATCATATTTTTACATGACCAGTTCTAATGACAAACATTTTGCTTGATTTTATGATATTGCTATAATAGATTTAGAATTTTACAAAGTTTCTTTAATTTTTTTCTACAGTACAGGCTTTTTTATACCTGCATTTCTATAAGTAATATATAGGAGGCTGAACTCAGACTTTCACACAACCATCTATGTGATCAAATGTATCAGTGGTATGAGATAGCATGGATGGTTGATGGCCGTGTGAAAGTTTGAGTTCAAAGTTTTTTAAAATAAAATTTTGAAATGCCTTTATGTTATATCAAAAGGAGGTTTGGGTCACATTTTCATACAATATAGTAGGTAAAGTAAAAGCTCTAGCATACAAGTAATTTAGTTACAGTCATGTTTCTCATTATCTAAGTTTGCTTCTCTACCTATAAAGCTATCAAGATATTTAAATTAGTTTTCACATCATCCGGGCTAATAACTATTTTTTTCTTATCACTGGCTAATAAAGAATTTGAGATTTTTAAATGTTAACTACTAAAATAAAATCTCTCATTGTCACATTCAAAATACGAAGTACATTCTATAGATCATCTTTGAATTGGCAAGAATAGCACCTATACTGTAAATCCAGAAACCAAAAAGATAAATGTTTATTTTTGTTTTTAATCAATTCAAATTTTACAACTTTATTTCTTACTTATGTAGCTATTTATAAATAGATCACTCACAGTGAAATCAAAAATCCATTTGGAGCTAAACCACTTCCTTGTTTAATATCAGTTTTTATTTTACATGCTCTTCTCATTCCATCATGTGAAATTTTAGTATAAGAAAAAATTTTGGTGAACAACTAATTTTAAATAATATCATAGTATTAACCAAACAATAAAATCATTATATAAATTACTTTTTTATTACCAACAAAATGTATGCCTATGTTGCTTCTAGAACCACATTATGATTTTGGTAATTTTACATCTATATGTGAAAGCATTTTTTACAGTAAAGTACCATTGTCATGCTGGATAACAATAAAATTTCATGATAATTAATGTAATCTTATCTATTTTTTTTTATTTTTAAAAATTGGAACAATGATATTAAATTAATTACATGATAATAGTAATTCTACGAGATAAGTAATGAAATTGTGGCTTTTATAATTTATTGTATTTTTAATCTAATATTTCTTAATGTCTACTCTCGTTTTTAGAAAATAAAAGTGACTCTAGTTGTTGAAGATAAACGATAAATTTAAACAATAGAATCACTTTTCAAATATATATGGTGCATCCTAAAATTCCCAATGATAAAATTGTGTCATATTATAATTGTTTTGAAGTTTTTTTGACAATAAATACTTTGATGCACAACTAAAATTATCCTCAATTAAAAATATATAGATATCATTTATTGACTAATGTCAGATAGTTTGAATATCAGATGACTCCCGAAATTTTTAAAATTGTTAATTGTTAAAAAATAATATTAATAATAATTCAGTTTCATTAGTGAACAACGTGTACAAAGCCAAAATATTTTCAAATACTTATTTTAAATATTTTACACTCTAATGCAAACTCGGTAATATAAACATGCTTTTATATTCATATTATATTCTATATTTTTAAAAGACCATTAATTACTTATATATATTCGATTAGTGGCAGAATTATTCTGATTTCTATTATGGAAAGTTGGTACTTTATATATTTGTCACTAAATTATCCAGAGTCATGGTGTCTTTTACCAGCTTATACAAAATGCACATATAAGATAGCATTGTGCAATTTATTATAATATCAATGATGCATATTTATAAAGATATTTACAATATTTATCACAAATTTTTTATAATATTTTTGTTTACTTATAAGAATTCCATGTAATTGATCCATAATATAGAATTGATTTTACTAAATTAATAAATATCAATTTATTAACTTGAAAATTAAAACCAACTTGAAATCTTAGCATCATATCTATGAGTTTGAATGCTTCAGTTTTATATATATATATATATATATATATATATATATATAAAACTGATATTCTTCTAATAAATCATTCATAATATATATATATATATATATATATATATATATATTATGAATGATTTATTAGAAGTAAAATCACTTATCAATATTAAGCCAAATCTTTACAATCAATGATTTTCTGTATTTAATATTTATCAATACAGTAATGCCTTTATATTATCATTACCTTTCTTCAGTATAACATGACATTACATTTATTAACATTTATTTTTGTATTGTTTGTTTGTCATCAATTATAAAACGTGTTGTAATTCTTTAAAATTTTCATATGTTTATTGTATTTAATTTCAAGAAAAATTTTAACATCATCAGCATAACATAAAATGCTTTTATGTACCTAAATTCTCTTATATCTTAGACATATATGGCAAACAGTATTGATTTTTGCAAGGAAATCAAGTCATACATCACTTGATTTAATAAGTGTGTACTTCAAATGTTATATAATGAATGTGAATAGCTCATAAATGCTGGACTTGACCTGCTATTTTTAGATCTAATGTCTGAATATTCTAGTGTCTCACTAATGACAGCCAGCAGCTAGAAACCAATTAAACATAATTATCTTATTCAAGCAAAAAAAAATCTAAATAAAATTATTAGATTAGTGGAGAATCCAAGTTAATAATAATAATAATTCATACAGTTTGTTTGCACATCTATTTGCAAATAGATGTTAATTTTAATATATCTATGAACATACTTATCTGAATATATATACAATCACATCTATTCACCCACTTTTATGTAATATTTACAAAAAACATCAGTAATGATTATTATGCTGTACTAAAAATAAATCATTAAATATATCCTAATAAATTAATTTTCTCAACAGATTACATTTCTATCAATTAAAAGACTACCTAAATCTTTATAGACATTCCTTTTTTTTAACTTGATATAAATGATTATATTATTTGATTATTCTGTGCAATTTATTTGTTGAACTGTAAAATCTGTCTTTGTTATAATATTTTGATATTTGAGTAATATATTCTGATAATTAAACTTTTACATATATAAATATATAATAGAATAAAATTGGTTAATCTTCAATAATTCATCATAGAGTCTTTATAATTATTAATCTTAGAAGGTATAATTCTGATAGATTTATTTTTAAAAATTTGTAAAAAATTTATCAGTTTTTTTCTATACTTCAGATTAAAATGTAAGATTGATAATAACACTATTTTAGACCAATAATGAGTGTACTTTAGGAAAAATGTTTTTCTTTTCTTAAAATTTATCCCATACTTCTGTATATTCTTACTGCCATATCATTACAATGTAATTTGAAATAATTATTATTAAAGGGTATTTCAATATACTTGTATTTAAATATTAAAAATTATTATTGCTAAATACTATTCCCAAGTCTTTGCGTGATAAAATACACTATTTGTATAACGATTCTCTTTCATAATATTTGACTGCAACATAAGAGATACAACTTTTAAAATGTTTCACATGTTTAAACTTATAGAAATAATACAATTTTTTTCTTCTTCCTCCTTTCCTTATGTATTGATTTTTATATTTACATACACCAATTCCAACCTTTTTATACACTTGTAAAAATAGTAAAACATAAGCAGGAAAAAAATAGTATTCATAAGTGTATAAAAAGGTTAGAAATGGTATGAGTTTAAACTTCAGATATACATTAAGTTTTCTAAAATATACAACATTGTGAATTGAGTTTCAGATCTAAACAGGTAAAGGTCTAATTCAAACTTAAGATTTAAACTTGGATTATATAAAAATGTTACAAGTAAGACTGCATTCATCACACAGATTTATCTGATTAAATGGAAATATTTCAAACATATGTTCGTGATATGAAAATGGTTCCCTTTCTTTGGGAGTATTGAACATATGATTACAAAAATAATCAAGTTAGATAGTTGGATTAGAAGACATATGGATGTCTGAAAAATTCAATTTTTCTACTTAGTGGTTATACATGAGATAAAGTGCTGGGCTTGTTCTGGTATTTTAATCTAATGCTTGAATATCCTAGCACCTCACTGATGATACCAGAAACAGAAACCAGTCTGGGGTTGGAGAAATTCTGCAAAGCTTGTTAAAAGCTCATTTTTCGAGCTCTATATAAACATATGATGAATATAAATCATCATATGTTTAGTTATTTTGTGTGATATTTAATTTTCATTCATTCAAAATTATTTTGATTCAAACATATCAAATCATCAATTTTATCATAGTATTTTGCTTGCAGCACTCATTTTTTTAATTTATTGTTCATTATATATATTATTTTATCTTTCATTACATTTTTCCATCTTAAAATCTATTGCACTTAATATTTCAATAAATCATCCTCAATCTCTGTTCACTTTAAGATGCTGATTCAATTCTACATTCCAATAACTAAAAAAAACACATGCTTTCCATAATTGTGTTTCACATTTTCCATTTTACCCTAACTCATTCTTTCTCTACTTATCTTAAAGTAGCAACTATACTGTCATTTAATACTCATTGTAGCAATCAATACAAAAGCAAAAACTATTTTTAGGCTTTAAATGGGCAATAAGTAGACCAGTGGACTCTAGATGTCAGTGCAATGAGCACAAATTTTAATCATGCTTATTTCAGTAGGATCATTTTTATTTCAGTTATTAAAGTTATTAGTTTAGTAATAAAAATTATAATAGTTCTATATTAATATCATTTATAATTATAATTCTCATGGATTTTTTATAGATTGTGGAAAAGCTGCTCGAAAAGTACTTGGATTTTCAGATAATGGTCGAAGGATTGTCGGCGGGCAACCTGCTGAGTTTGGTCGCTGGCCTTGGATGGTATTTCAATTGATTATAAAATTGACTTGAATTACTTTAAAAACATTATATACATTGTTATACATGTGTGTTTGAATTTATTATACATTCATTTTTGAAATTAACAATAGTTTGCAGAACTCTGAATGAAAGTTCTCGGTGATGGAGAAAATTTGTCATCATCGTCAGAAGTCTCGGTAAACTTTCCCATAGAAGTGGACTCACTGGTGTTTTAATGAAGTTTCCTTCCACCGGGATATATTTTTGTGGCTGTTGAGATTATTTTTAAAAATAATGAGGTGGTGCTTATAATGTTTTTTTTCATTTGTAGTTCGGAATCTTTTAAAAGATTTTCTTCAACCGTTTCGATTATGAGAAACTTTTTCATAATGAAGCATTTTTAGTATTTCTCAAAAGCCTGCAGCAAGCTCTGGAAACTAACATCAATGTATTGTGACTTAATGACTGTCATTTCTGGCACCCAAACTGTTCATAAACTCCTGAATTAAACCATTTCATTGTTTTTTAAAGATATTTTTTAAACTTCAACTTTTAATTGTGAAGACCATGACTATAACTTATATTTATATGTCTATATGTATGCAATTTGTTTTATTTAAAATGAGTCACTAGTTGGATTGCAACTCATATCTGTTATTTCAGATGCTCGAACTTCATGTGAATTCCTAAACAACAAATCATTTAATTATTTTTTTACTAGTGGTGATCAAAAAGTACAATACTGTTTAATCACAAATTTCATTGTTTAAACCCCTCACTATTAATTAGCTTAATGCATATGTAGATATGTATTTTTAATAGGAAAGAACACAGAAACTTCAAACAAAGTTTGGAAAGATTTATGCCAAGAATAATAATAAGAAATTAAAAACTAATTATGTGGGTGAGGTGACATGCAAGTATCATTGATATCACTAAAAGAATTAAGAGATTGAAGTGAAATTGACCTGGACATATTGCGAAAAGAAATAACAATAGATTAATCTCAAGAGATCTCTAAAAACCTAAATAGAAGCTACAAACAAAAACATATAAAAAAATCTAAAAGAAAGCACAAAAATCTTAAACGGAACAGAGAAGAAACATTGTTAAAATAAAATAGAGAAAAAGAATCTATGATTACAGTAACTGAATTAATCTTGGAAATACTTTTATCCAAAAAGTATTGATTATGATTGAAAATGATGATATTGATGCATTCCACTACTTTAATCAGCATTAGTATCAGTAATTGAAGGATTTATCGGCATAATTTGAAAAAGTCAGAATTCAAAGCTTTATGAGAATACAAAAAGAGTGAGATTTTGAAGACAGGAAATGAAAGAAAATATGTCATAATAGAAAAATTACTGATTATGCAATTAAATTAGTGTGATGTTGTAATTGTAAACCAGTGGTCTTCAACCACTGAGCCACAGAAGTTTTCTGTCAGTCCGCAACTAGACTGGCAAGAAAGTTTATAATAACAAAATAATAAGATTTTAAACTTTTAATTAATATGAACAATTTTTATTTATTTTTTCATCACATTTATTAAAAAAAAAGAAACAGAACAAAAACAAAATCTAATCAATCATACATAAATTAATTTGTTTTTCTATTTATCACAGATGTTTATGGGGGGGGGTAGAAAAAAGTTTTTTATTACACAAACTCCGGTTGTCTTTTGATAGCCAATCGTGGCTGCTTGTCAAAGTTGTTAAAACAATAAAATGTAACATGACTTTTTTTAATCTCTTAAATTTTTTCTACTCTCTCTTTTAATATTTCATTTTTAGTGGGTTTTTTTGACTATAAGGCAATTTTTTTTTTTGGTTTTAACTTTTTATTTTGGAAATCAATTTTTATTACCTTTTTTTAAAAAATAAAAACCAAAAAATAAGTTCTGTTTCTAACTTTTACAAAGTATTTCTCAATACACCCCCACCATCCCAAAATAAAGTAAGATCAAAACTTTTGACTTTTTCAAGTTTCATTTTCTTTTTTTTTTGTTTAAAAATACGCCCACTTTTTTTTGGCCTATAAGGCAATATTTTTTTGGCTTTATTTGTATACCATTAAAATACTAAAACTTTTATTTTTAAAACCAATTTCTGTTACCTTTTTTTAAAAATAAAAACAAACAAAAAATAACTTTGGTGTCTATCTTTTATCTCAGTGGTGATAACGTATTTCTCAACGCCCCCCCCCCCCAATAAAAATTTATCTGTAAACTTCTGCTGGTCCACGAAATCTTATCCTTACTTTTACTGGTCTGTAGGTGTGAAAAGGTTGAAGACCACTGTTGTAAACTATCTGCTTTATTGACTATTATCCTAGTATGAAACTGTTTTAGATACTCTATTGTCAATTTGCGCGACAGATTTTCTGATGTTTTTCCTCATTAATAACAATAATAGAATATTTATTGTTTAGGAGTTTGTAAAAGATTTGAGCATTGGAAAATATTTCAGCCAAATTCATTACTATTGCATCAAACCACATAAAGTTTTTTTACTCACTAAATGAATAATTGTTGCCTGCAATATCCAATTAGTAGATTAGATGAGTCACTGTTATTTCTGCCTGAGAATGATGGGTCACTGTTGTTTCTGCCTGAGAATAAAACAGTCACTTTCTAGTGGATTATATATGCCCCATTATCAATGAGAGATTATTCAAAATATAATTTATAATCTTGCAATGTGAAAAAATTGTGATTACTACTAACTAACAAATATTCAGTAACATACGTAGTTTTGATATTCTTCTTGGTCAAACAATCAAATCAACTATTACATTTATAAAGCAGAGTTAACATTCTATCCTTAACTCACTAACAGCAGTTCCAGTTTGATACATTCAATTGGAATAAATGGTAAAACAAATGGATTTCTGTACATTTCTCACAAGACATTGGTCAACATTTTCAAATACTTAAGCAGCATCAAAATACACACTAAAATATATATTACTTAACCAATTTTACTATTAACTAGCAAGACAAATAAAACCACCTAAATTCAAACACTAAGGTTTCAAGAGTTTAAATCAATAATTTGAATACAATATCACAAATAATGTAACTATGATGTAATACTGTGCCTCCCCTAAGCGATGAAAATGCCTTAGTAAGAGTAAATACAAGTATCTATCACATATATAATAGATATGTAGTTGCTTCATTAAATGAATATTTAATATATATCATTATACTTATTTAGTCTAACTTGTTACAAAGATGTATAAAAAGAACAAGTAGAAAACAGCTATCATTTTTATTACATGAAACTACTGCTTGTTTCCAATAGTAAATCTGATTGAATAATGTCGCAATTTAGATGATAAAGAATAAAATAGAAAAATTGGTACAAATTAAAAATAAAATATTAATAGATGTATAGACAAAAGAAAAAATGTAAAAAAAAACATGATAAGTATGCAATGGAGAAATAGATAGGTAGATAGATATACTATGATAAATAAGTAGATAGATAAGTGACAGATAAATAGATAGATAGATAGATAGATAGATAGATAGATAGATAGATAGATAGGTAGGTAGGTAGGTAGATAGATAGATAGATAGATAGATAGATAGACAGACAGACAGACAGGCTGACAGATAGACAGACAGACAGATAGATAGACAAATAGACAGAGACAGGTAGGCAGACACATAGGCAGGCAGATGGACAGACAGATAGATAGGTAATAGATAGATAGATAGATAGATAGATAGATAGATAGATAGATAGATAGATAGATAGATAGATAGATAGATAGATAGATGGATGGATGGATGGATGGATGGATGGATGGATGGATAGATAGATAGATAGATAGATAGATAGATAGATAGATAGATAGATAGATAGATAGATAGATAGATAGATAGATAGATAGATAGATGAATATTATGGGAATTTATATTGCACATTTATATAAATATAGAATTTCTTTATTTAAATTTTCCATTCTAAATTTTATTTTGTTTTAATGTATATTTTGTATGAAATATATTTTTGTGTGTAAAATAACATTAATACTTTTAAACATCAGTTTTTATTAAGTGCATGGTCAGCACATAAATACACATAAGCTTTAACCTTAATACTATGCACCTTGAGTGCTTAATTGTACCATTAGAGGGATTTCTACAAATCTTAACAAGATTATGACTTTATAAAGATAAGAGTAGCCATCTTATCTTCAACCTACTTTCTAATTGTATAGGCAAATCTAAAGCATTTTCATTTGAGAGTGTGAATCTAGTACACTCTTCACTAATTACGTTCACTACCTCATTTCAAAATCAACATTCATGAAATCTTTTGATTCACAGTGATTTTAATATTTAGATCTTGTAATTACAAATATTTTGAATCAATTTAAAGTTGTAAACATTAATTCTTATTAAGTGCATGGTCAGTATGTAAATACATATAAGGCTTTAACCATAATATTATGCACCTTGAGTGCTTAATTTTACTATGAGAGAGACCTCTACAAATCTTAACACAAGATGGTGACTTTATAAAAATAAAAGTGGCCATCCTATCTTCAACCTACTTTCTAGTTATATAGGTAAATCTAAAGCATTTTTTATTTGAGGGTATGAAGCTAAAGTCATAATCATGTTAAGATTTGTAGAGGTATCTCTCATGGTAAAATTAAGCACTCAAGGCACATAGTTTAAGGTTAAAGCCTTATATGTATTAATAATTTTAGTGTAAATATTTAGTAGTAAAAAATTAGAGACAAATAAAAGAAGCTATATTTTAATGACATATATAACATCTTAATATTACTGATGAAAATGTTAATTTACAAAACTTTGAAATAATAAACCATCACCTTGCTGCTACAAATAAATAACATAATTTGATGCAATATTAAATTTTCAACGTACCATCTATATATTATTTTTACAAACAATTTATGTTGAAAAAATATGAATCAATCTTTGTAGGACATATATTTCAGATTCAATTATCTTTGTTCAACTGTTTTTAGAGATGGCTGACTTCAGGGACAATAAAGCAACTTTGTTTCTATATAAATACACTAATATATTTGATCTTAAAATGTGTCATATTAAATAGCAGTTCTATTTTTAATAGAGCCTATTTAAATATGTTAAGCATGTCTTTTGGTGATTCGTTTGATTGTTTTAATTTTGTTGAAATAATATATAAATGATGATTCAAATATTTAAAATTTGGTATCAAAAAATATTCAGTAATTTTTAACTATTATAAGCTTTCAATATATCATTGTTAGCTATCAGAAAAAGATATTAGATATTTTAATGATTTAATAGAATTCTTTAGAAAAAGCTATTAAGTATTTAGACGTAACCGATTTTACATTGTATTTTCGTCATTTTTATAAATAATTTTATTACATTTATGTTAAACAATTTCACAATGTTATTTTTATAAATGTTATAAAAATTACATACTTTGCTTTAGCCTAGATTTAAATCATGGCTTGATAAAATTTAAATTTTTTTAGGTTCCATTAAGGTTTGGTCTACCTAACTATTTAACATTTGTCAATAAATGAACATTTAGTTATTTTTAATCAGGGTATAAAATAAAGATGATGCCCAAACTATCACCATTGACAAATTGATGTCTAATGCTCATAGAGATTTTAAAGTAGGCCTTTGTTTGTAGTTAACTAATTAAAGACAGCTTTAAATATGTGTATGTGCTTTCTTGTGTGTATATATATTAAGGCAAACATATTCATATTTAAGTAAATAATTTGTTTCTCCAGAATCTTTGACCATCATAGTGAATAACGACTATTTTTCCATTATAAATAGTGGAAAGTAAGTCAGAATAAATATTGATAGGGATGGAATAAATTTAGCAAAAATCTAAAAAAATAAAATAAAACTGAAGATGATGGTATGTTATATAATAGAAAAAAAACATTGAATTCTAAAACTTTGATATTTATTAAAAGTCAATAATATACAAAATTAACAAAGCGTATGACACACTTGAATGTGAAGCTATCAAGATACACAGAAAATTATTACACGCTAAGCGCTTGCGAGGCCTTTTGCCTCATATTCATAGCGGTACTGTGAGCTGCAAAATTAACAAAGCGTATGACACACTTGAATGTGAAGCTATCAAGATACACAGAAAATTATTACACGCTAAGCGCTTAGCGTGTAATAATTTTCTGTGTATCTTGATAGCTTCACATTCAAGTGTGTCATACGCTTTGTTAATTTTGTATATTAAATTATCGAATGAGAAGTCTTAAAATCTTTAATATTTTAAAAGTCAATAAATAATTGAATTGCTGATTTAGACTTCACCTTCATAAATTATTTGTATTTAAGATCTTGTATTTTAAGATCCTAGATAAATGTAATGTACAAAATATACAGCATTTGTATGTATTTCAACTTCCAATTATCCACACGAGATAATAGAATAAGACAACATATTATAAGTTTCTGTTGAAAATGTTTTGCAAAAATCAGAAGTACAATAACTCTCTTTAGCTATGAATATATACACACTTTATTTATGATAGCAAACCATTAAAAATAGAATAGATCGTTTGCCGATACATAGCTATGCCAAATTATTTTATTTCCAATTCTATTTCGGATATTTTAAAGCTCTTCTTATTTAATACTTATATTTTAAAATACGCTTTAATTTTTTTAACATATTGGGTTTTTTTAATTATTATTGCTTTTAACAAATATCCATTTTTTTCACACTTTTAATTTTAGTATTTCAATCTCCTTCAGTATTAATTATATTTATTTATATTATCAACTGCCGTTTCAGCTCTCTGGAATATTTCTCCATCTCATCATCTTCACTAATTAATATTTGGATTACAAAGTTGTTAAAAAGATTTACTTTGAACTCACCATTATTCATATGGTGACAGCCTTATATCGAAGAAATAAAAATTCCACAATATACAGAGTTTTAAACATTTTGGACCAATTCATTTTACATCCATTTGTCGCTCCAAGCTAGGTTTAATAAATTTACATTTGGGACTTTCTTTTTTTTTCTTTCTAATAATAAGTCTACTTTTTCTGCTAATCTGATCTTTCAAGTTATCTCAGTAAGCACAAGATTGACTTGAAACCTTTTTATTTTAATAACTGCTATTTAGATTTCCTCCATTATTTTTCTAGTCATAATCAGAGATGACAAAATATTTTCTGAATATATTCTTTTTTCCTTATATTATTAACTTATATTTATAAATTCATATATTTTTTTATGGAGTAATCTTTTCCAAATACATCAGAAAACATATAACATTATCCGTTTGATATGTTTTGATTCCATCAGTGGCACTTCAGATTGCGCAGGAGTTAATTAAAGTGTGGTGTTTAACAGTTTTAAATGCATGCACACACTAAAAAAATAGTGAAAATAAAAAGCAAATATATTCAACCTTGAAATATAATTTGAAATTATATAAATTTAATACTTTTATATTTAAAACGTGATATTAAAATTTATTTTGCAATCATGTTAGTATCTAAATTGTTTAAAATGTATCTATTTAAGTAACGATGCTTGTAATTTGTAATGCTTTTTATTCCTTTATCATTAATGCATCGATTTTTATGTGAATGTGATTTGTTATCATTGGTATGAAATAGTAAATGGTATTTATTAGCTTTCCAATCACTAGAATTATAAATACTTTTTTGTTTGAAGAACTATTAGTTATGGTCATTTGTACTTGTCACCTGTATTGCCTTCCCTATTGGTAATTAGATTTGGTAGTGACAAAAGTGAACTTTTGAACTAACATTTGAAATGTTATATTTGAAATATGACATATTTTTATCATTATAAAGTTCATTTTTTGTACTAATGATACTCAAATCTTTATGGACATCTAGTGCTTGAAAATAAACTACAATAGATCCCTCAGTCTATTAAATATCTATATGTGATTTTTGTCATCCATCATCTTCTGCTTTTGATCTTGAATTGAGGTCTATGAAAGCACAAACTATAACAATATTCATCTAATATTTCCCCGTTTTTTTTAAAATTTAAATTGATATTTTCATTCCATTGAAAAAAGTAACAACAACCATATTCTCTTTTTTCATTCTTATAATGCAAACATGTAATAATTGGATTTTTATTTTAAATATATATGTTAACTTTAATCTTCAATCTTTGTTCATTTTGCTACGAATATGAAAAGATTGTTTTTGTAATTTTTTTATAACTTTCTATAATAAAAAAATTAACATTTTTCAGAAATAATTGAAGCAGTTAAATGTCATAATAAATGTCTATTTTTTTTACTTATAAATTAATAATTAGAAAAGATTATTTTTAATGTATTAAACATAACTAACATTAACTCTGATTTTTTTTAAACGAATATATAATTATTTTGTTAAAGTTATATGTATATAAGGTATGTTACATATTACAACGAAGATTTTTACAAACTACAAATGTAAATGATATATTATTTGTGTTTATCCATGTATGGTTTATAGTGGTATCAAACGAACTATTTTGGCTAGATCAAATCAGCCATAACATATCTACATTTTTCAAATGTATAATAACTGAGTTATACTTAAAGCTAATAGCTAAATTAAACTTTGTATGCACTATATTTTAATAAATAATCATTAAATTTGTTTTAATTGTATTTATTAATAATTACATTCTATCATTTATATGTGTCTATTGTTTACTTTTTTTGTTTGCTTGATAAAAAGAGAATTGAGAGTTTATTAAGTAAAATACTATGATATTTATATAAAGTTGTAATCACTATGATTTGTACAAAAATAACAATTAAGTTATGTTTGAATTGATGATGTAATGTTTGTCCAATAAAAATTAGTTTCTGCAAAAGCCATTATTCACTGATTTAAATTAGAACATCTACTTTTATATGTGTTATAGCAGAGAGAATATGGTGACATTTCAGTAGTAATTATGTTTACTCTTGATTACTAATGTTATAGACATGGAGAATAGTTGTCTCAGTGGCAAAGCAACTTGGTGAGCAAATATCTAATTTTCGAATAAAAATGTATGGTCATTTGTCTACATGATATTCAGTTTCTGTGCTACAATGAGCATCAGAACTTTCCCAGCAGTAGAATTTTAATCTCTCCCAAAAAAATGCAAATTTCAGGGACGTAATTAACCACACATAAAAGTAAAAAAATCTTAAAACAAGAATAGTAGTTAAGGATTAATGAACATAACTGAAATGACTTTGTATGTCTCTGGAAGATTAAAAAAAATAAATACAAATAAAATATGTTTTGTGATCATTTTACACCGAAAAAAAAATTTTTTTTTTTTTATTATTAAATATTTACAAACACAAAACTATTAACAATATGTAATGTTATTAAGAGTAAAAACTATCCTATTGGATTGAAATTTAACAGTTTTATATACATATATAATTAAAGAACCTCTGCTGATTTGTTTGTGAAATAAAATTTTAAATATTATATTGTATTTCTCAATGAACTCAATAGAGATTCTTTAAACCTCTCTTTTTATATAAATTTATGTATATTTTATCTAGGTGGCATTATTATATAAAGAAAAGTTCCGTTGTGGTGGAGCCATTTTAAATAAGCATTGGATTATCACAGCCCAGCATTGTCTCTTTAAGTAAGAATCATTCAATAAAGCTTTTGTTTTGTTTTTTACTTTGTAATAAGAGAAACATATAGATATTGGATTAAAAATGGACTCTTATGCTGTATCATTACTAATATATTATTTGTTTGTGTTTTTGAAGTTTATAACATTTAAATGATAAATTAAATTCATAAAGATAAGCTTCAGGTTTTAAGGAAATTCTGTAAATATAAATCTTTTTCTAATCACTCTACTATGTCAGTCCACAAAAGTTAACATGCAATCACATTGACTGTATAACTCAAAATGTTATGTTGAAAGATTATAATGTTGCATTGTGGAATAAATCTGATTGTCAAAATTCCCAGCTAAGATGCATTCTCAGGATGACGATAATCCCCAGAAAGGATCATTATATAGGTTCCCTTACTATAACAATTGCACCATTGTATTACATGAATGATTGAATACATGATTAAAATACTTTTCTTGATAGTTATAAGATTTAGAAACTATTCTATAGTTAGACTGTAAGACATCAATCATTGAGTTTTTATGTTAGAAACAGGAACATTTTTGCATCTTTTCCATTAGAGAGCAATGATTTTAAAAATCCAGTTCACTCATAAATATTTCACTTAAATAGCTCAAAAGTATTTTAATTAACATTGAAGTATTCCAGTGTGTTTTGACTTTAGGACAATTTTTTTTTTCATTGTGACTTCGTGAAGGAAATAAGGATAGTAAAGTTCTGTGTAATATTTATTTACCTTTCAAAAAAACATTGATTTTTGATGTTAGGTGGTTCTACTATATTTTGTTCTCCAATCTTTAGTAAATACAACCCTGATCTTTTAAGATTGAATAGCAAGAAGTATTAGTATGACTTGCTGCTTAGAAAGTCATATGATATTTTAGCAGTGAAGATGGTAGATTAAGCTATGATCAATGGAACTTTAACTTGTGAGTCTTCCACTGTATTAAACCATAGAAATCACTCAATAATTCAATAGTTTTGTCTTTTAATGTTCCAACTAAATAAGCATCAATAATTTATTACCTTTTAAATTCAGAAGGCATTGACATTTTTCTCATGTATTTATAATACTAATATCAACTTCCTTTTATATATTTCGTCCTATCTGCTCAGTATTTTATTTTAAAAAAATAAATAAATGCTATACACTAATATGCATTTCATTTCTCTCTCAATACAAGAATCAAATATAACAGGTGTTTCCATTATTTTATTCAATTTCTTTATATATCTATATAAAATTAGAACAATAATATATAATAAAATAAATCAGTGGAATTATCCCTATAATTTTCAATAAATCGATTTATGAATAAACAAATAACAGCTATAACTAGCTTATGGCATGACTGTGACCTTGGGTAGCATTTACAATAATGCTACTCAAGGCAGCAGTCATACCTTAAGGTAACTATAGCTGTTTATTATTTACACATATATTGAAATAAATGAAAATAGTAGACTTAATTTCATTGTTTACAAAGAAGAATAAAAAGGATAATGCATTTTACATTACATATGTGTGTGCTGTGTGTATTTGTGATTATAGCACTCACCCTCATACTAGTAGAATATGTGACCCAGGTCAATATTTTACTATTCAGAATAATATACACACAAAAAAATCAAATACTTACAAGTCATGTGTTTCCTGTCTGCTTAGTAACATACTAGTTTGAAAATATTTCCATTAGTATTAAATAAATTGTAGTGCAAGATATTTATTTACAACAATATATATAGTGATTATTTTGAATAGATAAAATTTGGGTTTATACATATATATATATATTTATAATTGTACCACTATTGTATTGTACATACATAAATAATTTTGTTAAAAAATTATTTTTAAAAAAACTATTTAATACTTTGTCATTTAACGTTGTTAGATTATATTTTCATGAGTATTTAAAATGTGTGTGTGTGGTCATATATAAGTGCCTTAAATGTTTATATTAATTAAAAAATATCTAAAAGTAGTTCAAGACTTTAATAATTAGTGTTCAGTTAAAATAAATTGTGTTTTAAACTTAATATCTATCAGTCGATTCTTTATCATTAATTAAGTAAATTTTACCACTAGTTAAATTTAGTAATTTGCTATTGAATTAAAAATAGACTGAGCTAGTTAAGGGATTTTTTCGAGTGCTGGATTATGGGCCTATTGTCCAAACACGTTAATTCTAGAAACTAGTTGTCACCCAGGGTTTACTCTGAAACAAATAAAGTGCTTGGATAGTAGGGGTTTGAATCTAGCAGTTGAGGTGGGCCACAATCTGGAAATTTGATATGCATTGTATAGCTCGGTCTGATTGTGGGTATTGTTGACAGCTCTGCTATCAATAATATTCTCGCTCTGCTCAGACGGGCTGGTTCATTCACGTAATATTTATAAGATTATAAATTTATTATAAATAAGGTTTAAACCCAGCTATACCCAGAAAGTAGAGTATGTTGGATCCACAATGGTTCGAATCCGGTACATAATAAATGAATATAAATATCAATATATAAGAATAATCACAAAAAATATATTTAAAAAGCCTTTTTAAATAAAAGCCTTTTTGGCACATGATTTTATGCCTTTTTCAATGTTAAACATTAACTATTTTAAGCATTAATATATTATTGCATTAACTGTCTCTGAAGAAGACTGCAGGACAGTCAAAATGTAGGTGTATGTATATCATCATCAATAGTAGTCTGTCCAATAGACAGGTCCAGAGAGTAGTCACTACATCAGTTCATCCATTCTTCCATTCCATTCTCTTCCTTGCCCACTTCCTCAATTCCACATAACTCCTTCCATCTCGTATATCATCCAATAATGTCAATCTCTTCCGTCCTTTCTTTTTATTTCCACTCACCATTCCTTCCAAAACATCTTTCATTAAACTATAATCTTTTCTTAGTATATGTCCAATCCAGTTTCTCTTTCTCTCTTTGATACTTTCAATCAATCTTCTTTCCTCATTAACTCTTTTCAAAACTTCTTCATTTGTTATTTTATTCACCCAACTGATTTTTTCCATTTTTCTCCATGTCCACATCTCAAAAGCTTCCAGTCATTTCTTAATTCTATTACTCAATGTCCATGTCTCACAACCATACATTAATACACTCCACACATAACATTTAATTAATCTTTTCCTTAATTCTCTTTCCATAGGTCCACAGAATATCTTCTTTCTTTTTACAAATGTCACCTTTGCCAATGCTATTCTTCTTTTAACTTCATCTTCACTTCTTCCATCCTCACTCAACCAACAACCCAAATATCTAAATCCCTTCACCTGCTGCACCATGTCATCATGGATTCCAATTTGCAGTCTTTTTGCATCTCTCCCTATCCATAAACACTTAGTCTTTTCAATATTAATCTTCATTCCATATGCCATACATCCTTCTTCCAATTTATTCAACATATTCTGAAGATCCTTTTCTTCCTCAGCAATAAGAGCCATATCATCTGCAAATCTTATACACTTTATTACTCTCCCTCCAACATTTGCTCCTCCACAGTCCAAATAATTATTTATCATATCTTCTAAATAAATATTAAACAAAACAGGTGACATACTACATCCTTGCCTAACTCCACTTTCTATATTCACTTCATCAGTCTCATTACATCCAAATCTAACTCTTATTCTTTGCCCATTATACATATTCCATATCAATCGTCTTTCTTTCCAGAATACTCCTTTATCTCTTAAGATAGACATCAGTTTATTCCAGCTTACTCTATCAAATGCCTTTTCTAAATCTACAAAACATATACCAATTCCTTTATCTCTTTCAATATATCTTTCTGCAATTGTCCTAACAATACCAATAGCATCTCTTGTGCTTTTCCCTTTCTGAAAACCAAACTGTTCTTCAGCAATATAATAGTCAACCTTCCCATAAATCCTTTGAGTTAAAATCCTCAATAACACCTTAGAAACATGAGACAATACACTTATTGTCCTATACTCTTCACATTTAACAGCTTTCTTCTTTTTAGCAATTGGAATCACTATAGTTCTTAAAAAATCTTCAGGCCAAACTCCACTATTATATATCAAATTGCAAAGTCCAACTATTTCCTTCATAGTAAATTCTCCCATTTCTCTCAAAAATTCTATAGGTACTGCATCAAATCCAATAGCCTTACCATTCTTCATTTGTGCGATTGCCTTTCTTACTTCATCTGGCAGTATGTCCATACCTCTATCATCCATTGCAACATCTTCTTCATTTTCAAGTTCATAACTAATTAAATTATTTCCTCTACTAAACAGATACTGAATATATTCTTCCCATCTTTTTAATATATCATTACTATCGGTTAACCTTCTTCCATTCTTATCCGCAATCTCACTTGCTACCCATGTCTTTTTCTCCCAAGAAATACTTTGTATTCTATCAAATGCTAGATCATATCTTTTCATCTGTTGAAACCTTTCTATCTCTTTACATTCTTGCTCCAACCACTTTTCTTTTGCTAAATCTGTTTCTCTTCTTAATTCATTATTAAATTTCCTATATTCCTTTTGCCCTTCCTCAGTATTTACATTCTTCCACCATCTCCGCACTTCCATCTTTTCCAACATACCTTCAGTTATCCAAGGTCTTTTAGCTTTTCTCGCATGAATAATACCTATTTCATTTTTTGCTATTTTCAAGAATCCCTCTTTAATTCTATTCCAACACTCATCAGAGCTATTAATATAGTTCCCATCCTGAACAATTCTTTTAAATTCATTTTCACATATTAAACCAAATTTTCCTTTTTCCATTTGTCTCAATTTATCCAAGTCCCATCTTGTGTATCTTTTCCCTCTTTTAATTCTTTTTAAACTTAACTTTAATTTAGCCATCACCAAATTATGATCCGAATCTATATCAGCACCTGGCAAAGCATGTGAACCCTTAACAGCATTCTTATATCTATTCTGAATCAGTATATAATCAATTTGATAACGTTCTTTGTTACCTGGAGCTTTCCATGTATACAATCTTCTAATATGATTTTTAAAGCAAGTATTTGCAATGACAAACCCATTCTCTTTACAAAATTGTACAAGTCGACTACCCCTTTCATTTCTTTTTCCAATACCATAATTTCCAACAATTTTCTCTTCCCTACCTTTCCCCACAACAGCATTCCAATCCCCCAATAGCAATATACATGCATTTTTTCCTTCACATTGAATACTTTCTTCTATCTTCTCATACATTTCATCAATTTCACTATCATCATGAGTACTAGTTGGCATATAAACTTGTATAATTACCAAATCCCTAGGACTTGCATTTATTCTCATCACCATCAGTCTATCATTAATACCATCAACCTTTGCCACACTATTCCATATTTTCTTCCTCACAGCAATGCCAACTCCATTAATTGACCTATCACCACCTGAATAAAACAACTTTACATCTCCACTACTTACTTCTCCACATCCCTCCCACCTCACTTCACTTAATCCCATTACATCAATATTATTCAAATTCAACTCTCTTTTCAAATTCTCCAATTTCCCACCTTTCCTCAAAGATCTAACATTCCACGTTCCAATTCTCAGTGTATCCCCTCTCAATGAATTATATTTATGAGGATTTCGCAGGTTGACGACCTGAGTAGCCTCATGTCCACTCCTGCCGGGCAAGACACCAAAGTTATTCTTAACTAAGGTCTCAACACCAAACGTAATGATTCCTGTAGACATACTCATAATAAAACAAGGGAATTATAAGACAAAGTGGTTTCCCATTGCCTTCTTTGCCCAGCAATAACCTCTATAATAGGCTTAGTGCGCTAGCCAAATCCCATAAAATGAAAATCCAACTACCGCTTCCTCCTCATCGTTGTCACCTCTAGTGATCTTCCGCTGACTTGGAAGAAATGCCGTTGCTGACCCAGCACCCAGCGGGGTGTTGACTTATTTAATGGCGGTCAACACTCGCCATTATACATCCACCGTCATAGGAATTGTGGCACTTTATAGAAGTAAACACGCCACTGTCTCCTTCACCACTTCCTGATAGTGAATGTTGTCCCATTGTCAGCGACTGCTTATTTACAGTACTCTGCTTATTCGCAGCTAACCTTCATATCTGAAGGCCATGCCCCTATCTGCAACCTGGGAATGCTCTGGGTGGCATGGGACCCATGCCTTATTCCCAGTGTATGTATATATGTACAAATAAAAAGTTTTGCTAAAAAGTGTTTGAAGTGGTAAAGACTGCAAGACAGTCGAAACTTAGGTGTATGTATATATGTACAAATAAAAAATTTTGCTAAAAAGTGTTTGAAGTGGTTTGGGTAAATTGTATTTATAAGATATTACAGCAAAATAAAGAAAAGTTGATTTTGATAATATTTATTTCATATGTTTGACTTCCTTTCACTTCTAATATAATTTAAAGGTTTAATATTTTTATAGCATTTATTTTTGTCTATATATTAGGTAGTTCATATATAAAATAGATTCATCATCTCTTCTTGTTGTGTTTAGTTTATATGTTTATTTATTATAGAATATATATACACGTATTTACAATATTTACAGATTTAAGTAATGATAGCTATACTCTGCCTGCTACCGTCTAGCAGGGTACAGCTATTAATTCTAATGTGAACTGTTGAAGGACTATATATGAACTTATTGATCCCTCTACCCACTTCCAGTCTTACTTGACAGCCTTCCTCGTGAGTAGGTATGGTAACTCTTCCAGCTGTATTTACAGTTAGCCTCAAATCAGCTTTAGTTCTGAGCAGCTTCCAGTTTTAAACATGGACTTGCTTCACTGCATTAACTGTTAGCTAAATAGCTATAATCTGGAGAACTATCACTGCTCTTCAGGTTAGCATGAGTTTTCTTCAATTGTATATGGAAAACTAGGCTACTATTATTTAGGTTTAAAGTTTTCCTCTGGAGAATGCGTATTATCTTTCAGGTTTGAATCATTCTCTGCCTTACCTTTAAAAAGGCTATTTATTGCCAGTTCCTCAACCTTAATGGAAACATTCAGATTCAGTGAGCATCATTGCCTATTAGCCTGTTCTTGTCATTGGCTATGCATTATCTTTAAATATATTAGTATTGGTTAGTAGCAACAAATGCTCAATACAATCATGATAAGAAAGGAATCTGGACTAGTTCATTATTTGAAGGCAAGGTGTTATATGATAATCTCTCCCCCAGTCTAAACTTAACCTCAGAGAACATAGACATGCATGTGTGTTGGAAGATATTTTCAATTTGTTGCTTCTTCTGGCTTGGTGATGTTCTCAGTAAGACCACTGTTGTCATCATATAGAATTCTTGGAACTGAAGATCCATTACAGCTGGATGATAATTTATTACTAGTAGATTGCAATTGTTTTATCTGATGAGGTTTTGCTGATGACTGTTTTTGGAGCTGTAGATTTATGCTGCTGGTTGATGCCACATCACAATTAGCTGGACATTTACTTTCATCTGTTGAAACAATGCTGATAGCTGTTCATAGAACTAAATAAGTTCATTAACCTAAGTTTGTTCTTGTGGCACTGATGTTGTTGTCCATCAGCAGTTTTAACCACTACTGTTTGAAACCCTTTAAGTTCAATCATCACTGCAGGAATCCATTTAGTGGTGCCTTTGAACATGTGGCATAGGATGAGTACCTATGCACTTTTTTGCACTTATAGTTTTGTGCCTTATTTTAGGATTCAACCATGGATTAATTATTTCTGGATAAACACTTTTTAAATTACTTATATTTGTGAGCTGTTTCATTTTTGTCACTACAAATCCTAAGTGACTGAACCTCATGATCTAATAAATTGCTATATTCACCCGATACTATAACCAGTGGTAGATATACAGTCTTATTAGGCATTATAACTTTGAATATTGTCTGTCGCAAAAGTATTATTTGATTGCCCTGGCAATTCATTATTTATTTGTTACCAGAATGCAGCTGAAATTTATTACTTTTATTAATGATAAAGCAGGTCTTGTTTGACAATATGAACACTGCAGATCCTGAGTTCAGTTTCATTGTGATTGGAATATCATTAATAATAACTCTGTATTTAAAAACAGAGTCACTATTTTTCACATTGTTTGTGCAGGCAATTTGCTTTTTTTAAAGTGTCTTTTTTTTGCTTTTTGGAATGGATTTATCCATTCTGTCATTAGCTACTTGTTTCATTTTAAAACAAGCAGTTCTTGTGTAACTGACATGCTTGCCATATTAATGAATATCATGCTGTGAACATTCCATGCATGCATGCATTGATTCATTACATCTGTAACAATGCTTTTTACTCATTACTGTTGATTTATTTAAGCAGTGATATGAGTACTTGATCAATCCAATATTCTGCTCAAATTTTGAATAATTTATTTTTTTTAATTGCTTTGCTTGACTAGCTGTTGATTTTACTAGTGTTGCTTGAGACAAAATTGATTCAAAGTTTAAGTCAGGATCCATTAGTAGCTTGACTCTAATATTATGATCATTTATTCTGCAAATAAAATCATCTCAAAGAGCTTCATTAGGAAAGTCTTTAAAATCGCATTTTCTCTTGGACACAAAGATTGAAATACTATCTCTGCATTATCATTAGGGGTTTAGGAGTAAAAAAGTTGGTTAGTCCATTATCTGAAGACAAAGTGAGTTATGACACTTATATTAATTGCACCAGTATGTTGATAGGCTACTAACGGTTTCCCTGTGTATCTGCATTGTCACAATTAATTTTATATACAATTCCTTTTTTATATTTTATATGATCTTTTATTTTATAATTAGATATTAATTTTTCCAGACTTTTATTATCTGATCATTCAATATTTATATCTTTAAGGTCTGCCCATCCCTTGTATATGTATGTAAATGGACTATGTCCTGTACATGAGGGGTCAGAGTGATCTTGTGGTCAACATAAGTAGGATAAGAAGGTTGGCACTAAGGTGGGCTTTGAGCATTCCATCATCATATTTTCAAGGAAATGGACGGTTGAAAAGTTGTGGGTTAGAGTAGTTTGAGATCTTTCCATTAAAGTATGAAGATTGGCTATCTTAATATAAGCTGAGCTTTGATTGTATATATGTGTGGAGATAATAAATCTGCACCAACTGACGAGTGCTGTTTTAGCACAAAATACTAATATTGGTGATTATTTATCTTTTCAACATGCGTGTGATCAAGTGTATCAGTGGCATGAGATAGCATGATGGTTGAGAGTCATGTGAAAGTCTGAGTTCAAACCCCTATATTACATATAAATTTTAGGATAATATGAAAGTTTGAACCATTTTTATTTGAATTATTGCTATTACCATCATTATAATTGTTTTGCATAGAAATGTCATTATTTAATATAATTTTTTTTACAATTAAAAACTATGTAATATTATTACAGTCATATCATTTCTATATTTAAATTTTTTTTTAAATGCCATCTTTTATATATATGCTTGTTATGAATGTATAGGTATTACATTTCTAACATTTTATTACTAAAGAAGATAAACAACTTTATCAAAATTATATGATAAGAAGCCAGATTTAAAGAAAATAATTCTGAATGTAAGAGTCATCATCATCATCATCAACCATTATCAATCCACTGCAGGATGAAGGTCTCTCCAAGTTCAATCCATCTTTTCCTATCTTTAGCTTCTCTTCTCCACATCACCCCTGCACCCTTTCTTATTTCATCCATCCATCTCATATGTGGTGTCTTTTTGGGTCTTTTACAATCTCTTGGAATCCAGTTTAAAATTTCAATTTTCCATCTATTATCATCTCCTCTAGCAATATGTCCAGCCCAACTCCACTTCAGTCTTTTAATTTTTTTCAATGAGGTCAGTAACACTTGTTTGTTCTCTTACCCATACATTGTATTTTCGATCTCTTCTTGTTACTCCCAACATACATCTTTGAGTGGTCTGAAGTCTCTGTATTGCTCTTCTATTAAGTGTCCAAATCTCAGATCCATAAGTAAAAATTGGCAAAACACATTTATTAAAAACCTTCCTTTTCAAACACATAGGCATATTTCCTTTCAGAATCAAGTTAATTCTACCAAAAGCACTCCAAAAACCAAGTTTAATTCTATGATTAATTTCATCCATTATGTTTCCATCTGTATTAATAATCTGACCAAGGTATTTGTAACTGTTAACTTCTTCTAACTAATCATAATCAATCTTTATTTTCATATTTTGGAAAAAATCTATTAAACATTATTTTAGTCTTTTTAACATTTATCTTTAATCCCACTTTCATCTGATAACTCCTGCAACACTTCCTGTAACTCTAAAGCATTATTTGCAAAATCAAGTACATCATCTGCAAAATCTAAATGACTTAAATAATATCAATTTACTTTCACTTCTTTAGCTTCCCATTTTAATCCACAAAATACTTTTTGCAGCACTGCTGTAAAAAGTTTTGGAGATATGGAGTCACCCTGTCTTACACCCTTTTCAATGTTGATTTTCCTATTATCATTATGTAATCTAATTGTTGCTGTTGTATTTTTATAAATATTCTTTTAAATATGACAACATCCTGGGTCTACACCTTGATGATCCAATGTTTTAATCACTGAAGAAATGTTCATAGAATCAAATGCCTTTTCATAATCTACAAATGCTAAGCATAATGGCAACTCATATTTATTTGTTCTTTTTATAACTTATCTCAATACCTGGATATAATCTACTGTACTAAAACCAATTTTAAATCCAGCTTGTTCTCTTGGTTGATGGAAATCCAGTGTTTTCTGTAGACAAGTTGTAATTATCTTAGTAAAAATTTTGTATAAAACTGTTAAAAGATTGATAGGTCTGTAATTTCTAATATCTTCTTTATCACCTTTTTTAAATATTAATATTAATACTGCATTCTTCCAATCATCTGGTACATCTTTATCATTTAGACATTTGGTATAAAACTTTGCTAAAAAAAATGTATTTCTTCACCTGCTTCTTTTAATATATCAATTATAATTCCATCATTACCTGGAGTCTTCCCTTTCTTCATAAATGTAATTGCATGTCTCACTTTCTCATTCAAAATTCTGGACAATTCGGAAGATATAATAGATATAGGAGGCACTTGTTCTTTATTACTATATAATTCTTGATAGAAGTCTTCTACACATTTCATGATGTCATCTCTCTTTTTAGTAATAATGCCATCTTTTTTTCTTATTGCAGATATAAATTTTTTACCAATATCAAAATGTTGTTTTACATTCTTTAGACTTTTATTCTCTTCTTCAACTTTCCTTGCTAGTTCACAATTATATTTTCTTATATCATTTTCAACTCTTTTCCACATCATTTTACAAAATTCGAGATATTCAATCTTTTTTAATGCATCATTGTTGTATATTCTCATATTCCTTCTTTTCTTCATAAATTCTCTAGTCTCAGTAGAAATTTTATTGGTCAATTGCTGCTTTTTTCTACCAGCTATCTTTGTTGCAGTTTTTAAAAGTGTATCAGTTTTTTTTTTCCTGTTAATCTCATTCATATCTGAATCATGTTCAAAATCTACTAATACTTGAAACCTATTTGTAAGTTCTAATTTAAATTCGTTAGAATGTTTTTGAATATTAGGAATATCAACTGTAAATATTGTTTTTCTTAATAATTTTTGTCTCTCTAGTTTTGCATTAACATGTATCTTACATCTTACTAATCGATGATCACATCATACAACAATATATATAAGCAGTAATCAAAAACACCTTATATATATATATATATATATATATATATATATATATATATATATATATATATATATATATATATAATCTATGAAAAAATGGAAAGTAAAATAACCATTAGTTTTGTTTTACATGAGGCTGAGCAGATATCTGTTCTACTAGAAGGCAATGTTAATAGACATCCATAAACAGATTTTAATTGAATAAATGTCAGTTTGTCAAAAATCACTTATGGCTATCTGATTGCATTGCTGTATAGTTATACCGACAGATGTGAATGAAGATTGAAGTTATCACAGTTTCAAATATAACAGATTAACCATTTAGAAATATTGTAAAAGAAGTTCAGAAAAGTTTTAACTATTTTGTATTAACTATTAAGAGAAAGCATCTACCAATGAAAATACATGCCACATAGTTCTTAAAAATAATTATAATAAAATATGTTAACACACCTGGTTAATATATAATTTATAGATTTCATACATCTTCCTGAGATTTTGTATGTTCCACAAAGATTATTTTAATGATGCTTATCAATAAACAGGGTTATATGTTTACTCATAAAAATAATTATGATTGCTACTATTTATGGCTTAAATCTTCCATTCATGGACACTTGAATTCAATTTAATAATATAAACTAATCTTTTTTTTCTATAATTATTATTTAGACTTTTTTTGTCTTCTTTATTTTCAACTCACTATTAGTTTTGTTGTGTCTCAATAGATCTATCAAGAAAAAACTGCAAACATTGCAAAAATATAAAAATTTGATACTATATGGATTACTATGTAGAAGCGCAATAATACGAAAAACTACTAGTAATTGTGAGAATTAAAATCAACTAGATGTTTAAATCAGAGGATTTCATTTTTGGATTATTTTTAATTTTCAAGTTTTTCTATAAATATTTAATATAATAGTATTATAAATGATCTGTCTTTTCTTTAATATAAATTATTTCAATGAATTATGCCTTAATTATGAAGATTTTGTTTCATTTTTTATGAGAATTAGAATTATCTTGTGATTAACTGTCTTTATCTGCCATCTAGTGAAACATTTATAAATTAATTTTTCAATATTTGTTACAAAAGTTATCTTTTTTTCTACATGATATTTTCTTGCAAAGAATGTGATTTGAGAGGTGATATTGCCACTTGTAGTCTTTGTATGTCTGATTATCATTTTAACTGTTGTGGTTTAAAATCTTTTATATATAGAAACATAAGTAACAATAATAAAAATGTGGACTTGGTTAATTTGTAGAAAAATATTTTGTGGAGATGAATGCTTCAAATAAAAAAAATCAATAATTTTAAAATTATATTATCTAATGGGAAAATTGATATATTATCTGAAAAAAAAGAAGTTCAATCATTGACAAATTCTTTTTTAATTTCCATTTACTTAATTAAACCTTCTCACATTTCATCCTTTTCTGTATTTTCATATTCAACATTGAATATAAGATTAAACCATTATAACTTATCAGAAAATAATAAATTTGATTTCATTTGATAGATATTTTTGTTTACTACTGAAATAAATTCTAAATATTCACATTTTATTTCTGAAAGTATTAAAAAATTGAATTTATCATGAAAACAAAAAGATTCATTATCATCTCTAGAAAGATTTTCAATTTCCAAAATCAATGAAATTTTCATCTTTTTGGGTTTTTTTTTCATATGAATGAATATATATTTATTTATCTTAAATCTAATGAATTATGCTTTAAAAATTTAAAACTTTTTAATATTTATTATGACATTTTCATACTAACTATTACCAATAATACAGATAACTTAGAAAGTAAGCTTATAAATGCCTTCAGGGTAAGTTTGCATTGTCCAAAAGTAAGTATAGTAGTCTGTTTTTAAAAATAAAATATTTCCATTCAAAATAAATTATTAATAATTTATATTCTTGATTTGTAATAAATACTGTTTAAATTATTGTATAAAAAGAATACGTTATTCAAACTATTTTGTCCAAACAATGTCATAAAAAATGATGTCAAAAAATGTCAGTATATAAAAGAACAACTCATGAAAGTGGGTGGAAGGTGGAGCTAAAGCCCTGTTATATTGCTGAATTTTCGATTTTCTTATCATCCATAAAATTTTTGCTGAACTAAAATTTTACATTGTAATATATATATAAAAAAAATACACAAATTTGAGAATAAAACCTGTAAAAATTCTCTATAAGGGTTGAATAATTATTGGAGAATGTGAGAAAATTTACTTAATTATGATGACCCATCTGATCACACACATGTTGAAAAAATAAATAATCACCAATAAAGTAAGAAGATTGGCTATCTTAATATAAAGCTGAGCACTGATTGTATGTATGTGTGAGGATAGTAATCTAGACCAACTGATGATTGCTGGTTTGGCATGAAATATGTATATTGGTGATTATTTATCTTTTCAACATGTGTGTGATCAGATGGGTCAGCAAATGAGATGACACTGAGAGTAGTGGGTCATGTGAAAGTCTGAGTTCGAATCCCACATATATTACATATATAAATGTATGTTTAAGCCTGTACAATATTAGTAAAGTGAAAACTTATAAAAAGAAAAATAAAGATCTTCAAATAAACATATAATTTCAAAATGAAAATTTTAAATCTGGTATGAATATGATATCAAAAGAAAAAATTTGAAATGAGCAGCTAAAAAATAAAAATATTCAAGAAAATCATGATATATTCAAACAAGAAAAAGTTGTTATAAAGATAATCTCTGATTTTTCAAATAAAGTAGAAGCTAATAATTTTAATACTGATCACATCTAACAAAAAACAAATAGACTACCTATTTTGTAAGTTAAGTTATATTATTTGTCAATAACTGGCTAGGAAGAAGAAAATATTCATTTGTAAACAGTGATTTATTCTCAGATTTAGATGAAATACAAAAACATCAGTACATTTATATTAATGAATGTTTATCACATGACTACAAAAAAAACCTATGCTGGGAAACAAAGATTTTTAAGCCAAAAAATGATAAATTTGTATTGATTAAAAATTATGAAATTTTTTGCAGAAAAAGAGATAAGCAAAACCATGTTAATTACAAATATAAATGACATTGACCTGTTATATATTCTATATATCTTAGGTATATTAATAATTCTCTCTTGTTTGTCACAAGATCTATAATCACTACATTCAAATCTGACTATTTTAGCTTTCATTATTACTACTATAGACAGGGCCCAATCTCATACTTTGATCACTTTGATGCCTTTAGCAACCAATCCCTGAATTTTCTCTTCAACTTTAATTTTCTGTGCAAATGGAATTTTGAGAAATTTACAAATCACTGGCTATGCATTTTCAAGCAGTTCTATCTCTACAGCATGTTAAAATTGTATCTGGTTTTTCATTAAATAAATGATATTTCTTTTGGATTTCCTGTTCTAATAAAAAACATTTTCAAATGTGAATTTCTAATATTTGAAACCATTTTCTACTAATTACAGAAGTAACTTTTTTTAATTATATATGTATAATATGGAAGTTAATTTTCCACATTTTACCAGTGCTTGTACTTAATTGACTAATTTCAACATATGTCCTTCACATTATGAGTTGACATTTACTTTCTTTAATGGAATTTTAATGTAGCCAACAGTCCACTTCAGTTTTTCTTAGCCACTGTACATATCTCTGAACCATCATCTATTTCCATGTTAATGTTTTTCCCACAGATTTGCAATTCTATTATAAATTGCGTTACTCCAATAATGTCTGTTTTCTTTACAAATTGTTTATCATTTTTCCTCCTATATGTTTTTACAATTGGATTTTTGCCTGTCTCTCTCTGACATCCATTTTCCTATATACATAGGTCAAATGTTCTTTAAGTCTATATTTGAAACATTTTTCTTTCTTTCATCTGTCACCTTTTACTGTGTGTTCTGTTTCCAACAGCAATCCCAAATGGATTTTTCATTTTTTCTGAATACATATTTTTTAAAATAATTATTTTATTTATTTTGTAAATTTTCTTATTTGGGCTATTGTCTATTTTATGTTGAAAAGCATGTGCTTCCTCCAATGTTTGCTTGTAAGCCATCTTATAGGTTAAATCCAATTTAGTCAAGAGTAGTTGCTAAAGTCTATTATTACATATACTCCATACTAGCCAATCAATGAGAATTTATTCTATAACATCCTCATACTCACTGCCTTTAACCAATTCTCTGAGGGCTATGTTATATTCTTTAATTTTCTTTTCCTTTGCTTCCCTCCTATTTCTTAGATTTAGTCACACTATGCAGCAATATGTGTGAAGGCTTTTAAAATATTCATTCAATTTTTTCATTATTTCCTAAAAAGATAATCTGATAAAGTAGGCCACCCAATTTGTTTACTGTTTCAATCTCTTTTCCAATATTTTCCAATGTCCGGTGAGGATAATTACTGGGTTCAGAATCTATAACATCAACTAAGTCAATAGGCTTCAGCAAAAAAGATCATGAAAATCTAATCGATTCAATTAGTTACTCTGATTTAAAACAAAAATACAAAGAACTGCCATTATATTACTTCTGTACAAATTTAACAGAAATGTACACTAATATATCAAAACTAACTATTTGTGTTTTACTTCCTTATATAAACGATGACATAGGCTTTTCATATTATGCTACCATCAAATCAAAATACAGGAACTGACTTGATAGTGTACTAGGTTTGAGAATTCGTCTTTTTAAAATTGTTTGATATCAAAAGAATTTGTAATTCAAAGACCAAAACATTGATGTCATTAAGAATATAATTTTATTATATATAAGCTAGTACATTTTACTATTTTCATATGCTTTGTTTTACATAATTAAAATTTCAGAATAAAATATTTGTTGTTGTTTTTTAACTCATATTTATTTGTTTACTTATTATTGATATCTGCCATATGAAAAGTTTGGGAAATTCTGAATTAAAATATCTTATTCTTTCATGGAGTGTAGTTCTTTGAATTTATTTTAGTTAGATCATAAATAAATATATTTCATTGGTGAGTAAAAGTAACTTGTTCAATTATCAACAACATTAAATGATTTAAAATTACTATGATACATCATCATGTTATTTGAACCTTAAAACATATCACAGGCAACTATTTAGTGATCTAAATTGGTTTATTATCCGTTTATTTTATTTTATACTTGTATAGTTGGTATTTTTCATTTCATTTCACGGTTACCATTGTAGGAACTTCTCTTATCAATCCTATCAAGTTCTAAAAATGAATTGTCTGCCTAAAAATTTTCCAATTAGATATTTCATGCTGCATAACTTAATGTTCATAATAGACGTCAATTTTTCCTCCCAGCTATTTTCCCCTGCTTTAATTCTAAAACAGTGGTAAAATAATGAACTCAAAAACGAATTAGATGATCTTCAATCAAGTAATTTAGTCTTGATTTGATTAAGTGGACGGAAGTGTTATTCAATATTTTAAAAGTAACATTCATATATCATTTACATAGCATAATATTTTTTTTTGCTTTATCTTTTTTTTTTGACAAAAAACTGAATTTATGTAAACCTTACATAAATGAATTTCTTACTCTGCATATATAAAATAATGTGTGCGCGCGCATGCTTAAAAAGAACAACTTATTAATTCTCTTTAAAGTTGTAATTATTTATTAAGCGCACAGGAAGTATTTGTAAATACTTTAGAGACAGTAATCTTTAACCTATATCGTATGCACCTTAAATGTTTATAATAGTCAAACAATAGTTTTATTTGTCGTAGAGGGACCTCCCAAACCTTGACACAAGATAGCAACTTTTATAGAGATAAGAGTGGTGTCTTTAATTCTCTTTGATTGATTTTTAAAACACACAAATCAATAGTTGCTGTGTGAACTAAACCAGTGGCATTTGACATCCAGAGAACAAGATTATAAATGGGTTTATATATATAAATAATTTTATTAAGAAATATATGTAAACAAACCTCAATTCATCAAACAATGAACATTTCAAGGACTGTGATTGGAGCTTGCACTTACCCAAGTTTATTTGAACATATATTTTAAATTGTTTATATATTCAGGTATTTGAATCATTATTCAAGGTTTAATTAATAAAATGAATTTATGACACTGCCTTGTTTAATATTTGGTCATATGAAAGTTGTTGAGTATCAGTATTTTAATATCAAGTGTTTTAGTTTAATGTTCCTTGATATTTAAAAATGATTATTATATTTTCATAGATGATTAGCGCGACTTTAAGCAATTGATGAGAAATGTCATTCTTGAAATGCACCTATCCTGCAAAGTGATTAATGAATTTTTGTATGGTATGATCATTTATCAATGTTTAATTATGGTGATTGAAATTTTATCTATTCACGCTTATATATATATAATACAAAAAATATGCAGTGTAAAACTATGTAAATTTGTTTAAGGCAAAGATCTTTTCAATCAAACAATGTTAAAATCTTACTGAAACTTATTTAACTAACAAACGTAAATAAGTCTCATTTTGTGTGAGATCTTTGTGAACTTATAAAGACAGCACATTTTTAGACAATGCTAACTATGACAACTAAATTTTATTGATTGTAGATGTAAATAAAACTTTATTGATAATGGTTCCATTTATTATTCTCAAGGCAAAATCACTGAATATTAATTTTTAATACTCTTGTGAACACTGAAAATCTTTGTAAATAAGACTTCAGCTATCATTGTCTAAATATGCTTCCCTTGTTCTTGGGGACCTCAGACAATGTGAGCTCATTTTGTTTCATTGTTAAATAGATATATTAGTTTCTGACACATTTTAACATTGTTTATCTGACAGCAAAAGAGAACTTCGCCTTGTAAAAATTTATATATATCATAATTTTTCTATATATTTTTTTTAATTTTGGCAATATTATTCTCAAGATTAATGAATCCCTTTTAATAGTATCTATATGGCAATCTCATGAGAATCACATTTTATACTACGTAAATTGTGTGTTTTAAATTTGTTACTAATAACTTATAAAAAATAATAATCATAATTCAATTCTTAATTTGATGTATATATCCACAGCATTAGGTCAATTATTGAATGCACAAAGAATGAATATATATAAGTATAGATTAGCATAATATATAAATAAAAAATTAGAAAAAATAAAAAATAAATAAAGAATAAAATTAATAAGTAAAACGCTAATCTGCTAAATTGGAACTAAATTAAAATTATCTTTAATTGCAAAGTCTTTATTATGAGTTTTGAAAGGGAGAATTTTAATATATTAGAACCACAAATTTTAAGTTGAAAAATATTCCTTTTTTGATATATAACTTAGAGAACGAGTTAGTCATCGTCATTATCATAATAATATAATAATAGCAATGCACTTTGAAGTGCTGAGTAAAAACTGATGTGGTTAATAATTTTATCAATGACATAACAATAGGCAATAATGACACATACTTGAACAGTAAAAAGATGGCTGACATAAGGCATCTATGACAATATTCTTAGAAAAATCAAGTTAGAAAAGCATTTTACAAAATTTTAAAAGTCAAATTAAAAGAAATATAAATATACACATATCATATCACCCCATCATTGATTAAAATAAATCAACAAAAATATTAGCAATCTATAATCAAGCCAATACTCAGATAATGAATTGTCTTAACAACAGATTGTTAATATTCTATTGATTTTTTTTAAAGAAAACATTGGCTGGAATAATGTGATTAATATATGATAACCAATTAGTAATATTTATTAAGGCTGTAACCTCAAAAATGTGCCCATAAGCTTATGGTTAAGACCTGTAAAGGTCCCTATTATTGCATTTTTACGTGCACATTTTTGAGGTTACAGCCTTAGTAAATATTACTTATGTAATCAATTAAATAAATTGATAACCAATTAGGTAAATGTGCATTTATAGTTATATATATATATAACATAAACGTAATGTGGCTTAGCACTCATGAGTTTAAATCTCCATCATTAATAATGAAGACCATATTGAATTTCAACCATACCTTTTATTTTTACAATCAGAACATTAACATTCATTTAATAATTATAGAATAGTGCAAGATCTTTACCCTCTAGTTAAGAACATCTAGATACTCATTTATTGACCAATGAGAAATGGCTGGCTAGATTAGCTTTGGGATACCTATTTGGAAAAAAATTCCTAAGCCTGTTTGAGGGTAAAAAAAATTTTCAAAGTCCACCTAATTCAAATATGTCAAAGATATTCTTTAAATATTACCCTTATGCTTTGTTAAATGATTCCAATAAAAAAACAACTGTAAAATGTTAATCATTATATTAGCACACAGCATTTGCTTTATTTTTCAATAGCAGTGTGATGATAACTAACTCCCCAAAAACAAAATTATTAAATAAATTATGTAAAAATATATTCAAATCTAGTGATTTTTCTTTTTCTCTCTTATTTATTTCTATCTTTTTTCTCTTTATTTCTAGGGCTTTTTACAAATCTTTTTCTCTCTCTAGATATATATGTTTACATATTATTTTGAACTGTAAAGTTACTAATGTTATATATAGTTTAGATATGCCCTCCTTCATTATAAGAATGGGAGAACTTGTTCTAAACTCCAATGAAGAAGAACTTCCTCATGAAGATTACAAAATTGAAAAAATTGTACATCATCCAAATTTTTCACCTAAAAGTTTACTTCATGATATTTCTTTAGTAAAACTGAATGCACCTCTTCGTTTTAAGCCACACATTAGAGCCATATGTCTTCCAGATGCAGAATACTTTGATGAAAATGCTTATGTTTTAGGATGGGGAAAAATGAGAGAAGGTAAGATATGTTTATTTATCAAATTATTGCAATTTGATAAGTTTCAAACTATTTGCATTCAGATTTGTAATAATCTTCATTATATATAAATACATTAATGATGGTTACTAATCATGTTTTAAAACAGAGTTTATTATATTATTTTTATCTTAGATATACACTTTAAACACACTTAAAAAAAATAATATATTTGGATTTTTTTGGAATCACCTAAAATGAATAAAATGTTGATCAATCAATCAAATTCATTTCACAGCACTGCTAAATTGCATTCCATAATCTCATAAGCATAATAAAATTTGAAAAGATAATAAGATGAATTCATTTTATCAGTTAAATACTTTCTTTCTTTTTTTTTCTCAGTGATGAAAGTTTATTCATCAATAAAAGAAGTACAAATACAGTTAAATAAAAGGTTTACAAAGAATGGTAAAAATGAAATTCAGAAGCATTATGGTGAAAGAGGAAGGATACATATGAAAAGTGAAAGGGATGTGGAAAGGATGTGTATTAACCATTAAAGACAAATAAATGTTACAATTAGGAATTATTTGTAAAATCTAGAGTTTAAATAGAAGCATTTTAAGAGCACAATATTGAGAAATCCAATTTGCGATGGATAAGTTGAGAATAGGAAAACCAAAATTAAAAAAATATATAAATCATCCTTATTTTTTATTTAAAAATGTACTTCATGATATTTCTTTAATAAAACATAACAACATTGGAAATAATAAATTTAAATAGGATGAATGATTTCCAATTAAAATCATTAGGCCAAACTGCAGTTTACTTTGCAATAATACTTGGATAAAATCATTTATAACAATAACACTAAAACCGCTATGAATAGCGTTTTTTTTCCTTCTTATGAATGAGAAAATCAACGTTGGCAACAGTCCCCATAGCACCCTCAACCTAACCCTCCTCCTCAAAAGAACCAGGATTTAGATCTCTGGGGCCCCACCCAACAACCAGACTCTCTCATTCAATCAGCAAAATTGATTGTAATGAAAATTTTAATTAAAAGGTACAATTAGGAATTATTTGTAAAGTCTAGAAATCAAATATGAATAATGTTTTAGGAGTACAATATTGGGAAGTCCAATTTTTGGTAGATAAGTTGAGAAATAGAAAAGCACTTGGAGATAACATAAAATATGGACTAAATCAATCTACTGTTCAGTTCTTCAAAATGGCCTCGAATATCTTCACAAGAGAGCAATCCCTAATACTTTGGAAAAATTATAGAAAAACTGTGGAGAACAAGGGAAAAAAATCCAAGCTTCCAAATGTCTCTGCTGAAAACAATTCTAATCCATCATGAAAATCACATGAACAACAAAAGGCCAGACCTATCAATAACAACATTGGAAGTAATAAAATTAAATAAGGTGAATCACTTGCAATTAGACTCATAAGGCCAAACTGCAACTTATTTTGTGATAATACATGGATAAAATCATTCATAATGATAACGTTAAAAAATCGCCTTAAATAACGTTATTTTTTCTATCTTGTGAATGAGAAAAACCAACATTGGTAACGATCACCACAGCGCTCTCATCCCAGCCCCCTCCCTCAAAAGAATTAAGATTTAGGTCCCTGGTGGTCCTCCAACAACTGGACTCTCTTATTCATTCAACAAAATTAAGTGAAATAAAAATTTTCATTAAAAGGTAAAATCTCTGTAGAAATCTTTTGTAATTTCAGTGGCTGCCATATATTTACATAGCGTTTTTATAAAATTTGAAATTATTCTTACTTGTGATTACATTGTTGATATAGCTTGTATATAAAAAGAGAGCTAAGAAACTCCCCTTTTTAATAAGGATAGTTTTAGAGAAATTTAATTCCCTAAACTAGGAAAAAGGAACGAAACAGGGAGCCAGAAACAGTGTTAACTGGAGTCCTTGGCTCCCTCTAGTGGACTCTGGTTAAATACTTTCTTCCAATGTACTTAATCATTACATATATATGCGTGTTATAATTTTTTTATTTGACAAAATTGTGAAAAATAAAAAACGAAATAGATTATATGAATATGGTGTGTTTTAAAATATATATGCAATTTAATGTATCTTAATAAAATAATAAAATGATTAAGAAAATTCAAGTAATAACTTTGAGAATATTAAAACTAAAAACGATCAAATGAAAAATTAAAATCGGGTATATTTCTAATTTATGTATATTAAAAATATGACTTTTATTTTTTTATTTTTTTTGCATTACTAAATTGGAAACAAGTGTTTTAATTATGCATGACTTTAATCACCATTATGTAATTTTGAATAAAAACATATGAATTTCTTTTCTAGCTATAGTATTCATTATGATACTTTTTTTTTTTGAGAAATTGTTCCAATAATTATAAAAACAATCTAAAGAGTGAAAAGGAAATGAAAAAATTTGTCTCATAAAATTGCAAAATTAAAAAAATATATAAATCATCCTTATTTTTTTATTTAAAAATGTACTTCATGATATTTCTTTAATAAAAGTGAACACTTATTTTCTGGGCTCATCGTGTTAGAAGAAATAAACTTATCCATTGCCAAAGGAAAAGAAAGAAATAATCTGAAACTCAAATCTTTGTTTGCGTTATATAGTAATTCAGTTTGTGCATCTATTTCATACGCGTTTCCTGCCTACGGTTGTATATAAATGACTTGTTCCTGCTTTAGCCTTTTTTTTTTCATATGTCATAGCATCTGCAGGGACGCGAACCCACAACCGTCTGCAACCAACTACTTGCTTGCAAGGCGGTTGCAATGACCTCTCAGCTAACAATGCTTGACTGCTTTAGCCTTTTGCCAGTTATAAAAACATCAGGAAAAACTTTTCAGAGTGAGAATTGCTAGAAATCAAGGGGAAAAACTCCATAAACGATATATATCTATGAAAAAAAGATAGCATGTTATGAAGGCAAAGTTGGTCTATATAAGATAAGAACCTTAAAAATATGTAAAGTAAATATGTTTTGACTATAGAATGATGTGTTAGCACTAAGCAGAGCTGACACATGTGGATGTGCAGGTTGGGTGGAGCATAAATATACTTTTTATTGCAATAATGGTGTTATTTTGAAATGATGGAAGTATTTTAATTAATTTTTGAATAATGATACAAAAATTGAAATTGCTACATTTAATGATTAAAGTAATGTTTAATGAATTTTCTCAAAAGATGAAAATAAAGATTGATAATGATAAGTTGAAAAAAGATAACATCTATAAATATCTTGATCAGATTATTACTACAGATGGAAAAATAATGGATGACATTAATGATAAAATTAAATTTGGTTGGACTGCTTTTAATAGAAATAACAATATCAAAAGGAAATATATCTTTGTGTTTAAAAAGGAAGGTTTTTACTAAATGTGTTTTACCAATTCTTACTTATAGATTTGAGATTTGGACATTTAATGGAAGAGCAATACAGAGACTTGGAACCACTTAAAGAAGTATGGAAAGATGCATGCTAGCAGTAATAAGAAGAGATCAAAAATGCAATACATGGGTAAGAGAACAAACAGGTGTCGCAGCATCATTGAAATAATTAAGAGACTGAAGTGGAGTTTGGGCTGGATATATTGCTAGAAAAGATGATAATAAATTGATGGTTGAAGTCTTAACCTGGATTTTTAAGAGAATGTAAAAGACTCCAAAAGAGATCACAGTGAGATGGATGGATAAAGCAAAGAAGTGTGCAGGGGTGATGTGGAAAAGAGAGGCTAGAGACTGGAGATGGATTGAACTTGGAAAAAACTTCATCCTGAAGTGAACTGCTAATGGTTGACAATGATGATGATTTATTTTTACTTGTTTATATTTAGACAGAGATATCCACTTTGAGAAGATTAATTCAGTTCTTCATAACTTAAAAACTGAAGGACTGCAAATTTCTGATGGATAAAGTCTAGAAAAGATATTGTACCACTCCACTAATGCCATCTATTATAAATTTGAATAATCAGTAGATACTAAATGATAATGCTTTTTAAATCTCTATCCAATGCTATCCTATCCATAATTCTAAACTAGTTTCTGTATTACAACCTTTATCATTGAGGAGTATTTATTTGGATTTGATGTACCTAGAATTTTTAGGTCTAATGCATTTTTATCCACCAACTATGGTTTACTATTTTTATATTGTCAAGTTCCCAATCTGAAATTCTAAACATTTTAGTGTTTTGAATCCAAGCTGATTTTTTTGCACAGTTATATAGATGACAATAGTTCAGAAACTACATATTTTAATGTTAAGTTTCATAATAACTGAATATCATTTATTTTTTGATGGAATATTATAAAATTGCAGAGACCAAAATATATGGATATTTATCTAATGTCAGAATTATACAATATGCATGGAAGCTGGTTTGAATTCTAATGATTAAGATGTTTGTGAACTTTTAGATTGGTATCTTGATAGTAGAAAGAACTGTGAAAGAAAAATGCTGAAAGAAAAATAATTGCATTCAAAAAATCCAGATGTCGTAGATCCAGATGCAAATGTTTACTGACAATAAGCTATAACACAGAAACTAGTCTGAAAATATGGATAGGGTAGCACTGACTAAATATTTAATAAGTGCTTGATTCATAGTGTAAATGGACTTTGCTTTTGAACAGCATCTTATATGATGTTATATTTTAAACTTCTAATTAAATTTAAGGAAAAGTAGTTATTTAATAGCTATTGGATAGTTTGTAGAATATATCGTCTCATGGAGTTCTGGTACCTGATATCTTAAAAATACTTTTATTGTTCCAGTTTATAAAAATAAAGTGTAAAGTATGCAGCAATTATGAAAGATAAATGAATAGGGATTAGAGTGTCCATTTTCAATGTTTATAACCTGAGGTTTAAGATCAAACTAAGTTAACTTTAAAACTTATCAGATCACAATCATGCTTAGAATTTTCTTTTATGTAGATACTCCATAATCAGTCTAGCTAATCACCCCAATAGTAGTCAGTAAATGGATATCTATCTCTTATTAGTTAAAAGATAATGATCTTATAATAATCTGAGCAGGTCACATACTCTAAAAATAATACAATTATAACATTCTATAAAAAGGGAATAAGGTACCACAATTTTGCAGATACTGAACTGTTAAGAATATTATTTAAAATTGTTATTACTTTCAAAACAAATTATAAATGTGTTTTTATTTTTATTTTTAGGTGCCAAAGTATCTGAAACTCCTAAGCATTTGCAGGAAGTTTCTCTTCCTTTGATTTCTCAGCCAATATGCAGAGCCATACTAGCCTCTTCTGGACAACTCATTACCTCAGATTATAAAGTGATATGTGCAGGTTCTGCAGAAGGAGGACAGGATGCCTGCCAGGTTTTAGTTATTTTTTAAATAATAATAGCAAACTTTGGACTTATCTTTCCCTGGATGTTAAAACATCCTGATATCAGAGTTGAAGATGCATCTTATTGCAGTCATGATTTTTAACAGTCAGAGCTTTTACAATCATCTGATCATTCCTGATTGTCCTAGTAAATGAGTCTTCCATTAACAATAGTCCTATGCATGTTTATTTGATCAATGATGGTCCATGAACATGAATTTTTCAAGATTCATCTACATCTGAAACCAAAATGTATAATTAGTTATCTGAAAAAATTTTAATTTTTCTTTGTAAACCATCACATACCTGACCTCTATATATTCTAACTGGATTAAAACATCACATTTTGATGCACTAACTTCTACACTTTTATCAACAACCAGACATCCAGTTAGTTTTACTGATGTATGAAAATCACGGAAGTCAGATTTGATCAGAAAAGACCATTATTCTGATTGAAAACAAAAACATGATTGTACTATGATGCAGCCTTAACTACTATAAAGGAAAGTGTCATATCAGTGTATACTAAGTTATGGTTATTTTTATTATTTTCAGTTTTAGTTTTACTTCGAAAATAGTTATTATTATTAACTGAACACTTTTTTATATTTTCAACATATACTTTTAGAAGTGGTAATTCTCTTTTGTAATTTTTTATATGTTGAACTATTTCCAAAATTTATTTCAATTTGTAAAATAATTTTTAATATAATGAGCATGCTAATATCTCTAAACAAGCTTTTTTGATACATGTTGCAAAAGAAAGCATTTAAAATCTCTATCTAGAATTATCTCTATTCCCAAACTGGTTTTGAGCTAATGGCTATTTAAGTTAGATGGCTAGATTTGAAGACATATAGATGTTTGAAAATTTCTGATTTTTTATTTAATAGTTAAGTACTTGATAAATGCTGACTTGAGTTTGTATTTTAGATCTAGTGTCTGAATGTCCTAGTACCTCACTGATAAGCCATTAACTTGAAACCAGTTTGGGATAGAGATAATTCTAGATGAAGATTGCAGCATTTATCAAAAAAGTTGTTTAGACCTATTAGCACCCTCAATATGTTACATTTGTAAATACAAGCTAATTACGTCACATGATGTATGATTTGGTTTTCATTACTATTATAGTTTGGCTGTTAAAGCTTTGGCAATGTTATATTGCTAAGTCTATTAATATATGGTGTATCTGAATTTAGTTTAGTTCTATATGGTTATTTAACTTAGATAGCTAGATTTGAATACATATAGATGTCTGAAATTTTCAGACTTTTTACTTGATAGTTAAGTAATTGATAAATGCTGGGCTTTAGTTTATATTTTAGATCTAGTGTCTGAATGTCCTAGCACCTCACTGATGAGAGCCATTAGCTCAAAACTGGTTTTGGGATAGGGCTAATCTTAGATAGAGATTTTAAATGCTTTCTCTTGTGGCATTTATCAAAAAAAACTTGTTTAGAGCTATTAGCATACTCATTATATTACACTTGTAAATATAAGCTAATTAAGTCACATGATGTATGACTTGGTTTTCCTTACTATTATAGTTTGACTGTTAAGGCTTTGGCAATGTTATATTACTAAGGTTATTAATGTACGGTGTATCTGAATTTAGTTTAAATTAAATAGTTGGATTTAAAGACATATAGGTGTCTATTTGTCTGAAAGTTTGCTGAGCTCGTGTTTGTATTTTAGATCTAGTGTCTGAATATTCTAGCACCTCATTGATGAGAGCCATTAGCTTGAAACCAGTTTGGGTATAGAGATAATACTAAATAGATTTTAAATACTTTCTCTTGTGGCATTAGCATGCTCGTTATATTACATTTGTAAATACAAGCTAATTAAGTCATGTAAAATGATTTTTAGAAAAAGTTAAACTTTATTTATACTTTTCCAAATTTATCCATCCATTGCTATTAACCTCAATATTAGTATATTATTATTCTTTTTTCTTCATGTATTATGGGATTGTAGGATTACCAGTGCGTGAATTGAACCACAATCTTTTGACTCAGGAATATTGAATTTAAGATGACCATTTTAACAACTGGGCCGTGGAATTACCATAACCATATTTTTCATTATCTTCTCTTTTTCAAAGAGTGGATAAATATTATATATCTAATGTTTTTTTGGTTGTACTAGCTATCTTTTAGGCTCCCTCTCTGAAATGGCAATCAAATAAAGTATATAGATTTTTAAAAGCATTCTTCGATTTAAAACGTTAATAATCACTATTTTATGATATCACTAATTAACTATAAGAACATCATTCTTTGATTATTATTTTTTTAGAATAAAATTATCTCATAATACACAGAATACTCCTTGGTCAAGTTGCAATTTTTACTATTTTTATAAATATATCAGACCACAGATAAAGATGTTATTACTTTTATCATTAAAGAAAGTTGATTTGACTATAGGTTGAGAGTGTTGATAGTTTAAGGATTGATTGTTATCATTTACATTTATAAAGTTATTATAGCCTTGAGTAATTGTCTTTATTGTCTTAGCAAAAGCTAATCAAATGGTTAACTATGCACACATATATGCAATTAGTGCTCAGTTTATATTAAGATATCAAATCTTCAAACTTTAATTGACAGGCTTCAATCTTTTCCATCCTCCAACTCTTCGGCCATCCATATCACTGAAAATCCAATGATAGAACAGTCAAAACCCTTGTTGATGCCAATTTATTGTCATACCCATGTTGACATTAAGTCACTCTGACCCCTCACATATAGGACTTTAATATATCCATTTAAATACACAGAAGAGGGATGGGTAGAGTACAGGTTGAATATGTAATATTCAAATATAAGTATATTGTCTATTCCAAACTTAGTATAATTAGAAGGGACTTGAACTCAGAATTTTAAGCTTCCTACAGCTATGCACTCCATCTTATACAACTGATGCACATAACCACATACATGTGAAAAAGATAAATGATCCCAAATACATGTATTTCATGCTGATCCATAGTCCATATCACCATCTCCCATACATATGTACAATCAATGCTCAGTTTATATTAAGATACCAAATCTGCAAACGTTATAAGTTGGAGAGTGGAGAAGATTGAAGCTGGTCCATTAAAGTTTGAAGATTTGCTATCTTAATATAAACTGAGCACTGATTATATATGTGGAAGATGGTGATCTGAATCAACTGATGAGTGCTGGTTCAGTATAAAGTACATACATTGGAGATCATTTATCTTTTTAAATATATGTGGTCATGTGTATCAGTTGTATAAAATGGAGTGCATAACTGTAGGAAGCTTGAAAGTCTGAGTTTAAGTCCCTTCAAATTACATTAAGTTTAGTATAGACAATATACTTATATTTGAATATCACAAGATATTGTAAAAGATCAAAAAATACCCCATGTGTGATGGATTAATGTAGTAAGGATTTTTACTGTTGTGATACAGTGAAGAAAAACTATAGGTTAGAGAAACTAGATCAACCTTGGAGAGATCTTCATTCTGCAATGGACTGGCAATGTTTAATAATTATGATATAATTTATATGTATATATACTTAAATGAACACTATTAGTGCATTAAATATGTAATTATTTGAAGCAATATTAATTTTCATGCACCATTTATATATCAATTTTGTCATCAATACGTTACATTTAAAACTTAAAAATCCTAATTAATGAAAATCTAATATCATTTCAAGTATATATATTTATAATTTTTTTCAGATTAATAAGAACTATAAGTAAATAGTTCAAATGTTGGATTTTTGACCATTATTTATATACAATGCTTCAGAAAATAAATATAAGTTTTTGAAAGTGTACTATATATTTATTTGGTTTTATATATTGGAGACACAAAATAATTTTATCATAAAATTTAAGTAATAACCAAAAGATTGAAAAATGATTATTTGGTTTTATTTAATTTAAAATGTAATTAACGAGAAGCTACAAGGTATAAGAAAGCAAGAGAAGATAGAATATTACAAATTTTAAATTATTCATTTCATCAATAATATTCATATAGTCTATCTCTCAAAAGATTTAGTGATCTTTAATCTACTGCTTTGTCTACTTGCTTATTTAAATCAGAGAATTTGACATTCATTCAAAAATAGCACTTTAATTTATCTAGAGAGTATTTTAATATGCAACTGATACTAGAATTATTGTAATAAAAATGGTAAATGTTTTAATATTTTGGGTCATAAATTTGAAAAACAAAAGAAGCTAAATTGGGATATATACATGTAAGCTTGAAAATAATAATGTAAATATTGAAGAATTGAATAAACAAATGAAGGTATAATTGCAAACATCAATATAATCTGAAATATTTATTCCTTTTATTATTGTCTTTTCTTTTATTCAATCAATATTTTATGCTGTGGTATTCATATTATTATTGTATAAAGTCAAGTATTTATTTACTCAGAAGAATGTGGGATATTTAACAAAAGAAGTGACAGATATCTTTAGCTATCAGAAATATTAGTTTACCATTGCGGTGAACTATTCTATGATTACATCATTAATAGAATGACACTCAAAAGCTGAAAGTTTTCATACTGAAGTTGAACTTCTGTATAGAATTTTTTAGTGGTCAAGTGATATACTCAAGAGTTAAAAATCTTGGGCTGAAGTTCAATCTATCATTTTTGGTACTCAAACATATCATATGGCTATTTTATTTAGTTCATTATGTAGAAGTTAAAGACATTTGGTTAAGTTTCTTCTGAGACATTCCAGGTATTTATTTTTTTTATCTACAGTTTTTCCAAAACAGATTTCACTTTTCTTCAGCCTCTATATGATATCCAATATAAGGTCTCCTTTATATTATGATTTGTTCTCAAAACCAAATTACTCACAAATTACTAATCAGCACAAATTGTATACCCCTAAATTATGAAAATTAAATGATTAGATAATAAAATAAATGCATTTATCATCTGACATTTATGCTTTTAAATATGCATGCAGATTAAATAATAACAACTACAACACAAAATTTAAGTCAGTTTTAGATGTTATTGTTTTGAATAGACTTAAATTTATTAGAAGGAGTAAATAATTACTCATTTTATATAATAGATTAAGGTAGTATAATTACAAAGTTAATAAAATGAATAATTATTTGCTGTCTTAATAATTTAGATCAAGCTCCAATAGCATATTGGCTGCACTTGTAGTTATCATTGTTTATTCTATGTATCTTTAAAAATCAGACATTATGCAGGCAATGGATTCATATTTTTATCTGTTCATAGTTAAACCTTGATACCATGTGTTCAAAAAATTATGTTGCATTTGTGAATGTTAATTTGTGTTTGGTTTTATATAGAATCCAGTGTATATTTGTTTCTACTATATGTTTTGTTCTTCATAATACGTATACCATACTGCTGTCATCTTTGATAGTTAATCTCCTGTTGAAAATATTTTTGAATAAGTATATTATAAATTTAATATATGTTACTTTCTTTATCTGTTGATATGTAGCAATAAGTAATGTAACCAAATATCACTTGTTCAAAATTGTTGGTAATTAAAATAATTTACTAGCCTTTGTATATAAATGATTCTAGCCACTTAATATTTAGAATTACAATTTTTTCAAAAAAATATATATATAATTTATTTTTATGTAATATAAATTTTTATTTTTAGATTTATTTTGTTTTATTTTCAGGGAGATTCTGGAAGTCCTCTAATGATAGAGAAAAATAATGCTTGGCTGTTAATTGGAATTGTGTCTTTTGGATTAGGATGTGCACGGCCAAATATTCCAGGAATCTACAGTGATGTTTTTCAATATAAAGAATGGATTCTGAAAAATGCATTTGTATAATTGTTTACAATTAGAACAATGATAAGCATCCAGATGCCCACAGGATTGATATGGACTCATAAACAAGTTTAATGTGCCTTTCATGAGTTCAACTAATCTGTGGATTTATTTTGATAATGCTTTTTTATCAAATGAAAAGAACGTAATTTAAAATTATAATTTTTTTTCGCTTTATTTTTTAAGTTGTTAATATTGTATTAGAGTTAATGATTTATTTTGTGTGAATTAACTCCGATATTGTTACAAACTAAACTAAAATCATTTTCTTCTGATTTTTAATTCTCAGATTGTTTTTTGTTTTTACATTATACTCCATTTAATATGGTATTATTGCATTTGAATCAATGATGCTATAGTAGTCGATATTCCATTATATTATATCTATCAATGAGTAAAAAGATCTAGATATGGTGGTTAGTACATTCAGCAGCTTTACCAACAATCTGCATTTTGAATCAAGATGAAGCTTGAAAATGTTTCCAGATAACTGAAAATAATCCAATCCAGTTTATGATTTTTGTATCAGAAAATTAGCATTTAGCCAATTTATCGAGCAATCTAATTTTTGATCAGTAACTGGCTATTTATAAAGAAATAAAAGCATAAGTTTTTCAACCATCATCATAAAGCTAGCGAATAATATTCACATTTTACTTTTCTTCAATACTGTCAAGTATAATAAATATAAATATTTAATTTTTTTAATATATATGAAATTAAAATTGTAATAATTTTTTTAGATATAAATATTTTAGCTTACTAATGCTTTACTTATTCATAATATAATTATAAGCCAGTGTATTCTCTGCTTAAAGTATGGTTGTGCTGTTTATTAAACATCTGCATAATAGTAAAAAAATTATGTTCAATTATTTCTTAACAATTTCAAAAGTTTTTGAATACATTTAGATTCAAGGGCTATACTTTAAAATAACTGTAAATTTATTTTTATTATTTCAAAATAATCCATTCTTTATGTACTTAAATTTAATGTTTTATTATCTTTTATTTATTTATAATTTTGAATGATCTGCAGTCTTCATCAGAGCTGCAAATATAATTTCAATAAAGATATTTGTTCCTTGATCCTAAAATAATTTGACAATAACTGCAATCAATTTTTTAAATAAAATTAAATTTAAACAACTATGTATGTATATCTAACTATCTACCTATCTATCTATTTATATATATATATATACCTATATATCTATTTATATATATATATATATATATAAGTACATTGTTCATACTAAACAATGCAATTTATAATGGACTTGAACTCAGACTTTCAAGTTCCCTACAGCCATGCACTCCATCTTATACAACCAATAAGACCACATATATGTGAAAAAGTTAAATGATTTTAAATATATGTGTTTTGTGCTAAACAAGCATTCATTTCTTGATTCATATCACCATCTCCCATGCATACATACAATCAGTGCTTAGCTTATGTTAAGATAGCAAATCTTCAAATTTTAATGAATGAGCTTCAAGCTTCTCCACTCTCCAATTCTTCAGCCATCCATATCATTGAAAATCTGATGATGGAACATTCAAAGCCCTTGTTGTTGCCAATATTATTATCATACCCATATTGACTTTAAGTCACCCTGACCCCTCGTATATAGGACCTTAATATGTCCATTTAAATACACAGAAGAGTGGTGGAAAGAATAGGCAGAATACACACTGAATGCTTATATTTGAATATTACATATTTAAGTCTGTATTCTGACCATCCCTCTTTTATGTATTTAAATGGACATATTAAGGTCCTATGTATGAGGGGTTAGAAGAACTTAAAGTCAACATGGGTATGACAATAATATCTGCATCAACCAGGGATTTGAGTGTTTCATCATCAGATTTTCAATGATATGGATAGCTGAAGGGTTGGAAGATAGAAAAGATTGAAGCTTATCCATTAGAAGATTTTCCATCTTAATATAAACTCAGCACTGATTGTTATATATGTGTGAGAAATAGTGATCTGGACCTACTAATAAATTCTGGTTCAGCATGAAATATATATATATTTGAGATTTGTCTTTTTCACCTGTATATGGTCATATATTGATTGTATAAGATGGAGTGTATATTTGTAGAGAGTTGAAAGTCTGAGTTCAAGTCCCTTCTAAATATATGTAAATACATAAAAGCAGTCAGTATTTGCACAATACCAATATTAATAACAATCTCAATCTGTTGTCGGGGCAACCTCCTTTAAACAATAAAAGTAGAAATCCATTTTTATATATGGTCTAATAAATTTACATTATTTATCTATATATAACTACATTATTTACCTATATAGCCTTAGGCATTATTAAATAGATAGATATATACACATATACAATTCATACATACATAAATATATATTATTTATAGAAAAGCTATCTCCAAATGCATATACTATAATAACAATTCAGATCTTGCTAGAGTCATTTCAATAAACTTGCAAAGAATACCCACTTTTTCATGTCAATGGAATTTATTAGATAAAAAATAGTCCATTTTTATCACATTATTATATAATTAATAAATCAATCATTAATTCTTAAGGATTAGTGGTGATCTTTACAAAATATTAATCAAACCATTTTCAGTTAGAAAGAACAATTAAGATGTAAATTCTAATAATTTTAATAAGCTTGTAAATAAGTGCTATTAAAGATACAGTACTGAGGATATATAATATTATCTAAATGCCTATGCCATAATAATAATCCAGAAGTCAAGCTTACTATATTTATTTTTACAAACCTGTAAAGAACTCCATTTTCTACTATTCATGTAAAAAACAGAATACTTTTTATCTAATTATCACATTATTATATGTGAAAAGTTAGTTTGTGTTAGTTGTCCTTTTCGTAAAGTATTAATTAAATCAGTTTATAATTACAAATAAACAAGATGTAAATTTTACTAATGTTAATAAACCTGTAAATAAACAACAGCAACTAAATATGTAGAACTGTTCAAAGTTTGGTAAAACAATTCTTACAAGTCTGACCTGATGTATTACAGTATGTACATTCAAAGTTATCTTCTCCATAATTAATATTCTTTCTCAGCCTTGCATATTTATTAGCCATTGTTTATTTATGGGCTTGTTATAAAATGCATATGCTATACTAGTAATTATAATCAAAATTGAAATAAACATATAGCAATAAACATACTAGTAAAATTACAAATCACAATCATGGTTTTGCCTTTTAGACAAATAGATCTCAAGTGAAAACTACAATCAAAAACATACATATAAATACAGATTTATAACTACACCCAATTCACTAGAAATACATATCTTTAACATTATAAGAAGTCTCATAAGATTGATGACTTCAAATCCAAAATGATTAATCAAAGAAGTAACAATTGCATCATTAAACAATGTTTTATGATTAGTATTGTATTCATGAGTGTATAAGATTGAGCTAAGACACTTTTTAACTTTCCTTTTATGAATTTTAACTCTTTCATAAGACTTTAATTATTAAACAAACTGAATAAATAATGAAAATAAAAGTATATATATATGTGCTATTTTATATTAGGCAAAAACAAGAAGAAATGTTTAGGTGCAACATTGATAATATATCTAAATGACTAGAAATATTTATGTTATAAATTAATTTGTCTACAAACTATATTTATTGTAAAATTGATATATTTTGTTTTTATTATACAGGAAGTTAAAAAAATTAGAAAATGATTAAATTAGCTAAAATGTTCCATTATCTTTTCATATTGCATTGCTGGTATTATTTTTTTTTATGATAATCTAATTTCCATTTTCATTTTGCAGTACGCAAAGAATACGTCATTCTGTACATCAACATTTAGATGTATAGTCAAATATTTAGATAGGTTTTTACTGTGTTATTGTTTAATTAAAAAAACAAACAATAAATTTAATTGCATTAAATTGAAACATATATCTCAAAAATTAAGTATACTATAAAAATTTATATCCATTAAAAGCTTCCTTATAACTTTATTTTTAAAATGATTAAAAATAAATAAAATATTTAAGATTGAAACTTTTGATAATATTCAACAAAATTGGGTACAGATAAAATACATGTTTTGAATAATGGTTTTAATTTTTATTTTTAGTTATAAAATATTCAGTAATTTTACCATTTAAATATGTCAATACTATAAAAATATCCCTTAAGATATCAAGGGAAAAAATGGCCAAAGAGAAAAAAAAAGAATGTCACAGCAAGAATTATTTTCATGATTGCAAAATAGATCTCGTAGCAAAACAACTTCAGTCATTTGAACAAAAGAACAAAGCCAATAAGAAGAATTTATGTCACTTAAAAATCCCGATGCAAATGCTGTGATGAAAATGTAAATAAATCAATTAAGACAATCAAATTGACAAACAAATTTCTGAAAGCATAAAAAATAATGAATGGGACCAAAAAAAAATTGAATTTTGTGAAGAAATAAAAGTTTATGGAGAAGTATCAACAAGTCTTGCTGAAATGTATTTTAATGAAACAATACGCCAGGATGTTAGTGAAAGTAATTTGGTAATAAGTGATCCAGATTTATGGTCAAATTTTATAAATGATAAATTTAGATTATATGTTAAAATTGGTCCTAAGCAAGAAAATTTTCATTTTCTCTCAAAGTACTGATGATAGATTTATCTCTACATATTATTTTAAAACTATATCTAGCGTATAAAAAAAAGATAGTATTATGATTGGTTAATGCACTCAAAATTTTGAGTCTCTGACTTTTGTTTCTGTTGTATATTATTTTTTAAAGTCACGTCATGTATTCATTTTAAAATGGATTTAATAAATAGAGAAAATTGACATTGAGTTATTCCAGATCGTTAACTTTCTGTTTGTTATTGAAACTCTTATGTTGTTTTTGAAATAATTATTAAAATGGTATCATTTAAATTGCAGTGTTATATACTATTAATGTTACAAAAGAAGGGCAATATCTAACATTACCATTCTGTACAATTGTAGTTATTTTATTATTAATTACCAACAATCTCCCATTCATGAAGTGGGGGTAACGATTCATGAAAAAATAGAATAATTAAACAATGGATTTTTTTAAATTTAATCAAACTATTAAGCAAATATAATCCAGTGCTAACATTTAAACGATTAAAACACAAAGAAAAGAATATTGCTTCATTTGAAGTTGATTGCAAGAGGAATTCATTGCAGCTTTAAATAATGAAATACTTAATAAAATTAGTGCAGTTATAAAATTATATAATATTGATCCAAATATACTGCACACCTGATATTTCCCACACACAACAAATGCCAATAGTAATTAAATATGTAAACTTTATAAACAAGAAACTAATAAATTAATGAAACATTTAAAAGGTTTATTGAAGTACCAAATACAACTGGCCCATGGTTTAATTTAAGCTTTTGAAAAAATTAACTAAATTTTCAAGCTTTTAAAAAAGCAATTGCACCAAATTTAGATATTTTAAATTATAAAGGGCAAGTATATGACAATCAAAGTTATAAAAGTTAAATATAAACCTCTGCAGTCCAGAATAATTAATTTAAATCATCACACTATATGCATTGTTTATTATATTTTTTAAATGTGTTAATTTATGGCGCTATTTCTAGAAGTATATATTGTAAAAAAAAAATTGGAATAATGCAAAACTTGTACTTTTTATTTTCTGCTTCTACAAAAACATGGAAAATTATGAAAAAGAATGTAAACATAATATTTAAACCATTATGCAATATTCCTTGGGAAGGCAGATTTAATTCAGTTAAAACTGTTTACAAGCAATTCAAATAAATTTATAATCCTCTAAAAAAATTTCATATAAATAATAATATTGCATTAATATCTGAAGCTCAAAGTTTATTAGATTCCTTACAAACAGCAATCATATTAAGTTTGTAAATGAGATATTTATTTTATATAGCGCTATGTTTTTTATAAACTGTAATAGTAATAATCAGCCATTAAGACTTTATCTTGTGTTTAGAAGTGAGAGTATTCATTTATAGTTAAAAATCCACAAAGTGCATGTGCATTAGCTTAATGGCTGATTATTACTATTAAGTTAGTGTAATTTACCATATTGTCTAAAATAAATAACATTAATAAATTGTTGCAAACATAAATAGTTATACTCAATTCAACATTTAATTAATAAATAATATTAAATATGAAATATTAAATTAGAATTGCAATTTGAAGAATTCTTAAATGAGGCAAAGAATGTGGTATGCTACATGAATAGTTTAGATAGTATTCCTCAGAAATGAATAAAAAAAATAAAAAATTATTTTCTGAATTGGCAGATGAAATATCATGGAATCCTATAGAAAAATTTATATGCAATTTTTTTTTAATATTTTAATTGATGTAGTTAATGTGTAAATAAAAGAAAGATTCAAAAACATACCTAAAATTATTTCAAGGTTTCAACTAAATTACACATATAAAGATATTAGAAGACAAGAATTAGAAAAATTATGGCAAGATTTGATACTATTTTGTAAAAATAATTTAGATAAAGGTTGTACTCAAAAAATATTACCATTAAAAGTATTGATTTTGAATGAAAAAGATGTAAACTATATCCAAAATATATTACAATAAATATTAATTTTTTTTTTTCAAAAGTATTAATTGTAATTAAAAAAAATTTCACATTACCAGTGATATTTCAAGTAGCTTTTTTAAAATTATTATCTTCACAACACATAAAGATCGGTTAAATGCACTGGTTATATTAATTATAGAGAGGAACATTGCAAAAAACAGATGTGATTTTTTAAAGTTATCAACAAAATAGTAAAAAAGACTGTTTTTAAAATGCAATTTCTTTATCAAAGTATTTTTTGATTTGTTTATGGGTTATTGATCTCTTTACTTAAAACAGGGCCTTTTTAACTAAAATTTTGTTAGGATTGACCAAAAATGTGTATCTAGATCTCTTGAAAGAAAGCTTAACCCTGCCTATTTTCCAGGATTTTCATTGTTACTCTAACCAAGTTATTCCTCTGGAGTCTGCTTTGTTGATGTATGATCAAAGAAGACAAACCTGCCAATTAGTTTCATATTTTCATCATCAATTATTATTTCAGATGTTGTCACTATCATCATAATGAGCAGACAAATAATGGAATTGTGTTAAACATAATTTTTTTTTTATAAAAAACAAGATTTTCTTTATTTTCAATAAATATATAACATTCTATTAATGTTTTTGATACATCTGTTTTAATGAGGATAGTATGACGCATTGGTGAAAGCTTTTGATTTTTAAATAGTAAATATTTGTTTTATAACCTTATTCAGTATTTTTTATGTATATATTATATATCTAATTTAACAATGTATTTGTACATAAGTTTGTATATACAATAATGCTTTCATATTTCTGATTTCAATGTCTGCAGTTTCAGTTAAAATCAAAAAGGGATTTTAAAAAAATTAAAAATTAATAAAAAAAAAAAAAATTATAATTACTTTTTGAAGTTTATAGTTCAGATGCAAGATGGTGCAAAAATATAAATTAATATTATTCCTCAATGCATATATAATCAGCAGAAAGAAACTAGGCATGCTCTGGTAGAGTGTATCATGTGTGAAGAGGTTTTTTACTTGAAATGTTTGAATAAGACTAGGAAAGATGTAACAGGTTTGTGGTTATGTAGACAGTGTGTAAATGTGATGAAAGAGGTGAGAAAGTGATTTTTAAGTGGAGATACTCTAAAGAGAAAGTCAGGGGAAAGGGAGAAAAATGTAGTTGAGGAAGATGGGACAGAGTATGGTTTTAGTGGAGTGTCTGGAGATATGAGCGGAGAAATTAGTAGTGCAATGGAGTTGGCCAGCCAAAGAATAAGTAAGATAGAGGAAAAAGTGAAGAATGTAGAAGCAAAATTAGAATCATTAGAAATGAAGTGCAAGCAAATAATGAAATTATTGAGTAGGAATGATAAGGAAAAAGTAAATAAGGAGGTCCAGAAGGTGGTAGAAAATGTTATGGATTGAGCAGAAAAAGTAGACTATGAGACAGTATTGATAGGAGATTCACTAATTAGAGAATGTGGGGATATAATTCCAAGGGAAAATAGAAGTAACTATGTAATTATATGTTTGCCTGAAGCTAAAACTAGGGAGGTGACAGATAAAGTAAAAAGGCAAGGTGGTAGAGATGTGTATGTTATGGTAGGACTAATAATTTGTCAGAACCATCAAAAAGAGTAATGGATGAGTATATAGGATTAGGAATTTAAGTTAGATTAAGAGTTATCATATAAAAGTAACAAAACAGGACAAAAGCAAATACCAAAAAGATTAGTTATGTTCATTGGATTTGCTCAGAAGATAATAATGCTTAATAATTATGAATCAGAAGTTCTTCAAATACGTTATTCAGATTATTAATACAGATGGTAGCATAATGGATAAAATTAACCATAGAATTAAACTTTGGTAGTGATTTTGGTGGAAATAATTTAAATATTAAAAAATGAATATGACTATGTATTTGAAAAAGGTTTTTAATAGATGTGTAGGATCTGAGACATGGACACTTAAGAAAATGTCAATTCATGTATTTCAAATTATTTAATGAATTATGGAGAGATACATGTAGGAAATAACAAGAAGACATCAAAAGAAAAATTATTGTATGACAGAAAACCAATATCTTTGATATCTTAAAAGAATTAAGAGACCAAAATAGAGATGGGCTGAATATATTGCTAGAAGAGATAAAAATAATTGGACAGTTGTAATCTTAAGACTAGAATTTTAAAGATTGCAAAAGATCTAAAAAAGAGACTACATGCAAAATGGATAGATGAAATAAGAGTGTTTGTAAATGTGATATGGAGAAGAGCATCTATGGACTGAAGAAACTGGATTAAACATTAGACCATCTAGTAATGGACTGACACTGGATAAAAATGATTATGTAAAAATTGAGAAGTTAGGTCATGATATTTAATATTGTACCCAACCATACTTCTCTGCAGAATTCTTCTCCTAATCTTGCATTGAAAGTGATCAAGATTTAACAGGGAAAGAAATGAATACCAATTTAGCCGATTGTCTGTACTTATATATATTGGTACTTCCAGCTAAACTGATAGAAAGAGTGAACTGACAGGACTCTGCCAATCAAAAACCCACTTTAGTTGATATCTTACTTGTATGCCTGAATATTTAGAACCTATGGTAAGTACACACCTTTGAAAAGTTTATTTACAAAACAACTTTTGTGTGCCACTCCTAGAAAAGAATAGAAAATGAATCCCCCCCCTCCTAGAAGGATGTGCAATACCATATGTTCAGCGAAGCATAAGAATAAGACTTACCATCCCAGTAGAGTGATATCCCATGTGGCTAGCTCAGTACTCTACATCTAGGGTGGTTATTACAGGTACGCGATTGATAAGGAAAGAGTACATTTTATCAAATAAATAATAATATGAAAAGGAAACAAGTTTAATATTATGATCAAATATTTATTTAATCCCAGATACCCACCACTGTTTCATACTTAAAATGATATAATAAAAATAAATAAATGAATTATTATCACAAACCCGTATATATATTTGATGCTTTGAAATAGATAAAATATAAATACAATTTAAATGAATAAGAAACTATATAAACCCCTAAAGCTATTTACAATGTTTCTTAAAGAATGGAAGTGGTCTGAGCTTTTTATCCTGTAGAAATAAGTTAGGTCTTATGTGATTTGATATATATTTCTCATATAAAAGATTTTCGGTCATACAGGCATACACTTTCACTCAGGACATTAAAACCTTTTTTATTGATAGTAAATATAATATTAAAAAAAAAACTATGCATACACATATTTGCACTCTGAAATATTTCATTAATGTCAATAAGGTTGTGTTAGCTCAGATACCATATAGCATGCAACATGAGGTGCTGTATCTATTTCCTTTTTACGATAGATAAATTCTCATACATGTATATACGTGCAGCACAATTATACACTTACTACTATTCTAAATATAAAGTTATTAGTGGACATGCTTATGGGGAATTTACAATGAATAAACCCCTTTTGCACTCATCATAAGGTGCAGCAGTGACAAAAAATAACTTAAAAGGATATACAGATAAATACATTTTTTTACACTCAACATGAGGTGTAGTATTTACTGAATATTACAAGTGCATGTGTGAATATATACAAATGTATATTTGCATATGACAAGTTTCCACAAGAAGAAAAACAAGCAGCAATAAAAATAAAAAAACTAATTGCAACCTTTGCTGAAAATACTAGAATTTGGGATAGAAACATGAATTAAAAGATTTAAGTAAAAGCTTTATCATTATGCCTGTAATAACCATAAAATCAATATATATATATATATTGTGCCATTATTTTTTGTATCTAAAAGTTTGTAGGCCAAGAATCAAAGATTTTACTTACAGCAGAAATCATATCATATGAGGGTGCCACCAGTAAATAACCTGGAGCCACGCAAATAGAAGAATCTTATATCGTGGCTGTTAATTTTTATATGTATGACAGATTCAGCTAATCTCCCTTACAATCCTTTTTTTCTTTATATATATGTATGTATACGCTACGGTCATATGTTTTATTATTACATACAAATGTTAAAGGAATAAACGCAAACACTTACATATGTTTCAAATAATAAAAAGTTTTATTATAAAATCTTTTTTTTATACCTTTCGTTTATTCAAGACTATTGATAGAAATAAATCATTTATAATTACCTCCTCTACCTCCCTCTTTTTTATAGACTTAACCTGACTAACATTATCATTCTTTTTCTTTTTGGTGAAGAGTAACATATTTTTCGTTCTCGAAGGAACATGCGCTTTTACTTATATATATATATAAGCATCCCAGACTGGTATGAATCTTGACCAGTGCAGAGGCTAAGCAGCTTACTATTACGAGACAGAAATTACTCTGAACCCCTACCCTCTCTTTCAATATTTACTCCACTCTTAAACTTTTCATTTGCTTTCTTAAATCATTTCTATTTTTAATCTCCCCTATAGATTTGAATCCTATCTAAAACTAGTTGAAAACCCTCTTTAAAGAAAAATTCAAATACAAATAAAAATAAATTACGTAATTTCAAATAAAATTAATTGGACAAAGTAAACATAAACATTATAAATATATGCTTATAAAAAAAACTTTCTATTGTCACAACTTATAGTTTGTGGCTGATTAAATATAATCCCAATTAGAGGTGTTTTTAAATTTAGCAATCAATAGTTCAAGCAAAAAGCAAAGTTTATATTAACCTGATCGATCAGTGTCCGTACGCGTTCCTTAGGATCCTTTGGGAGTTGATTCACTATAACAAATTTTGTCTGCCTGGCTCACTTCACTTTCTCTTCAGTGTTTTCTCGGTGAGGAAATCCAGGATTCGGCTAGTGTTCCAGCTGGGGATGAATTTTAGTTGTTTAGCCTTCTAACATTTTTAATTTCCAAAAATAGCTCTCTTCTGTTATAAAAAAAAATTAATAATTAATTAAAAAATAGATTTGTCTCTTATTTATAGTCCTTTTTCCATTGTCCTTTTATCTGATCACATTCCCAGCCAGTAATTGCATTTCTTTAATTAATTTTTTTTTTTAGTTTTTTAACACCAGCTAACTAGAAGCCATGACAATAGAATTCATTATAATTCTTTTCTCTCTTTCCCCCCATCTTTTCAGATCAGAAAATTTAATTACGAAATTGTTTTAAAAAAACAAAATTTTCTTTAATTAATATCACTTTCGATGTAATCTCAATCCAATTAAACAAATAACTAATCTACCATTTTGTTCTTTTTTCTTCTTTCTATACTGTTATTTTAAAATCCCATAAAACAATAAATAAAACAATAAATAATTCCAAAAAACCCACTATATACACATATATATAAAACTAATAAATAATACTGCAAAAAAAACTTTCTATATACTGAAACGGTTGTCTTCAAGTCCCTCACCGTTTCACCAACCATCCTAATAACCCACTCGTCTGTGCTAAGTTCAAACCTGTTTAATAAGTCTAAATTAAGATTTGTAAGCTAAAAATTGCAATCACGGCTATATAAACAGCATTATATACGCACATATGAAAGAAAGCTATAAGTGAATAGTATTGCCAGAGTTATAGCGTATAATTTTATCGCGTAATATTTTTAAACAGTAATAATGTAGCGTCAATTTATTAATTTATTACTTAAATTCGTATGTGGGAATATAATCCACCTATATTGAATATACATATATAGCATAGTGGCGTGATTAAAATATTTCTTAAATTTTAAGTTTCATTTTTATTATAAACCAATTTAATGTAAAAACACATTGAAAGAGTGATTGATTGCAAATGCGCTGACAAGTTTCTTTTTAAAAAGAAAAAAGATTTTTTTTTCTAAAAATAAAAGTATTTTCGGAGAATTAAAAGTTTAGTAAAGTTTTTGCTGTAAACAATTGTATCAGTATATGCCACACCTGCCTTAGGTTTCTAAAAAGAAAAGCCAATTTTAAAATAATCTAGCTAATTGATTCTAAATTATTTTGGAGACCTCGCTAATTAAAAATATGTTTACAGCAGGGATTTTACACATAAATTATAAAATCAGAACAAAATTCCTGACTAATTAAAAATAAAATCTAATATCGGATTAAACTGATTAAAATTTGATTTAATTAAAAGTTGATAATCAGAGAAAAGTTATAACACCTAAAAGGAATGTCAGCATGTTTGAAGTCAACCACTAATTTCATAAGCAAATTAAAAATTTTGTAATCTTGATGGAGATGAAATTCCAAGGTGTGTGGGCTGATAAGGCGAGCATTTAAAAAGGCGATGTAAAGTGGAGGAGCCATCTTAGATCTTTACTTTTTGAAACCTTGACAGCTTGAATGCTACATCTGTGAAGTTTTGCCCTCTTTGATCATCATTAAGCTTTGCAATCCAGCGTGTATCCTGAACCAAAAGCAACCATGAACATTTTGACATCCAGTTAAGACAATAATTTTTATATCTGTGCGAGAGAAAATGTCGGGCTAAAACAGGCAGCCTTGGCTAAGTTCCAGAGTGAAGGCGACGGGCCTTTACTTCCATCCAAAAACCACCATCACCAGTATGCCGCCATAACAGCTCCGCTCTAACCGTGGGAAGAAGATGATGCCGCAAGCCGCCACAAAGACTCCCGTAACTCCAGCTCAAGTACTACAAGATGACCGGTAACCTCACCATTTCTAACTGCAGTTCAATATATTAATTTTCCTTTAATTCTAGACTTATAAAATGTATTTTAATTCTAAAATCTTGAATTCAAGTAAATTGCTAAATGTAAAATTTTATTCTTAAATTTAATTATATAATTCTGACCTACTTTCTAATGTTTCCTAACTAAATGATTTTAATAATTTTATTTTCAATTTTCTCACTGCAGTTGTGACTATGGTTTCTTTATTTCTTTTTTATTTTTTTTTTATTTTAAAATATAAATTATATGCTAATGCCTCGAAACAGCGGGCATTCAATATTAATAAAGAGAAGAGAGAAGACCCCTCTTCATTTAATAATTGTTTATCGTAGCTTAATGCACGATGTTTCGAAACCCTCTTAAATAACTGTTAAGAATTGGCTATGTGCTGATTATTATTTTGACCTTGATTATGTAATTATTTGTTGGCAATTTTAAAATGGGAATCTTGTTTTAACCCAAAGTAAATTTCATTTTAATTTTCACTAAGCAATATCCAAGCCTTGAATAAGTATATTTGTTATCTATTTCATTTTGTAAAAGCCCTCCAAATATACTTTTCCCCTTTTTCTTTTTTATTAATCGCGTAATCAAATGTGTTATTTGAGATTGAAACTAGAAAGCAAAGAATATTTAAAAGTACGCCCACGTATAGCATATGATTATTAAAATGCTATATTAGAGTTGGCGCTAATGATTCCACTGATTAGCTATCATTCTCGTGGCTAAATATTAAATTATTACAACTCTTTTGCTTGGCGGATGTGATAATTTTATTATACATTCAAACTTTCTCGTTATGTTGCATTTTTCTTTAAGATGGGACTCGGAACGGCCATCCCTCTTACACTCCTTGGGTTGCACACGAATAAGACTTGACGTCAAATTCCAGGCAATAGTGTTAGCTACCCCAACCCTCTTTAGCAGCATGGCGATCGGTCATAGGGCTCCGGTGTTGATCACAAAACCCTAAATATTAATCCATCCGCAGAGCGACATTTAGTATAACTGTTTACCAGCGCTATAGCGCATTAGTTCTTTTGGTTGCCAACTCTTCCTCCCTTAAATTAAGTTTCAGCCATTGTCTGACATATTCAAGAGCTAGTTTCGGTCTCATGTACAATAGTTTGAAATAATAATATTATAGATATAATTTGACTTTAAATGTTTCACATATATGAGAAAACAAGGCTTCGTCTGATTGCTTAGCTGAAAACCATGGAATAAGAGGGATTAGCATAATCTGCCCCATAGCTACAATGCAGTGACTGATCAATAAGATAATAAAGCAAATGATGAAAACAATATTTAACTTCATCAAATAAAATAACAAATGTAAAATAATTTTAATTGTAAGGAGAGAAGGTTAAAGCGCTCTCCAAAATGTTAGATGCTACGCACATTTTAATTGTAAAATGCAAGAATAATATAGATAAAATCGTCAAATTTTATCTGCAAAAATAAACATACAATTTAATAAATTACTGTGATCTCGATCTTATTTATTTCAATACAATTCAAAATTCTCTATATTATATATGTGATTTCCGATGCATTAATTAGTTTTAAATATATACAGTTAACAAATTCCATTTTTTTTTGTTATGAGTCTCATTGCTTCTCCGTGACCTATGTCGGCCGTGTGGAAAGAGGTATACTACGTGTAAGTTCAAGGTGGTCATTCGTAGGGTCTTGAGTCTTGGAATCCTGGCTTACGAGTTGAAGTGCGGTCGGACTCGGGATGTTACAGTCCTAGTCTGGTCAGCTTCGGTCTCTTTTGCTTGGATTCTGAATTCTGTTACGCGAATGTACAAACTTGACGGTTACATAGTATTTTTTTTTTCACCGGGTTTGGACACCCAAATCGTGGGGCTTGTAACTTATTTCCACCCCTGAAGAGACCAATGATCAGATACATATAAAATGAAATAAAAAAATTTTGCTAAAAAAAAAAAAAAAAAAAAAATTTTTTTTTTTTTTTTTTTCAAATGACTTTTGGTAAATTTTGAGTTTAATTTTGTTAAGCTTTCTTGCTCACTGGTGACTGGCGCCCGAGGATGATTTAAATAAGCTATAGGTCATCCTCATATAAATTTGTCATCAGGGGTAGTGAGGGAAAACATTGTAGTTTAAAGGGAAAGAAAAAACCGTTTGTTTTTTTTTAATGTAAATCATATTTTATGGATTGGATTGAATAAGAATGAGAATGAAATTGGAAAGTGGGTCAAATACAAATTTTACCGTTTGAAACTGGCACAGACGTATAAAACAAAATATTGTTACAATCATGAACGAATTTAAAATTAAATTTCAAAGCAGCTGGAAGAAACCGAGGGTGAGTCAACTTTTATTATTTATTTTTATAATTGTATTTATTAAACTTATGAAATAATGGGCGGGTCTTGCGAAATAAAAATAATAGCGGTATAAAGTCAGGCATCATAGTAGAGTAAGGCATCATAACAGGATGGGAAGTGAACCAGTCACTTTCATTCACGGAGTTTAGCCATCAGCCGTATATTCAATAAAGTTTTTTTTTAGTAAATTAATCAGTATTGTTTTGAGATCTAGTTTAATAAGAAAAAAGAAAATAATAATAATAATATGGAGGAGGATCAAGAAATAATGAGTAAAGGGGAAGAAGTACAGAAGGAAATAGGAGGGAAATGTTTAGGGATCACGTTAAGGTCAGGGAGAAAGATCGCAGAAGAGAGAGGCAGCACAGAAGGGGAAGTGAGCCTTAGCCCTGATGAGGAAATTTCTACAGGAGAAGCTGCCATTATCTCAGAAGAACCAGTAAATAATGAAATAGAACATAAACAGGTGGAAGAGTCCAAAAATAAAAATTGGGATGTGAATTTTATGTTGGAGAGGATGACTCAAATTTTTATAAAGAGAGACGAGGTAAATAGTCAGAAATTAGAGGAGAGAGATCGAAAAAATAAGTTAGAAATGGAGCAGAGATTTGAGGTGTTGGGAAAGAAAATTAGAGAGGGAAACAAACGGTATGAGGAAGGGATAGTAGAAGTGAGACGAGAAATGGAAATGCAAGGCCAACGACTTGAAGAAAAGCTATGTAGGAGCTGGCAGGAGTTGTCCATCAGCTGCCAAGAAAAATATGAAGTTCAAGTAGAGGTCACAAAAAAATTAAATCAAAACCGAGAAGAAACCAACAAGGAAATAGAATCACTAAAAGAACAACTCACAGATGTTAGAGGGCAGACCGAGCATCAGGAAATGGTATGGAGGAGAAAGTCTCTAAAATGGGGCAAGATATCTGCCTAAAAATTGAAGAATATGAAGAGGGACAGAAACAGATCAGAGAGGAAATTTCTGAGTTAAAAGAAAACTTGAGTTATAGAAATCATGTTTTTGCCCAAGAAGAAAATGCCATTACAGAAGACATCCAGGAATTGAAGAGAGAAATTACACAAATAAGGGAAGCAAAAATGGACATTGTAGAATGTAACTTAACTACTGGTTCCCAAACCTACAACCAGGGAAAGACAAACATTGTACCAGATATGAGTAAGACTACAGATAGTGTAAAAGATACTTCTAATATAAGGGAGATGAAAATCAACATGGAAAACATTATGGATAAAGAATCTGAACACGGTTCCATCCCATGCAGGAGTGGTATAGAGTTAACACTAGAAAATAGAGAACCAACGATATATGAATCAGTGATATCATCAATGAATATACCCATGGGCTTGGCTAAATTTATCCAAGTAAAAGCTTTTAAGGGAGAAGTGGGAGAAAATCCAAAGGTACATTTAGAAAGCTTAAAGGAACTCTTCAGATTTCAAAAGGTCCTAGTAGCTGATCAGGTAGCATTGGCCATTCATTATTTACATGGATACGCAAAGTCTTGGTGGGACTGCTGTAGTGAATTTGCCAGAAGCTTAAAAACGCACCCACTTCAGCCTCTGTTAAGACCAACAAGCGAATGTAATGAGACGTCTGAATCCGAGGATGATGATGACATGTTGGGATATTGGTTTGGCTTTAGTAGTCATGAGCCAAGTATTAAACAACCCCCAGATCCTACTTAAAAATTTATTAGCTAAAAAAAAAAAAAAGGATCTGTCCCTCCCCCCCCCCCCCAAAAAAAAAAACATTAAATATATATACTGCATATTTAAAAAAAAAAACTAACATGTCTACCCCCTTCTAACTGACGAATATCCATTTGGATATTAATTCAGATTTATTGAGATCTCATGATTTTTTTTTATGATTGATTGGTGATTTAATGTGTATATTGCTTTTGATATTAATTTTATTGCGCGTATGTTTTTTTTAGTGGTAGGAGAATCGTAAGTATAAAGGTACTGATAAATAAATCCCTTAGCGCAGCAAGTAAATAAGTTTATGTGCATGGGAAAATAGGAAATTATTTAACAAATTTATAACGAAAATTCAAAGTCATGATTGTAGCAAGGTCATTTTTTTTAATTGTTTTTTTTTGTAAGTTTACGGAAATGAAACGGTTGTCTTCAAGTCCCTCACCGTTTCACCAACCATCCTAATAACCCACTCGTCTGTGCTAAGTTCAAACCTGTTTAATAAGTCTAAATTAAGATTTGTAAGCTAAAAATTGCAATCACGGCTATATAAACAGCATTATATACGCACATACGAAAGAAAGCTATAAGTGAATAGTATTGCCAGAGTTATAGCGTATAATTTTATCGCGTAATATTTTTAAACAGTAATAATGTAGCGTCAATTTATTAATTTATTACTTAAATTCGTATGTGGGAATATAATCCACCTATATTGAATATACATATATAGCATAGTGGCGTGATTAAAATATTTCTTAAATTTTAAGTTTCATTTTTATTATAAACCAATTTAATGTAAAAACACATTGAAAGAGTGATTGATTGCAAATGCGCTGACAAGTTTCTTTTTAAAAAAGAAAAAAGATTTTTTTTCTAAAAATAAAAGTATTTTCGGAGAATTAAAAGTTTAGTAAAGTTTTTGCTGTAAACAATTGTATCAGTATATGCCACACCTGCCTTAGGTTTCTAAAAAGAAAAGCCAATTTTAAAATAATCTAGCTAATTGATTCTAAATTATTTTGGAGACCTCGCTAATTAAAAATATGTTTACAGCAGGGATTTTACACATAAATTATAAAATCAGAACAAAATTCCTGACTAATTAAAAATAAAATCTAATATCGGATTAAACTGATTAAAATTCGATTTAATTAAAAGTTGATAATCAGAGAAAAGTTATAACACCTAAAAGGAATGTCAGCATGTTTGAAGTCAACCACTAATTTCATAAGCAAATTAAAAATTTTGTAATCTTGATGGAGATGAAATTCCAAGGTGTGTGGGCTGATAAGGCGAGCATTTAAAAAGGCGATGTAAAGTGGAGGAGCCATCTTAGATCTTTACTTTTTGAAACCTTGACAGCTTGAATGCTACATCTGTGAAGTTTTGCCCTCTTTGATCATCATTAAGCTTTGCAATCCAGCGTGTATCCTGAACCAAAAGCAACCGTGAACATTTTGACATCCAGTTAAGACAATAATTTTTATATCTGTGCGAGAGAAAATGTCGGGCTAAAACAGGCAGCCTTGGCTAAGCTCCAGAGTGAAGGCGACGGGCCTTTACTTCCATCCAAAAACCACCATCATCAGTATGCCGCCATAACAGCTCTGCTCTAACCGTGGGAAGAAGATGATGCCATAAGCCACCACAAAGACTCCCGTAACTCCAGCTCAAGTACTACAAGATGACCGGTAACCTCACCATTTCTAACTGCAGTTCAATATATTAATTTTCCTTTAATTCTAGACTTATAAAATGTATTTTAATTCTAAAATCTTGAATTCAAGTAAATTGCTAAATGTAAAATTTTATTCTTAAATTTAATTATATAATTCTGACCTACTTTCTAATGTTTCCTAACTAAATGATTTTAATAATTTTATTTTCAATTTTCTCACTGCAGTTGTGACTATGGTTTCTTTATTTCTTTTTTATTTTTTTTTTATTTTAAAATATAAATTATATGCTAATGCCTCGAAACAGCGGGCATTCAATATTAATAAAGAGAAGAGAGAAGACCCCTCTTCATTTAATAATTGTTTATCGTAGCTTAATGCACGATGTTTCGAAACCCTCTTAAATAACTGTTAAGAATTGGCTATGTGCTGATTATTATTTTGACCTTGATTATGTAATTATTTGTTGGCAATTTTAAAATGGGAATCTTGTTTTAACCCAAAGTAAATTTCATTTTAATTTTCACTAAGCAATATCCAAGCCTTGAATAAGTATATTTGTTATCTATTTCATTTTGTAAAAGCCCTCCAAATATACTTTTCCCCTTTTTCTTTTTATTAATCGCGTAATCAAATGTGTTATTTGAGATTGAAACTAGAAAGCAAAAGAATATTTAAAAGTACGCCCACGTATAGCATATGATTATTAAAATGCTATATTAGAGTTGGCGCTAATGATTCCACTGATTAGCTATCATTCTGTTGCTAAATATTAAATTATTACAACTCTTTTGTTAGCGGATGTGATAATTTTATTATACATTCAAACTTTCTCGTTATGTTGCATTTTTCTTTAAGATGGGACTCGGAACGGCCATCCCTCTTACACTCCTTGGGTTGCACACGAATAAGACTTGACGTCAAATTCCAGGCAATAGTGTTAGCTACCCCAACCCTCTTTAGCAACATGGCGATCGGTCATAGGGCTCCGGTGTTGATCACAAAACCCTAAATATTAATCCATCCGCAGAGCGACATTTAGTATAACTGTTTACCAGCGCTATAGTGCATTGGTTCTTTTGGTTGCCAACTCTTCCTCCCTTAAATTAAGTTTCAGCCATTGTCTGACATATTCAAGAGCTAGTTTCGGTCTCATGTACAATAGTTTGAAATAATAATATTATAGATATAATTTGACTTTAAATGTTTCACATATATGAGAAAACAAGGCTTCGTCTGATTGCTTAGCTGAAAACCATGGAATAAGAGGGATTAGCATAATCTGCCCCATAGCTACAATGCAGTGACTGATCAATAAGATAATAAAGCAAATGATGAAAACAATATTTAACTTCATCAAATAAAATAACAAATGTAAAATAATTTTAATTGTAAGGAGAGAAGGTTAAAGCGCTCTCCAAAATGTTAGATGCTACGCGCATTTTAATTGTAAAATGCAAGAATAATATAGATAAAATCGTCAAATTTTATCTGCAAAAATAAACATACAATTTAATAAATTACTCTGATCTCGATCTTATTTATTTCAATCCAATTCAAAATTCTCTATATTATATATGTGATTTCCGATGCATTAATTAGTTTTAAATATATACAGTTAACAAATTCCATTTTTTTTTGTTATGAGTCTCATTGCTTCTCCGTGACCTATGTCGGCCGTGTGGAAAGAGGTATATACTACGTGTAAGTTCAAGGTGGTCATTCGTAGGGTCTTGAGTCTTGGAATCCTGGCTTACGAGTTGAAGTGCGGTCGGACTCGGGATGTTACAGTCCTAGTCTGGTCAGCTTCAGTCTCTTTTGCTTGGATTCTGAATTCTGTTACGCGAATGTACAAACTTGACGGTTACAATACACAGCATTTATTTATTATTCTATGCCTAATATATATGTGTATATACATGATTTTTATATATATAAAGAAAATAACATGAGCCGCTCGAAATTATCGGCTCGAAAAAAAAAATGTAAAAAAAAAACTTTAATTACTCCCTCTTTTACAAGGCTTCAAACACCTTGCATTATAAGTCCCTTTTCTTACCCTTTTTCCTAACACTACAAATGCATTAGGTCCTCATTTTTGAACAATTTTGTATGGACCTTCAAACAAAGGAAAAAATTTCTTATATTGCTTCTCACTCATCTGGCTCACTGGCTGAGTTTTGACATAAACCCATTCTCCTATCTCAAAATGCCCTGGATATACATTCCCTTTTTTTTCTCTGTTCAGCTTTCTTTTTTAACTGTTCTATAGCATGACGTCGATCGCTTTCCACATTAACTATTCCTTTTTCTGAAGGTACTGGATACTTTAGAAGAGACGGTTCGACCCAGCCATAATGTAGACTTTCAGGGGCCAAGCCAGCGGACTCATGGTAAGTACAATTTATAATTTGGATCATTCATGGAAGTACATTAAACCACTGCTTATGGTTTCCTTTCAAATGAGCCCGAAATAAACACCCCAATTCTTTCATAATGATTGCGGTTTTCTAATGGAGGTTAAAACATGTTGTTTCTTCTCCTGCTGAAGCCAATTTTTCCATTCATTGGCCATAAAAGGAGTACCATGATCGCTTAAAACTGTGCTAGATTTGCCCACCTGTATAAACTGTTTGTTTCTCAGCACAGCAATTGATGATTTCATGTCATCTTTACGCAAAGAGTATTCTTGTACTAATTTCAAAAAAATGTCATATGTCACTAAAATATACCTGTATTGATGAAATGAAGGCAAAGGACCATAGAAATTGATGGCCAATAACTCATTTGGGTTTTTCAGTATAATAGGAGTAAGTATTCCTGCATAATTCTTATTCGCAGGTTTATTTTGTTGACATTCGTGGCATTTCTGTATCATGTCCACAACAGACCGGTACATATTTAGCCAATAGTACCATCTTTGCATGAGTTTATTTATCTTAAGCGACCCATAATGTCTGTAGGTCCTATGTACATAATTTATCAAGTGTTCCCTTAATGTCTGAGGTATAACTATTTTCCAGCAATCTATTCCTCGCTTGACCTGAAGCATCAGCATCCCGTTCATCATTCTATATCGATGTAATTTATTATTACCTCATACGTGTTTTCCTGTCTGTTTGATATTATTCCAGCCTTGTATTAGTTTTTTGCATGTAAAATCAGAGGCCTGAAAAAACTTTATTCTCTTCATATCCCTTTCCATCGCTTTATCGGAATCCATCATGAGTGGGGTTAATCGGGCTCCCTCTAGTGTTAGGTTCTGACCTTTGTCTGGAGCCGGATTTCTACTCAGTATATCGGGCACTATATTTTCTTTTCCTGAGCAATGTACTACCTGGTAATTGAACCTTTGAAGATATAAAGCCCACCTTATAAGTCTATCATTTGTTAAATAACACTTGTTAATAAACTCCAAACTCTTATGATCTGTAATAATGATAATCTCCGATCCTAGTAGTAAATGTTTGAGTTTGTTTAATGCCCAAATTATGGCCAGCACCTCCCTTTCAGTAGCTGTATAATTTCTTTCTGCTTGATTTAGAGTTCTACTTAAAAAATATAGAACTTCCGGCTTTTTTTCTTCATTTTCTTGAAATAGAATGGCCCCCAACCCGACTTTACTGCTGTCCATTTGTAGCATAAAAGGTTTTTTAAAATCAGGATAAGCGAGAGTAACAACTTTTAGAAAGTTTTCTTTAATCGTTTTGAACGCTTCACATTGTTTTTCACCCCACTCCCATCAACTTCCTTTTCTAAGCAGTTGTACAAGCACTTCCATGTCTCCGGAAAAATTCTCATAGAATCTCTGATAAAAGTTACATATGCCGAGAAATGATCTTATTTGTTTCCTATTCTTAGGTTGAGGAAAATTGTTTATTGCTTCAATTTTATCAGGATGTGGATTTACACCTTGCGTGCAAACAAGATGACCTAAAAATAAAATTTCTTTTTGTAAAATGTTACTTTTTTTTAAATTGATCGTAATGTTTTTCTTTTGACACTCCTGTAAAAACACAGATAAATTTTCTAAATGCTCTTGAAATGAATTTGAAGCTATTACAATGTCGTCCATATAATATATGATAAACTGTTTCACCCTGTCCAATAATACCCGATCTAAACAGTGTAACAAGCCAGATCCACTATTTACCAGCCCAAATGGCACACATTGAAACACATACATATATTCCTCATATCTAAATGTGGTGTACTTTTGATCTTCTCTATGCAGTGGCATCTGCCAATAACTCGAGGTTAAGTCAAAAGACGAGAAGTATTTCTTTTCATGAAATTCTAACAATAAATCTGTTATACGAGGTGGTACATCTCTGTCTGGTATAGTAATAGCATTTAACTGTCGCACATCTAAACATACCCTCATGGAGCCGTCTTTTTTTTTTACAATTACCAGAGGGTTTATATAAGGATACTGCTGTTTTCTTATGATTCCCCACTGTTCCATCTGTTGTATTTGACTGTCTACTTCGGTTTTATATTTAACTGGAATAGGGTATGATCTCCCCTGAAACTGAGTCTCCTCTTTTACTCTTATCTGGTGTACATATCCCTTTATAATGCCAGGGTTCATAGCAAATACTCGTTCGTGCTGCTGTAATATTTCTCTTAGTCGGTTTTCCCAGTTGTTATTATTTTTCTCCAAATTGCTTACTTTGTTCTCTATTTCCTCGTAAATGTCCTCTACTATCATATGTACTACTTTATTACTTTGACTATTACGTTTACTAAATGGAATTATTTCATTTTCTATTATTGCTATTTTTTTATAGTAATTAATTTTGGTGTGAGTTCGATGTATAAAGTCTGACCCCAGTATCATATCTTCTATTAAATTTGTCATCGATACTAGCGTGTGTTGTATCCTTTGTTTTCCCACCTGTATTTCTCCATATACCTGCATGGGGTCGAGCCTAACTCTTTTACCATTTGCCATCATTATTTCTGATTTTTTTAGAGGTAATATGTGTAATTTCCCTTCCTGATTCTTAATTTGGTTTAGTATTTCGTTCGAGATTATAGAGACTTGGCTACCTGAATCCAACAACGCTTGCACTTGAATTCCCTGCACTTTTACTGTGATCACCAGGCATGTTTGGTCAGCCATTGTCTGTACTCTTTCTTCTTCTTCTATTACTACATTTAACACTTTGGGTTTTGTTTCTTCTCGATCACCTTGTTCCTCTATGCTTTCCTCTATTCAAAGTGCTTCCAATACCTCCTCCAATCCTTTACGGATACAGGTCGTTAGCCTATCCTGTATCTTTTTTGGCATGTTTCTCTTTACTATACTCATCATCTGATATTCCGAGATCGGGTATTCGATTACCTTTCTTAACTTCATTATTTGTTTCATAAAAAACTGTGTATACATCCCCTCCTCTTTCGTATATTTTTCTCTTTCTACATCTCTTCGCAGTTTTTCTTGCCTTTCTATGTTCCAAAATCTACACATTAACGCTTTAATGTATTTTTTAAAATTGTCTGGCCTCTCATATATAGCTCTCCACCAATCTTGTGCTATGCCTACCAAATGGTTACTTGCTATTATTATTTTTTCTTTCTCTCCTACTTTGTATATTTTGAAACAGTCTTCTAGGCTCTCTATGTGTTCAAATAAAGTCTCCTCTTTTTTTCCTTCGAAAATTTTTATTTCTATTCTGTCTCACATTTTTTTATTTTTATATTTATTGTGTAAACAAAATTACTTCATATAGTGTAAAACCCTCCCCCAACCACGACACCAACTCTGTGATCTCATCTAAAAAACCAACCTCACTTATCTCACAACTCCTATCTCCGGTCGTTTATTATTCTAGTAAGGCCCAAAATGTTGGGTATGCCATTTTCTATCTTTTCTCTAGCCTACCCCACTGTGCCATTACTTTTTATATCTAAAAGTTTGTAGGCCAAGAATCAAAGATTTTACTTACAGCAGAAATCATATCATACAAGGGCGCCACCAGTAAATAACCTGGAGCCACGAAATTAGAAAAATCTTATATCACGGCTGTTAATTTTTATACGTATGACAGATTCAGCTAATCTCCCTTGCAATCCCTTTTTTCTTTATATATATGCGTGTATATGCTACGGTCATATGTTTTATTATTACATACAAACGCTAAAGGAATAAACGCGAACACTTACATATGTTTCAAATAATAAAAAGTTTTATTATAAAATCTTTTTTTTATACCTTTCTTTTATTCAAGACTATTGATAGAAACAAATCATTTATAATTACCTCCTCTACCTCCCTCTTTTCTATAGACTTAACCCGACTAACATTATCATTCTTTTTCTTTTTTTTTATAAATAAAAAAAAAACAACACAGGTGAAGAGTAACATATTTTTCATTCTTGAAGGAACATGTGCTTTTACTTATATATATAAGCATCCCAGACTGGTACGAATCTTGACCAGTGCAGAGGCTAAGCGGCTTACTATTAGGAGACAGAAATTACTCTGAACCCCTACCCTCTCTTTCAATATTTACTCCACTCTTAAACTTTTCATTTGCTTTCTTAAATCATTTCTATTTTTAATCTCCCCTATAGTCTTGAATCCTATCTAAAGCTAGTTGAAAACCCTCTTTAAAGAAAAATTCAAATACAAATAAAAATAAATTACGAATTTCAAATAAAATTAATTGGACAAAGTAAACATAAGCATTATAAATATATGCATATAAAAAAAACTTTCTATTGTCACAACTTATAGTTCATGGCTGATTAAATATAATCCCAATTAGAGGTGTTTTTAAATTTAGCAATCAATAGTTCAAGCAAAAAGCAAAGTTTATATTAACCTGATCGATCAGTGTCCATACACGTTCCTTGGGATCCTTTGGGAGTTGATTCACTATAATGAATTTTGTCCACCCGGTTCACTTCACTTTCTCTTCAGTGGTTTCTTGGTGATGAAATCCAGGATTTGGCTAGTGTCCTGGCTGGGGACAGATTTTAGTTGTTTAGCCTTCTAACATTTTTATTTTTCAAAAATAGCTCTCTTCTGTTGTAAAAAAAAATTAATAATTAATTAAACAATAGGTTTGTCTTTTATTTATAGTCCTTTTTCCATTGTCCTTTTATCTGATCATGTTCCCAGCCAGTGATTGCATTTCTTTAATTAATTTTTTTTTTAGTTTTTTAACACCAGCTATCTAGAAGCCACGACAATAGAATTAATTATAATTTTTTTCTCTCTTTCCCCCACCTTTTCAGATCAGAAAATTTAATTACGAAATTGTTTTAAAAGAACAAAATTTTCTTTAATTAATATCACTTTCGATGTAATCTCAATCCAATTAAACAAATAACTAATCTACCATTTTGTTCTTTTTTCTTCTTTCTATTCTGTTCTTTTAAAATCCCATTAAAAATAAAACAATAAATAATGCCAAAAAACCCATTATATACACATATATATAAAACTAATAAATAATACGGCAAAAAAAAACTTTCTATATATACAGCATTTATTTATTATTCTATGCCTAATATATATGTGTATATACATGATTTTTATATATATAAAGAATATAACATGAGCCGCTCGAAATTATTGGCTCAATATATATATATATATGCGAGTGACAATTCTCTCTCTCCTTTTTTTTAAATGATTAATAATAATAATAAAAAATAATAATATATTTAATCAGAAATATCAGAGTTAATTATTTTGATATTAATAAAACATTTGTAAAATAAACTTATGTAGGCATCTTCATCTTCTCCTGACTGGGCTTTGAGTGGGCTTCAAGCCAACTGACTGTGCAGTGAGGATTTCATCTCATTCAGGCATAAGCAAAGTGGCTTTTGTCATCAGCATTGTTGGATGGAACTGGCATGATCACATCTTGGCAATTTGGACAGAGAAAGGGTGGTTGGACCGCTCGTTTTCTACCCCATGGTCATTTTAGTGGAAGCTCTGGTAGATTTCTCCATATTTTCTATCTGCTATAATACAATAATTATTATTAAATGGTCATTCGCTATCTTGAATAATTCATTAAATCCTTATGAAAGAGAGTTCTTAAAAGAACTGTATAATGGATTTTTTTTCTTAGAAAATATCAGCAGTAGTCTAGTCTATAAATTAATCTCTAAGTGGCTAGATGATTGAAGAATTCTGAAGCCAAAGTAGTGAACGACTTGAATGCCAAAGAAAGAATGAATCCCACAGCACTGACTAAAACCTATCAATCCCACTCATAAGAACCAATTCAGATAGCCCTCTGACAAGTTTGAATCAGACAACCCTTTTAATTTACCTTATCACTTAGATTATAACATTCCTTTCTATTTTTCTGATTAAATTCTACATTTTAGGGTTTGGTATAATGATTAGTTTTCATATTGGGTACTCAGGCCACTTCATTACAGATATTTATTCAAAATAATTTTATTTTATCTATAAAAAAAAAATATAATTTTAATTTTAACATTCGTTATCAAACATTTTGCTTTTTGATTAAGTTTTTACCAAAGCAATTAACATTTTTTGATTACGGAATAAGATTAGTTTTTAGAAAAGTAATTAAAAAAATATATACAAGTATGTTGGAACTATTAATTTAATTATTTATTTTAATGAATATGTTCCAAAAACGTGATCTTTTGGGTTTGGTCAACAAAGTTTGCTTTTCTCTATTTGAGTTTTTCAGAGAAAAGCACAATACATAAAATGACATATCATAAAAATATACAAAAAAAATACATGAGTTTATTATATGTATACCTGTGTACAATATTTCTGTGTCAATTTCATGTTACTTTAAATTGGTGTGTGTGTGTTGGTATTTCAATGCTCAGACCCAACTTCCATTATTAATATAGCACATTTATGTATTTGTTGTGTTTAATATCTATAAATTCATATGTGTATCTACTGTAATGTTCTTTACAGCAGATTTTGTGCATGGACATTTGATAATGTCTCGCACAATATAATTATAAAATATTATAGTTATATATTAAAGCAAGTCAATAATGAAAGAAATTGGTTAAGAAAGTTTTTTAAAACATCTATTTAGATAGGTGACCTGCATTTGAAGATTAAAGTAACAGGTACATATATAGAAATTATTATATTAGTAATGGGTTATACAATAGTAGTTTTCTTTAAAAGTGGAAAAATTTAAAATTAGCAAAAATGAAGCTTGTAGGAGAAATAATCAGCTTTGAGATGTTAGTAGCATTCATGGAGGATCTTGTATACAAGGCCATAGAAGCAAATCAAAAGGTACACAAGAATACTTGAGAAAAAAAATAGGTGAACATCAAGAAAAGTTAATGAAGCAGATATTTCCAAATTATAATAAATTGGGAAAATTTTTAAATCTTATAAATAGTGATGAAGACCCTTAACTTGATAGAAGCAGTATGAAAAAATTTCAAAATGATAGATTTTGAATTAAATTATAATAAATCATAGACAGCAGCTAAATTTAAATTATGTATATATTAATAATGATTGCACATAAAAAGCCTTTTGGGGAACATCACTTCATGCCCTTTGCAAATGCTAATCATCTATTTTAATATTAACCAATTAATGCAGATAGAACACTATCTAGTATTCTATAATGGAAGTAAAATAATAATAAAATAAAACATTAGTGAATAGAATAAAACCTTCATATAGAGATCCAATGTAACTTAAAAAAATTGCATTAAATACTAAAAATATTGGGAAAAACAATGCAAACATAATCACAGTACCACATCTTAAACACAGTGTTAAAGTAATAAAGCCCACTGAGAATCCAAATTTAGTTGAAAAATCTAAATTAGTTATAATGAAATAGATAAAACTTAAGTTCATCAATCCATGAAACTGCAACAGAATCATAAAAGAGACTTTTAAAAATGAGATGATGGTCAGTTCAAAGTTGAGAAGAGAGTGTTAAATCTTATATATGAAAGTAAATGTAATACTGAAGATAATATAAAAAAACATATTGATAATCCAATATCAGTGTTGATATCATAGATGAAAGTGTTGTGAATGAAGAAAGGATGGATTTTAAATATTAAAGTCTGTTGTCATGAAGTTAAAAATTTGATTGAAGAAATAGAGAATCTTGAAACAGATTTATAAACAGTAGAATTGACCAGATAGGTGAAAACTGTGAAAAAAAGTAGCAGATCTCTTTAGGACATCCTTAAAGCTTACAAAAAAAAAGTATAGGTAATATAAAAAGACCAAAATTAGAAATTGATTGAGTAGTAACCCAAATTTAAAGTAACAAAATATTCATGACAGATCGCTATAATCAAATACCACACTGGAATAGGAAAATAGAAAAGTATGATCACAAATAGATACATAGAAAATCCAATCCAGTAATAAAATAATAAGAAAAAACTAGTGACTGTATCTGTTTAAAGTGAATAATTTCTGGAACATAATATGAATGGATATAAAATAGGCAATGAAATAAGAAATGATTTTCAAAAATAATTATAAAATGTGAGACATGCAAAAACTAATTTCAAAAACAAATAAATATATTTTAAATAATCTTATAAGACAAAATACAGGTATAACAGTTTGCTAGAAAACATAAGTGATCAATAGTGTGACAATGCACAAAGAAGATCCTCATCACATTTGAAAGCTCTATAGAAAAAGCATCTGGAGAAAAACACCCTATGTAAAAGTTTTAAATGCAAATAAATAGCTTTTTAAAAAGAATGAAGCATCTATCCACATCAAAAGAGAACTGCATGCCATATCTATTAAATATCAGGATCTGGATAAAAAGTCGATGCATATCATTGTGCTCATGTTAAGTCTATAAAATTATTTAAAAAGTTGTGTTAAGAATATGTTTTTAATCAGAGACTGAGAAAAATATTAAAGACTTTTATAATGCTCATATTTCTAAAACTTTTGACACATACATGGTATTAAAAGGAGGGGGGAGTTCAGGTTGATGTGTGAGAGTTAATAGAAATATTAAGAGTGTGATGTGCTCATAGATACTTTTCAGATGTTTGACCATTATGTAAGACGTTTGTATATAGATAATCGTGAAATAGTTGGAAATTTTTACAAGACCCATCTTGTACATTGTTGGGTAATACTAGATGGGATCTCTACTGGGTCAATATTAATCGTTTGAATGCAACAAGTTACCACCAAGGAAAATTCACATACTTATTTTACCAATAGAAGATTTTCTAAACTATTTATGGGCTTACTAGATGTAGATGATTCTTTGTCTCCATATATTTGGCGTATTTAACACTTTTTTGAGCATCTGTGGATTTAATTTTTTAAAATGAAATATTTTAATTCTTTAATATATTTGCATGATTGGATTCAGGATAATTTTGCTTATATTCTAAATCTTGTTGGATGGACATGCATTTTTGACCGGTACAATATATATATAATGTATATAATGTAGAGTCCTCTTATCTATATGAATACAAATTTAAAAAAACTTATGGCAGCTTCTTAAATAATTCTGTAAGTTTACTAGACTTCATAAGTTCATGTCTGAAGTATCATGGAAAATTAAAGCAATCTCTATTGCTTAATTCAGAATGGATTCTTCTTGATTTTGGTAATCTGCTGTCTAAATATGTGGACTATACAAATGCAGGTAATGAGAAGATTTTTGCATAGGCAAATAAACTACATCATATTTTCTCCATCTCAGCACTTTTTATAGGCATTTATCAAACTTTGGTTTAGCTAAATTATTTAAGTTTTGATTGGACACATTGGGAGAGCTTAGCATATCTATTTTATTATTTTTACTACAGAGAATTTCATCATTCTAGATGTATTTGATTTAATGCTGAAAAGTATTATAACAGCAGTATTCTTAAATGATGCATAATACTCTCGAAGGTAGGTCAGAAATCTTTTCAAGTTATCTAATGTTGTCTATGTGTTCTTTGGTTCTTTACAAATATTGTTGTTTTTTCCTCTTCTTCTTTCTCTTTATATAGCCTTTGCTCAAAAAATAATTCTTCCCAAAAATCTCAACTTGTTTGTGTGTGTGTGTGTCTTTTATCTTTTCTTTTTCTAGTAATTTACTACTAATCTGTTTTTTTTTTCCTTTCTTAATCCTTTAATTATCTTAGTTCTTGTTTTTCTTGTTTTTTTTTTGATAGAATTTACCTTTGATTCAATTTTAGGCAGAATTACAAAATATGCATATATATATATATAACTACAACCATTAAATGTCTGTATTTTTAAATTATATAATAATAATTCAAACAAATATATTTAACACAGTATTCAAAATTAAATAATATATTCTTTACCAGAAGTACTTTCAATTGTTTCACTGACAATCTTTATCAACTGTTAATACAAACGTACAAAAGATAAAAACTTGCATTACCCATCATTCAATCTATTCAAATTTCCCACAATTCTGTTGTCTTTATATTAGCCGATTGTTTATTCATTAAACCACCTCTATTCCTAGATATCATCATTGCCTCTTTAATTTTACGTTTTTCACTACACCTTTCAATTTGAATAATTTTTATATCTCTATTATTAAATTTAAAACCATAATTACATGTTTTATTATGATCAAATATAATTGATGGAGTATTCATATTTACTGAAGATATATTTTCTTTCTGTACATGTTTATATAATGTCTTATGATCATTATATCGTTTTTGTAATGTACATAATTCAAACTTAGAAATCTTGGCTTTGGAGTTATTTATCATATCATTTATATTATTTGAAGAGAAAAAAGAAATTCTACACAAACCACTAAAAAGTTTATTAATTAATTTAGCTTGTTGATTAGATATAAAAGGAATAGAAATCCATTTATCACTTTTTAATTTACTTAATATTTTCTTATTATTATTCTTATTTTGATTATATTTTGTAATTGTATTATAAATAATATTCCTTCCATAACCAACATTCAACATATCAATAATATATACATTAATATTTTCAATTTTATCACTAACAAATTTGCACAACTAATCATTTCTAAATAAAAATGACTTCAAACCAGCTAATTTATGACTCATATGAACTTTAGAATTATATGGAATATAACCCCTAATTTCCACAGGCTTTAAAATCATATTATAATCAAACACATTATTATTTCTTTTAATAAATATATCTAAAAACTTTATAGAATCTATATATTTATTAAAAGAAATAATAATGTGTTTGATTATAATATGATTTTAAAGCCTGTGGAAATTAGGGGTTATATTCCATATAATTCTAAAGTTCATATGAGTCATAAATTAGCTGGTTTGAAGTCATTTTTATTTAGAAATGATTAGTTGTGCAAATTTGTTAGTGATAAAATTGAAAATATTAATGTATATATTACTGATATGTTGAATGTTGGTTATGGAAGGAATATTATTTATAATACAATTACAAAATATAATCAAAATAAGAATAATAATAAGAAAATATTAAGTAAATTAAAAAGTGATAAATGGATTTATATTCCTTTTATATCTAATCAACAAGCTAAATTAATTAATAAACTTTTTAGTGGTTTGTGTAGAATTTCTTTTTTCTCTTCAAATAATATAAATGATATGATAAATAACTCCAAAGCCAAGATTTCTAAGTTTGAATTAAGTTCTGTTATATATATGTTGGAATGTGGTTGTGGAATAAAATATATAGGGGAATCCAAATGTACATTACAAAAACTATATAATGATCATAAGACATTATATAAACGTGTACAGAAAGAAAATATATCTTCAGTAAATATGAATACTTCATCAATTATATTTGATCATAATAAATCATGTAATTATGGTTTTAAATTTAATAATAGAGATATAAAAATTATTCAAATTGAAAGGTGTAGTGAAAAACGTAAAATTAAAGAGGCAATGATGATATCTAGGAATAGAGGTGGTTTAATGAATAAACAATCGGCTAATATAAAGACAACAGAATTGTGGGAAATTTGAATAGATTGAATGACGGGTAATGCAAGTTTTCATTTTTTGTACGTTTATATTAACAGTTGATAAAGATTGTCAGTGAAACAATTGAAAGTACTTCTGGTAAAGAATATATTATTTAATTTTGAATACTGTGTTAAATATATTTGTTTGAATTATTATATATATATAAAGAGAGAGAGAGAGAAATGTCATTGATGATTTGTGGAATTTTTAGCAGGGGTGATTTATTTCAATATTGCCTCCAACAAGTAAACAAGAAAAATAAAACAGAACATTTCTAATTTTGTAACCACACAACCATTTTATTTTTCCACACCAATCATCATTAAAAGATCTAATGCATTTTTTTTTAATTTTATTAACTACTATTTGACAAAGAATAATTTCTGGAGTAGATTATTAGCCTTTACTTTTTATTTCAATATTGAGAAAATATATTTTTTTTATATATTCAACACTAACACCTATTATGATAAATACTTTAAATAATATTTCTTTTATTATTTTGTTATATTTTTTCTGTATTAAATATGTATATGTTAATTTATAAATGTTAATTACAAGAAAAAAGTGTAATATTTTATTGCTTATCTTAAATAAAGTCAATAAAAATTTATTTGTTCTGAAAAGAAATCAGAATGAATCAACATACCATGCTCAAATAAGTAATGCTGTGGCAGTGAGCAGTTCCAATGTCGCTAGTTATGTGGGTTGATAAAAGCAAACTAACATCTGCAGAACTTACTGAATATGACTTTTCTGGCACTGACAGAATTAGCAGCTTCTTTGAATAGTATATTAAGCATCACTTAAAATAATTTTTTTTTAAAAATGGTTAATTAGTTACATTTACATAATAATTATGCAAAATAGTAAATACTTGTTATTGATATTTTCAAGGACAAATTTAATAATTAACTTTTTAAGGGGTGCTTTAGTGCTTATGGACCAGCTACCACTGATATATATGTTAATAATTTATGTATACATTATTTTTCTTTCATTTTATTCTAGAATATTTGGTTTATCCTCCTATTTAAGCTTCATTTATTAAGAAGGCTTGTAATATATGACTATACTAGAGCTAGCCAAATTTGTATCATTGCAATACATTGTTAACATTTAAAAATTCTAAGATGCTTATATGCATTATTGGTTAATATGTCATATAGTATTGTGTGCATTCATGTCCATGTAAAACACTCAGAAAGCTCATCATTGATAATGAAAGGCAAATAAATGTTAAATTTGAAATTATTAGACAGTAGAGAAAGAGTAATTTATCTTAATATGATATTCTTTATTATTCAAATATGAAGTTTAAAAGCAATGTTTTGTAGCACTCATTTTCAATTTCTTAAATTAATTTGTATATGAGATAAATTAATTGTCTCTCAAATTTTGTGGTCATGGAAGTATATTTTATATGAGATATCTGTTAATAAAATAGAAATTTTTATTATTAGAAATTGAAATTATTTTTATGTATTGGATTATTTGGAGGATGAGATTTAATTGTGGTAAGATATAAAGGGAGGTTCATGTTTCTGCCTGATCTAATCAGCATTAAAAAAGACTCAACTATAATGATGGAATGTGCTATTGAAGATCAGTAGTAAGATGTCACCAAGATTAATTTCATACTCTTGCATAGATAAAATATGTATATAGTCAGGAAGATACTATATATTTAGATCATAACTAGTTTAATATATTTACCTAGAAGAATCACCTGATGAGAGGATCATATATTAATAGTTATTTCATAGATTGACCATTACAATAGATGAAAAGAGAAATAAATAGATAGACAATAACCAGATGGATGGGTGATTTGATAGATAGTTAGCTAGGGTTTTCATTTATTTTAATAGTAATGCTATTAATAATCACTTCTTTCTTGCTCCTAAATAACCACTTCCCTTAATGAGATGATCTCTTTTTTTCTGCCTGAAATAGGAAAGTGAATGGAATACATCAGCACAAGGCTGAAAATTACTATGATGAAAAGTATATTCATAATAAAATGTATTAAGTAATTGCAGCAGAAGGAACACTGACTTAATTCCTCCACGATTAAATCAGAAATCCTAGTTCATCAGAAAGTTGTTATGTGAAAAATTTTATATACATATTAAGGTGCCCATAAATCCCAATTTTGTTTTCTTAACTATTCATTTTTATTTTTTAATTTTACATTCAATTTTCATTTATTTTATAAATTAATATTTATTCATTTAATAATTTATAATTAATTTTTTGATTGGTTAATCAGTAATTTTCCCAAATAGAAGTGGCTTCCCGTTATTTTGGTACGTTACGCGATTTCACTTTTTGATTTTGTTTTAATAGATAATATAAGTATACAAACAATTGTCTTTTCCTTTTGTTTATATTAAGAAATGTATATATTGTTAGTAATATAAATATATGTTGTTGTTTTTTTCGTAATGAAATTACAGTAATCTGCAATGAAGATTTTTTTTTTTTTGATCATGTGTCCCGCTTAGGGCCTGTTGAAATATGGCCACCCTACGCAAAGCTTACATATATGACAGATAACTTGCCTTAATTTTTAATACAAAAACCTAAAAAATTGAAAAACTGATAAAAAAAATTTGTGCCACTTAACTTTCAGCCATAAGCCGTAAGTCAAGCTCTTAACCAGCAATGAAGTCTCATTCGCTAGTACACTTGGCACTCCATATTCACTAGCATAAATTGCTAAAGAATATGATAATTTTATTTTGCCACAAACTTTATTCAACCGAAGCCATTACAATAAGTAATCCTTTAATATAAGGAATAATACTTTAAAATTCAACCTTTAACATTTCTACAATAAAATATAAATGAAAGTAAAATGTATTTAGATATTTTTTAGTATTTTCCCATAAAATTTATTTATTACAAGTTTTAGTTACAGAAAATTTAAAGATCTTTGAAGAATAAAAATATATTCTTCAAAATATGAGATTTTAAAATTTTTTAGATTGTGACAAAAGATTACAAATTTGTTGATAGAGGGCGTAATGTAATAGAAAAGTTTGTAGTAGTAAGGAAAGTAGTTCACTGTTTAAGGCTCGAACGGGATCTTTAGCTACAAAAGAATATACATGTAAATGGAAAAATATGGGTGATTTATTTTGTAAATTATGTAAGGAAGGAATTGAAAATATTAGGCATTTGTTAATTGAATGTAAATATTTGAAAACAGAAAGGGTACGTATAATGAAGTTGTGGGAAAATAAATATGAAAAGAGTGATTATACAGAAAGTGAATTTCAAGTTTTAAATTATCAAATAGTTCTGAACTGAAATATTAATAGTTTTTCTTGAAGATAGGTGCATTTTAATACCAGGCAGAAGAGCATAGATAACTTTAAATGAAACTCTAGTTCAATTTAGGATAAAACAATTTTATTCAATATAAATTAACTAAATATAAAAAGGAATAAAGAGTTTATAAACAATATTTAGAAATTTCATTACAAATATTTAAATCTATAAATAAACTGCTTGTGTGTGCCACTTTCTACTCACGCACAGTAAATAGTTATAACCCATTGCCTTGCGTTTTAGATTAAAAAAGTTTTTCCCGCACCAGTTAAGGTATGACTGCAATATATACATATCCGTGATGAGTAACGATTCTTAACTGAGCAGTTATATCTACCATATGCAGATAATCCGCTGCTGAATTGCCAGCATTTTAAATGAAGAAGTAAAATGTGCAATTAAATCTTATAAAAAATTCCAGGAAATAATGGAATTATAATCACTATCTTAAAACATGCATGCAGGTGGAAAAATATAAAAACAATTGGTAAAAGTATATGTCAAATATCTAAACGATAAAGATGTACCAGATGATTGGAAGACCGTAGTGGCAATGTTGATACCTATAGATTAGTCTTTTATCAGTTCTATACAATATCTTTACCAAAATATTTATAGCTTTGCTCCAGTAAATCTTAGATTTTACCAGTCAAAAGAACAACCTGGATTTAAAAGTCGTTTTAGCATAGTGTATCACATCCAAATATTGAAAAAAATTATATAAAAAATCAATAAATGTAAGTTGTGATTGGGCGTTATAGATTATAAAAAGATATTTGATTCTATAATCATTTCTATAGTGATTAAAGTATTTGATGTGATATGTTGGACTATTTCCATCATCTATCAGTAAATGTTGAATGTATAGAAAATTTTAAACTTTATTTAAACTTTTCTAATAAAAACAACTTGTTAATAATGATACACAAATAGACAACATGGGTTAGTAATTACATGTTTTGAGCAGTATTATTCTTCACTCTTCTTTACATGTTGCTGGCCTGAGCAATGACAGTATTGCATAGGAATTGAACTTACACCTTTAGATTCTCGTATATCAAATTTCAAGGCAAGCACCCTAATCAACTGAGATATTCATTCATAATATTAAAATATTGCATCATCAAGATATATATCCAAAATACTGTCATATTCTGGAAAATATCAAAATGCAGCAGTAGTGATTAGATTATTGAGCTGGTATTTTCTGCCATCTCATACATATATATATATTCGCACATATATGTATGATTTAGTAAAAAAATGCGTATATATTAGTTTGAAATAAAAAAAAAAAATTTTTAAATATGAATTTAAGTTTTTTTTTTCTCCTTTTGTTTAATTATCTCCAACGAATCAATATTCCTTCAGTTTAATTATTTAGTTAAAATCGAATCTCGAGATTTCTGTCTAAATAAAAGTTTTTGTTTTTTTTTATTTTAAAAGAAATTTTTTAGAAAAGGGATGGGAAAACAAAAGGAAAAAAAAAGAAATATGGATTTTTTTTTTTTATATAACTCTATTGTTGAAACTTCAGATAGTGAAGGTATTTTTGTTATCTATTATGCTCATCGATCCGCAATTTTTCCACTGGATTAAAAGAAAAATATGACCAAAAAAGGACATAATAAAAGTGTCAGTCCGGACCTTGAAAGGACTCGAAAACTATAAATTATGGAGTGGTCTTTTATTTAAATTACTTTGTATTTTTACTTGAGATAATATTGGACTTTGCATCTTGATTCGTATACTGCTTAAGTATCATGAAAATAAATTAAATTTTTAAAAAAATATTAGAGAGCACAGAGAATATGTTGGTCAGCTAGGAGACATCAGAACTTCCCCCTCAGGTAACTTCTTTGTTTATCATCACCTGGAACTGCCAATGAAAATGCCAACCTAGTGAAACAAAAACATATAGAGCTATCCAAGGAAGTCAAACAAATGGAAATATCGGAGGATCCTCACCAAACATTGGATGAAAATTCACACAACTTTACGAATAGGATCAAGGCACAACCACTTATTTATCAGGATAATTATAAACTTCTCTCCAATAAATTTTTTTTATATATAAGGGCATAATAGGGTAATGAAAGACACTCACTAAACTGTAGAGAGAAATAAGTTTCAACAATAGAGAGGGTTGTTACTGGGCATTATTAATTATGTATATTTTGCTATAATTTATTAACATTATTTTTTTATTTTGCTAATAATCCTTTTATTGTTATATTTCAAATATGTATATGAAAATAAAGTTTATCTGCTCAATCTAAAAAGTCCAGTAAGTTTTGAATATTATTTAATATTAGAAAGAGAGGGTTTGAGTGTTGTTATTCGGCTTACTCTTATTAGTAAATCACCCTTGAGTTTCACTTTTGTTCATAATTCCCATAATTATTTGGTATTTTTAGTGTACATAGGATAAATGATGTTGCATGTTCCCTCGAGAAAAGTATATATTAAATAAAATTGTTAGTACTGAATAGATTGAGTTAGTTTGATTTAAAGAAAGGAAATATAATAAATAATTCAAGCCTAATTGTCTGTTTGAATTTAATTATTACTTAAATAGTTAAGTATCCATTGGTAGACTTAATGTCCATGTAAGATTACATTTTAAAATTTATTTGATGATCACCATTCATAAATAAATAAATACCATGATTTGTGAAATCTTCACAATCTGGTTCTAAGCTAAAACACTTAGTGGCACCCTCATTCTGCCACATATTTTTGTAATCTTTGAAAAACTGCAGATACTTTTTTTAGAAAAATGATCCTGACTGCCTGAACAATAGAGAATTCTTCAATTTACATGTTTAGTGTCTTTTCAAGACCCGGAGTAACACCTTTAATTTATTTTTAGGTATATTTTAGCAATCCAATTTTTGTCCTTTTTTGGTCATATTTGTCTTTTAATTAGTAGAAAAATTGTAGATCAATTATTGTAATAGATTTTTCAATATCTGAAGTTTTAACAATAGAGCTAATTACCAATAGAAATCTAATCTTTTTTTTCTTTTCCCACACCCTTATCTTTCCAAGAATAAGGATTAAGAAAAAAAACTTTTAAAAAGATCTTATTTTTATCTTTAGATTCAATTTTAACTAAATAATTAAACTGAAGGAATGCTGATTCTTTCAAGATAAATATAAAAAAACTTTAAAATAATATTTCAACAAAAATATTTTAAACTAATATGTATGCACTTAATAATATATTGTAATGGGATATATATATATGTTACATTTAAATTTTAAGACTTAACTTTTTTGTAAATATCTTATACTGAATTTAAAGCACAAACATTCAAAATGCACAAATAATGAATTATTAATTTATTAATGTTTGATTTAAATATTAAAATAAGCTTTAAAAAAATTATAGAATCGAAACAAAGATTCTAATGTTTAAATAAAGTATAAAATAAAAACCTTTTTAATAATAGCGAAGAGTTTTTAATCTTAAAAAGAAAAATTACAAACAGATCCTTAGGGCAAAATGACCATGGAAAAAAAATGATTATGAAATAGAAACAAAAGACTTGCTTTTCCCACCCAAAGATACAGACACAGACCTCAATGGAAAAATTTACTTACCCATAAACCCAAAATCTACTTGGCCACAAACTGAATTAACCAATAAAAAACAGATGTGGAATATGTTTGATGAATCCTGCATTCCAGAGATAAGGTGCCTGAGGACTATAAAATAAAAATCCGAAAGCAATAATTAATTAGAGAGAATTAGAAAATTAAAGTTTTGATTTCATTCGTATTTGCTAAAAGTAAAAACAAAAATTTTAAAAGTTATCGCCGTCACCAAAAATGTAATCAGCTTCATCATGCTTCCTTCGGCGCAGCCGGCCAGAGGCAGCTTCCATCTCGACGGATCCCAGGCTTGAACCACGGATCCCGTCTTAAAAAAACATCGGAAATCCTCATAAATCGTCATAAGTATTCATAGATCTTCATCGCGAAGAAACGAGCTCGGACAAAGGAAAGTATAATTTATATATGATAAAAATGAAATCTAAACTCTTAAATATAAAATCTTTAAACTTTATTTGTTTCTAAAAATGAACGATAAACTTTCTTTCCTGAACAAACCTGAACTTTATCTTTTATAAACTTTTAAATTTTAAACTCTGATCTAAAGTTTTAAATGTAATATCTTAAAACATGTATTGTCTTTTTTTATTCATGCCTAATTAATATCTGTTTGTAATAGAGTAGGGGTTTGCAATTTCAAACTTAAATTTAAAAAAAAAATAGAAACATCATTATTTGTGCATTATTAAATTTAAAAAAAAAAGTAGGTTAAAGAATATTTGTAGTAAAAAAATAAGTTAAATATAATGTGTCATTTTAAAAATGATTTTAAAACCTTAAACCAAAGATTTTTTTTTTAGAATTAAATTAATAAAATGATTTAAATATTAGTTGAGTGTAGATGGTCACTAGACTTGGTTAAATATATGTTAGTTTTAAAGGAGTTTTGATTTTGGACTATTTGTTTCGTAGTTGTGTCAATGCTGGTGGAGAGATATATGCATGTTTATATCAATGTAATGTGAAGAGTGTTAGCACCTAGGGCAATGAGTCCAACTGAATGCATGACCCCAAAGAGGTAGTCATATCGTTGAAATGGACACACAGACGTATTTCCTGTGCCATTGACCCATTCCAGCTCTATGAGATAAGTTGGCAAGAAATAAGTTGGCAAGATAGGACTGCTCTCTCATCATACATAGCATTTTCCCTTTTATATTACATACATGATTTCTTCCCCAGATAGAAGTACATTCATATACTGTTTGAAGCTCATGTTTTCTCCAATAATATCATGCTGTTCAGATGCACATTCCTGTTGGCATGATTCTATGCTAACATGTTCACATTGCATTAATTGCTGATATATATTTGGTAGTGAGCGTTGGCGTGGCTGCGGACTTGTAGCCTGGAATCAAATGTTTGAAAGTTTTAAATGCGTCGTCTGGGTAGCTCATCTATACTCAACATTTCTAAGATTAAAAATAAAAGTTAAAACAAATAATAAAATAATAGTAAGTAATAATGAAACAAACAAATTTTCTTATATAATTATTTTTCAAAGTTTGTGTGTCATCACATATATATACGTAAATAAAATCATTTTGTGTTATTAATACTGACAGTGAACCAGTGATTGTTTTTATTATTCTTTATTAAAATAAATATAGTTAATAAATGTTTAAACCTCTGCTACTTCATGAGCTAGTGACTTGGGCTGGCGGTCGTGATCTTAACAGCACGTATTTGTCTACTTTATAAATTTTCTAGATTCAATTGGCCTAGATGGCGCCCTGTAGTGCAGATACGTTTAGACTGAATTTTGATCACCTATTTCCCGACCATTATAAATGGCTGCCCAGCATGTGTCATGATATTCATTAACCATGAATATCCTGATACAAATAAAATAGTTTAGGAAATAGTGCAAATAAACCTGAACATCAGAATAGGTACAGTAGGAATAAGTTATGATAAGATATGACTGTCAGGTATAAATATGATCGTCAAATAAATTTAATGTTTAAAAAAAGAAAAGGAATGATTTAATAATTTGAAAATATGCACACACACACAAAAAAAGAACTTTAACACATTATTATTGCCAATTAGTATTAACTCTAACTAAAGCCTTTCTTTTTATCATTTTTTTAAAATAAGTTCAGTGATATGTAACATGATATATATATATATATATATATATATATATGCGTTACATTTCAATTTTAAGACTTAACTTTTTTGTAAATATCTAATACTAAATTTAAAGCACAAACATTCAAAATGCACAAACAACGAATTATTAATTTATTAATGTTTGATTTAAATATTAAAATAAGCTTTAAAAAAAATATAGAATCGAAACAAAGATTCTAATCTTTAAATAAAATATAAAATAAAAACCTTTTTAATAATAGTGAAGAGTTTTTAATCTTAAAAAGAAAAATTACAAACAGATCCTTAGGGCAAAATGACCATGGAAAAAAATGATTATGAAATAGAAACAAAAGACTTGCTTTTCTTGCCCAAAGATACGGACACAGACCTCAGTGGAAAAATTTACTTAGCCATAAACCCAAAATCTACTTGGCCACAAACTGAATTAACCAATAAAATACAGATATGGAATATGTTTGATGAATCCTGCATTCCAGAGATAAGGTGCCTCAGGACTATAAAATGAAAATCCGAAAGCAATAATTAGAGAGAATTAGAAAATTAAAGTTTTGATTTCATTCGTATTTGCTAAAAGTAAAAATAAAAATTTTAAAAGTTATCGCCGTCACCAAAAATGTAATCAGCTTCATCATGCTTCCTTCGGTGTGGCCGGCCAGAGGCAGCTTCCATCTCCATGGATCCTGTCTTCAGAAAACATCGGAAATCCTCATAAATTGTCATAAGTATTCATAGATCTTCATCACGAAGGAATGAGCTCGGACAAAGGAAAGTACAATTTATATATGATAAAAATGAAATCTAAACTCTTAAATATAAAATCTTCGAACTTTATTTGTTTCTAAAAATGAACGATAAACTTTCTTTCCTGAACAAACCTGAACTTTATCTTTTATAAACTTTTAAATTTTAAACTCTGATCTAAAGTTTTAAATGTAATATCTTAAAATATGTATTGTTTTTTTTATTCATGCCTAATTAATATCTGTTTGTAATAGGGTAGAAGTTTGCGATTGCAAACTTAAATTTAAAAAAAAAATAGAAACACATCGTTATTTGTGCATTATTAAATGTTAAAGAAAAGTAGGTTAAAGAATATTTGTAGTAAAAAATAAGTTAAATATCATGATTTTAAAACCTTAAACCAAAGATTTTTTTTTTAGAATTAATAAAATGATTTAAATATTAGTTGAGTGTAGATGGCCGCTAAACTTGGTTAAATATATGTTAGTTTTAAAGGGGTTTTGATTTTGGACTATTTGTTTCGTAGTTAAGTCAATGCTGGTGGAGAGATATATGGACATTTATATCAATGTAATGTGAAGTGTGTTAGCACCTAGGGCAATGAGTCCAACTGAATGCATGACCCCAAAGAGGTAGTCATATCATTGAAATGGACTCAGACGTATTTCCTGCGCCATTGACCCATTCTAGCTCTATGAATTGAGAAGATAAGTTGGCAAGATGGGACCACTCTCTCATCCATACATAGCATTTTCTCTTTATATTACATGCATGATTCCTTCGCCAGATAGAAGTACATTCCTATACTGTTTGAAGCTCATGTTTTCTCCAATAATATCATACTGTTCAGATGCACATTCCTGTTGGTGTGATTCTATGCTAACATGTTCACATTGCATTGGTTGCTGATATATATTTGGAAGCGAGCGTTGGTGTGGCTGTGGACTTTTAGCCTGAAATCAAATGTTTGAAAGTTTTAAATGCATCATCTGGGTAGCTCATCTATAGTCAACATTTCTAAGATTAAAAATAAAAGTTAAAACAAATAATAAAATAATAGTAAGTAATAATGAAACAAACAAATTTTCTTATATAATTATTTTTCAAAGTTTGTGTGTCGTCACATATATATACGTAAATAAAATCTTTTTGTGTTATTAATACTGACAGTGATCCAGTGATTGTTTTTATTATTCTTTATTAAAATAAATATAGTTGATAAATTTTTAAACCTCTGCTACTTCATGAGCTAATGACTTGGGCTGGTGGTCGTGATCTTAACAGCGTGTATCTGTCTACTTTATAAATTTTCTAGGTTCAATTGGCCTAGATGGTGCCCTGTAGTGCAGATATGTTTAGACTGGATTTTGATCACCTATTTCCCGACCGTTATAATATATATGTGTGTAAATATATATATGAGCTGATAGAAAATATCAGCTCATTATTTGTCTCTCAGAATGACAAAAAAAGCACTTCAACTACCCCATGTAATTCCTTCCCTAAGATTCTATTTCACCCCCTGCCCACACCTGAACATCATTCTTAACTTTATCCTAACTTTTCTCAGATCATTCACTATGTTAACAAGCCCTACACGTTGGGAAGCCATTTTCTACTTTTTTTTTCTCTACCCTTATCTTTCCAAGAATTAAGATTAAGAAAAAAATTTTTATTAAAAAAAAAACTTTCAAGATCTTATTTTTATCTTGCGATTCAATTTTAACTAAATAATTAAACTGAACGAATGCTGATTCGTTCAAGATAATATTTCAAAAAAATACTTTAAACTAATATATATGCACTTTTAATATATATATATATGCATATATATATATATGAGCCACTACATTTTGATTTGGTCTACAATTTTTCAAAGATTACAAAAATATGGTGGCCAAACGAGGGCACGACTAAGATTTTGACAATCACGGTTATTTATTTATTTACGAAAGGTGATCATCAAATATATTTTTAAAATGTAATCTTGGGTGGACTTTAATTCTACCAAATGGATACTTAACTATTAAACTAATAACTAAATTAAAAACAGACACCTAAGTAAAATTTAATGATTTATTATATTCCTTTTTTTATTGGTGATCTTTCCTAATTCCTTCTTTTAACAACCTGAACTGACTCAATATATTATAAAACCAAAACACAGACATAAATTTAAATGTGAACCTTATCTTTTTTTATAAGTCGATCCAAATTATTTGACAAGTATTCTTTTTTCGAGAGAATATGCACTGTCACTTATGCTATGTACAACAGAGATTCCAGTTAATTACACCAAACCCTGATCAAGTAGGAGTGAAATTCTTGGGTGACTTACTAATAAGAATGTGTTGAATGGACAATACTCAAACCCTCTCTTTCAAACATTAAATAATATAAAAAGATATTTGATTCTATAATAATTTCTATAGTGATTAAAGTATTTGATGTGATATGTTGGACTATTTCCATCATCTATCAGTAAATGTTGAATGTATAGAAAATTTTAAACTTTATTTAAACTTTTCTAATACAAACAACTTGTTAGTAATAATACACAAATAGACAACACATGTTAGTAATTACACATTTTGAGCAGTATTATTCTTCATTCTTTTTTAGATGTTGCTGGCCTGAACAGTGACAGTATTGACCAGGAATTAAACTTACACCTTTAGATTCTCAAATATCGAATTTCAAGACAAGCACTCTAACCAACTGAGATATTCATTCAAAATGTTAAAGTATTGCATCATCAAGATATATATTCAAAATATTGTCATATTCTGAAAATTATTATAATGCAGCAGTATTGATCAGATTATATAATGTTACTAAGAAGATTAACATTGAGGATTTCATATCTCTAAAACTTTTTCCAACAGTAGTAGATTAAAATGTGAATGGAGAATATAAATATTAATTTAGATTTTGTAGATGTGAGATTATAAATAACTAGACATTAAATTGATGTTCAATGGATTTTCTCAGAAGAAGAAAATAAAGATTGATAATCATGAATTAGAAAAAAATTAACAAGTACCTTGGTCAGATTATTAATACAGATGGGAGCATAATGAATGAAATTAATCATAGAAAAGTAATTTAATATTAAAAGGAAGTATGTTCTTGTATTTGAAAAAGAAGGTTTTTTAATAGATATATTTTGCCAGTCCTTACTTATGGATGTGAGATTTGGTCATTTAATAAAGAGCAATACAGAGACTTTAGACCACTCAACAAAGTATGGAGAGATGTATGTTACAAGTAACAAGGTGAGACTGAAAATGAAATGCATGCCTAAAAGAACAAACAGGTATCATTGATATCATTAAAAAAATTAAGAGATTAAAATGGACTTGGAATGGACTTATTGGTAAAAGAGATAGTAATAGATGGGCTCTTAAATTGGATCCCAAGAGATTATAAAAGACCTAGAAAGTGATCGCTTGTGAAATGGAAGGAAAAATGAAATAATACACAAATTAATTATTATATAAAATAATAAAAAGCAATAAATAAATATTTTTATTTTTATTAAACATAAAATTTTAATTTAAAAAATAAAATAATAGAACAATATGTAAAATAAAAATTTATGTCGATATTTTCTATGCATTTTTATATTGGTGATAATTTTTTAGACATACCTATGCAATATCATTGAATAATACCCTGCCAACTTATCTTCAAGTAAAACAATGATCTATAATATTTTGAGAAAAATATAGGTTATTTCTAATATCTCAAACTACTATCAAACCATGTTATTACAGTATTTATTAGTGTAATGTCCAAGCAACTTAGAGACATAATATTTTCTAAAAGATTTGACTAATTAGAAAAAATAAGAAGAGGAAAAGATATTAGTGAGAATAAAAATTTTACTACTGAGAAAACAAAAATATCTAAAAATATATAGATATATTTATATCACTTTATTAATTATTATTTAATTAAATATTGGCTAAATTAATTATTTTATATATTAATAAAAAGAAAATATATTTGTATTAAAATGTAAATGTGAGGGATAGATTAATTCTGTATATGTGGATTCCCTCTTTTACATGCCATAATGTCAAATTCTGTCTTGTTATATTGAGATTGTAGAATTTGACTTGTGTCAATCTAAACTATATCTGCTGTTTGAATAAATGTGGAGATATGATAATGTATTGAATGTCATTCTCATAAGAACAATGATAGGTGATAGAAATATGTCCGTGTCAAAATACATTTCTTTTACATTAAATACTATTTTAAGTATAGCAGTATATGTAGTGAAGCACAAATCTTTACTTTTACAAGGCTTAACTCTACATAATAAATAAAAAAAACTATTCCTCTTTAACACATAAAGAGTTTTAAGTGTATTAGACTACAGTATCTATATTTCATTTTATATTTAGTTCATTCTTTAAAACCCTGCATCAACATTGTGAAGCAATACTGGGATAACTAATGAATAAATTTCGATATAGCCTTCTTTGCATATGTAAATATAAAGTAGGTAAATAGTTAAAATGTAGACCAAAAAATAAAAGATAAAAATGAAACATTTTCATGCATTACAATAAATACTTTAAAAAAAATTTTTTTTAAAAGAAATATAAAAATTTTATATTCTTCATTTAGACCTCATCATCTCAGAATACTAGTCATTTATAGGTATCTTAAGAAGTTTTGACTTGCTGAGTTCTATAGTATTGTTTAAAATAATTATTTTTTTCTAAGATTTCTATGGTAAAGTAATTGACAGAGGAGAACCTGCAAAGGCATTTTTTATGGCAGAATGATGTTAAATGTGAACCATCTTGTATCAGATATGAAGTGGTGCTATGATGCAGGAAAATGAGAAAGATGCTGGGAGAAAGAAAGTTTAGAGTGCATTCTTTATTTTTCTTTTGATTTATTGTTATTTTAAAGCCCGTTAACTTTTATGAATAATATTTCTGTAGTGTAATTTTCACCTCACTACTTTTATTCAAGATAGGGACTGGTTTCCCACTAGAAACCAGTCCCTACTTTGAATGAGAGTAATGTAGTGAAAATTATACTACAGAAATATTCATAAAGTGGATAATCTGTAGTCTAAGGAATATCTAATAAAAATTATTAATATACTTCCAGTTAAATTTTATTTGGATTGTTTTATTTGTAATTTGTATTGAATAAAGGAAAGAATATTTCTTAGATGAAAAAATTAAAAAATTATAGCTGATAATTAATTTGGCCTTTAGTATTGTTTTTATAAAAGCCACCATTAGACAAACTATCAAGTCCAAGTAATAAGAGGTCATTTGAAATTATACATTTACAGTATGTAAGCCAGTATTATTTAGTAATATGATAGATCACCTTTTTTAATAAAAATGATTCTTAAATTTATCTATGAGTTATTCCAATATCTTTTCATAATGTCAATGCAGTAATTAAAGAATCAGTATCAAATTTTAATTGGAAAAGTAGATTGCTTTAATAAAAATTATATTAAAACAATCAATTATTCCAAGCATTAATTTAATTAAAATAGTTAAAACATTGTAATTGCTGTGATTTTTAAATATCCTAGAATTAAATCATAATGTGTTATTATGCATATATTAACATTAAATATGTCTTCTTTAAAACAATTATTCTGTCCTTGATTTTTACATTTAAAAATATACAAGTTTTGTTTCTTTTTAGGCAAAGCTTACATAAAAATATAATAAACTAATCAATAATTAGAAATTAAAATTGAGAAGAATGAAATTAATTACTTCATAAAAAAATTTGCAAAGGAATTCTTTGTTTATTTTCACCACTATTTAAAAATAATTCATTGTTAATGTGAAATGGCTACATGGCATTCCTTGTTGAAACAGAATGCAATGTTAAATTGTTAACAAAGGTTATTTAGTGCTAATATACTGTACAATCAGTATATCTACATGTCAGAGCTACACTGCATTTAACATTGTATATGTAATGGGGACATTTCTTATAAGGTTTCATTTCTGCATACATTTTATTTATCATCAATGTATTTCTATTAAATGCTTTTATTAAAGTTACAATCTCTGTTGGTTTGTAAGCACTTATTTAAGATAGAATACAATTTTAATGTCAAGATTTAATATATTTATATTCAGTATCATTTATTCAAATTATGTACACTTGATATACATCATTATCAATGCAATATAACATAAAATATTGTAGGTAGGTTACTTAGTTTTTTAAATAATGACCAGGAAGTGGATAAAATTTCATATATTTTTATATCAAATTTAAAATTATCACTTCAATAAATGTTCAGTGATGCACATGAGAGGGTTGTTTGTATATATGAGAGGGTTGTTTGTATATATATATATATATGGCTGCAGAAATGAGCTTGCTATTAACTGAAAGGAGACCCTTTGATTCCTCTTGGAGGCTTTAAAGGAACCGAGCAGAGCAAACTCCTAATGTCCACTCCATACGTTCTTGTCATTGCAGCTGTTATTACTATGTGATTATTCATATAGTATACGAACATGGATGGGCTGCTCACCAACATGCATTAGCCAGCGTGGTGAGTTTATTGGCTTTTTACCTCTGAGTTTAAGATAGAGAAACACCATGGTCTTTCTTCTCAGTGCCTGATAAGGCAGAATGAATGTTTGTGTAAATGATAAATATTTTTCCAATACATATATACAATTATAACAGACAAAAATAAAGCATTGCCCTTATTCCGAGGAGGCTGTAAAGTCATCAACCAAGGCAGCAGTTGGTGGCCAAAGGCGGAGGGTGCTAAGAATCCCCTGATTGTGGACCCAGGCTGCCATTTGATGATGACTTTTTATTTAGGTACTTACAACTGCAGATCACTTTCAAGTGAAGGAAGATTGCAAGAATTAGAAAAAGAACTCTCTTATATTAAATGGGACATTATTGGACTTTGTGAAGTTAGAAGAAAAGGTGAAGAGACAATTGATTTAAAAAGTGGACATATACTCTATTATAAAGGCACAAATATTGGAAATACAAGTGAAATAGGATTCATTATAAATAAAAAGTGGAAGAACAATATTGTGGAGATTGATGGTGTATCAGACAGAGTGGCAAGATTAGTTATACAACTTAATAGCAGATACCAAATGCAGATAATTCAGGTTTATGCCCGAACAAGTTCTCATAGTGATGAAGTAGTAGAAGATTTTTATATGGATGTACAAAAGGCTTTTGATCAGAGTAAACAACATTTTAAAATTGTTATGGGAGACTTTAATGCTAGAATTGGTAAACAAATGAAAGATGAAAATGTTGTAGGTAATTTTGGTTATGGTAATAGAAATGAGAGAGGACATAGACTTGTGGAGTTTGCAGAAAAAGAAAAACTTTATATTATGAATTCTTTTTTTGAGAAAAATGTTAAAAGGAAATGGACATGGAAACATCCAAATGAAGGTACAGCAGAATTGGATTATATTTTGACTAACAGGAAATACATATTTCAAGATTGTAATGTTCTTAATAAATTTAACACAGGAAGTGATCATTGATTAGTAAGGTGTAAGATACGTGTTAATGTGAAACTAGAGGGACAGAAATTATTAAGAAAAACAATATTTACAGTTGATATTCCTAATCTTCAGAAACATTCTAATGAATTTAAATTAGAACTTACAAATCGGTTTCAAGTATTAGTAGATTTTGAACATGATTCAGATTTGAATGAAATTAATATGAAAATAACTGATACACTTTTAAAAACTGCAACAAAAATAGCTGGTAGAAAAAAGCAGCAATTGACCAATAGAATTTCTACTGAGACTAGAGAATTTATGAAGAAAAGAAGGAATATGAAGATATACAAAAATGATGCATTAAAAAGAATTGAATATCTCGAATTTTGTAAAATGGTGCGGAAAAGAGTTGAAAATGATATAAGAAAGTATAACTGTGAACTAGCAAGGAAAGCTGTAGAAGAAAATAAAAGTCTTAAGAATGTAAAACAAAATATTGGTATTGGTAGGAAATTTATATCTGCAATAAGAAAAAAAGAGGGAATTGTTACTAAAAAGAGAGATGACATCATGAAATTGGTAGAAGATTTTTATCAAGAATTATATAGTAATAAAGAACAAGTACCTCCTATATCTATTACATCTTCCGAATTGCCCAGAATTTTAAATGAAGAAGTGAGATACGCAATTAAATGTATGAAGAAAGGAAAGGCTCCAGGAAATGATGGAATTATAATTGATATATTAAAAGAAGCAGGTGAAGAAATAGAAAATTTTTTAGCAAAGTTATATACCAAATGTCTAAATGATAAAGATGTACCAGATGATTGGAAGAATGCAGTAATAATATTAATATTTAAAAAAGGTGATAAAGAAGATATTAGAAATTACAGACTTATCAGCCTTTTATCAGTTTTATATAAAATTTTTACCAAAATAATTACAACTCGTCTACAGAAAACATTGGATTTCCACCAACCAAGAGAACAAGCTGGATTTAAAAGTGGTTTTAGTATTGTAGATCATATCCAGGTGTTGAGAGAAGTTATAGAAAGGATGAATGAATATGAGTTGTCATTATGTTTTGGATTTGTAGATTATGAAAAGGCATTTGATTCTATAAACATTTCTTCAGTGATTAAAGCATTGGATCATCAAGGAATAAATCCAGGATATTGTCATATTTTGAAGAATATTTATAAAAATGCAACAGCAACAATTAGATTACATAATGATACTGGGAAAGTCAACATTGAGAAAGATGTAAGACAAGATGACTCCATATCTCCAAAACTGTTTACAGCAGTGCTGCAAGAAGTATTTTGTGGATTAAAATGGGAAACTAAAGGAGTGAAAGTAAATGGAGATTATTTAAGTCATTTAGATTTTGCAGATGATGTAGTTGTTTTTGCAAATAATGCTTCAGAGCTACAGGATATGTTGCAGGAATTATCAGATGAAAGTAGGAAAGTAGGACTAAAGATAAATGTTAAAAAGACTAAAGTAATGTTTAATCGATTTGCTCAAAATATGAAAATAAAGATTGATTATGATGAATTAGAAGAAGTTAACAGTTACAAATACCTTGGTCAGATTATTAATACAGATGGAAACATAATGGAAGAAATTAATCATAGAATTAAACTTGGTTGGAGTGCTTTTGGTAGAAATAACTTGATACTAAAAGGAAATATGCCTATGTGTTTGAAAAGGAAGGTTTTTAACAAATGTGTTTTACCAGTTCTTACTTATGGATCTGAGACTTGGACACTTAATAGAAGAGCAATACAGAGACTTCAGACCACTCAAAGAAGTATGGAGAGATGCATGTTGGGAGTAACAAGAAGAGATCGAAAATGCAATGTATGGGTAAGAGAACAAACAGGTGTTACTGACCTCATTGAAAAAATTAAAAGATTGAAATGGAGTTGGGCTGGACATATTGCTAGAAGAGATGATAATAGATGGACAATTGAAATTTTAAACTGGATTCCAAGAGATTGTAAAAGACCCAGAAAGAGACCACATGTGAGATGGATGGATGAAATAAGAAAGTGTGCAGGGGTGATGTGGAGAAGAGAAGCTAAAGATCGGAAAAGATGGATTAAACTTGGAGAGACCTTCATCCTGCAGTGGATTGATAATGGTTGATGATGATATATATATTAAACCGGATTGATATCCCATTCAATGGTTTTATTACTAATGTTAAATTTTTTTATTATTATTTAAATCACATACTCGATTATATTTAAATAGGTCATTTTAAATTTTTGTTTATAGAATTGATTTATTTTAAAATAGTGTACTTTCACCGCTTGTTTTTAATCAATTTGATGAAAAACAGGCAAGCTTGCTAATTACATTCCTGTTGCTTTTATTTTAATCATTTTTAAAGTTAATTCTAAAAGCGGAGATTTAGTTTTGTGTTGTTATTTTAGTTACAATAATCCCTGGTTGGAATTCTTAAATTGGATTGAGTGGGAAATTAATATTTGCCTTGTCTAAGGCATAGAATTTGACAACAAGGAAAGTTTTTTCACGAGAAATGTAGTGAGGTATACAGCCTGCCAAAAAAGAAAGGTAGTTGCTATTATTCTAGACTAGGAAGGTTTTAAAAAGTAGTTGGTTCACCTTATTTCTAAGATGCATTCTAGAATCTGGGGAACTTCATACCATTAGCAGATTGGACATTTAATTTCTTCAAAAGCAAAATTTACAGTTATTATTGAAACAATTTTGCTTCCTTCAATGTCAAAATATGCTGCTATACCCATGGGAACCAATAATATGTCTTCCTAGCTTAACTCAAAAGATGGACCCATGCCTGCCATCTCCCCTTTAGTCATGTCATGAACATCTAAAATAAACACTGCCTCTACCTTGCCACTGTCAAATGACCTGAAAATGAACTATTATTAAAAGTGCGTACTCGTCAGAAAATTACTAGAACTCTGCCTTACCGTAAGATAAACTTTTTCTTATTCTAGCCAGGGTAAATAAATTGTGTTTAATTAAATCTCTACTCAATCTAACGATAAGTATTTTATAAAGTTGTATTAATTATTTTAATTATTTATTATCTGTATTTACATTTTCTAGTATTTAAAGTGTGTCTTCAAATCTTAGTTTTAAGATTCCAAGTTGTTTTCAATTTTCATTTATCAGGGGGTGCATTGGGAGATTGTATCTTATATGTTTAATATATGCCTAATTATTTCTTTAACTATTGCAAAATGCTTTGGCAGTTTTCGTAATTTTTGTTTACTCACCGGCCCTTAGTTGTTGTAAAATAATGAATTTTTAAACACGTTTGGTTTGCACTTTTTGCAAACAACAAAATCTTTTTGCTGGCTATTTGTCAAGTTATTTTTTCGGGTTGTCTGAAAGTAGTCATTTCTTTCTAGATCATGTAAGATCATGATCAAATATCATTTTGCTGTCTTGTATGTGAAATCAAAACATGTTTACTTTAAAAGTAGTATTATGCACAGCAGTCCTGCAGCATTATAACAACAGTAGTTTGAATGCTACTGATTGATTGTCCATGCTGGTTTCATTGATTTCCTACAAGACCATAACTGTTTTCGTATCTCTGAATCAGGAAGCTCGGGTTGCTGTTTCTTTTGTAATTTTATAGATTGCCAGCGATAAGATATCCTGTCCATTTCTTTTATTTTTAGGTGAGAGAATTTTGCTGCCAAAGTGTTTAATGTTTTCATGTTTTCCATACTCATGTGCACTCTCTGATAAATATGTGTATGTTAATATAAGTCACTTTTGCATTTGTGGCTAGATTTCTTTACTCTATTGTCCAACTTTTAATAAATTTATCAAATTGTTTACATTTATTTGGCTGACATTTGTCTTGGTACTTTTATTTCTCAATTGTCTAAACAATCCATAAGATCTCATTTCTCCCTGAGTTTAGTTCAGCACATTTTGGTTCGCATATCCTGTCCACCCTTAAAATAAATGTCTAGTTCCGATTTTTGGACTAGTGGTGCCCTTGTGGTCAGTATATCCGAATCTAGAAAGCTTTCATCCATTACAATATATATATCATAATCCATTACAATATATATATCATAACCCTGTGATTTTGCATATTGTTTTGTTGAATATCTTAACATGAGAATTATGCTATTCTATTTTAAAAAATTTGTCGAAATTATAAACAAACAATGATAGAAGATAATAATGTCATCTTCTGTAAATTAGGCTATTTAACTCACATACATGAAGATTTTACTTTATTTAGTTCACAATGAATATAAAATAGATAATAGTAAATTGAATAGCTATTGAAAAGATATAAGGTTATGCTAGAAGATGTATCATCTAGGTTAATAATTAAAATTTTTATGCATGTAAGCTTTAAGAGAAAGAAAGCTAAAACAGTGCTAATTATGTAGTTAAAATTTAATAATCTTCACATATAATCTATAAGTGTTAAATAGCAATTATTTAATTGTATTTAAAGTAATTAGTCAGCTAAACTAAAAAAATTTAGTAGTAAGTTTTAAAATAATTTTCTCTAAACAAAAATTTATTGTTTTATTTAAACAATCTTAAACTGCTTGAAGATAAAAACGGAGTTTTTAAGTAAGCTTAAATTAAAAATGTAATTTCCTTTGTGCATGTGTGTATGAGAGAAATTCATGTGCATATTTGTATTTTATGTTTCTTAGTTTTTATTACCAAAATATTTTGTTTTAATTACTAAACATTTAAAAACTGATATTTTATAAAACTTGATAAAGTGTTAAATTTAGTATAGAACTTGTGATAAATTTGAATGGAAGAAAAGGCATTAGTTTATTAATTTTATTTGTTATTGAAAATTAATTAAAATTGATATTTTCTTCAACCTTGAAGGTGAAGATCATATGAATTTTAAAATAAGTAGAGCAAAGTTGTATAATTTCACTAATTGGTTTATTGTTTTACTTAGCATTTTTAATATTAGAGGTCACTGTGTAAGAAGGTTGAACTTAAGTTGTGACACCTGTCGCAATAGAGATATAAAAAGATAAGATGGTCTTTTTGAGGAGTGCTGGCTCATCATCATTCACTCTCCATCATCTCCTGACTGACCACTGCTGTTGATTTCAGGTCTTTGAAATTTTCTAATACTAGTGCTAATTTTTTTTAAACTACTTTATTTTGTTTTCTCAGTATTAATTTATTTAAAGTTTATATTTGTTGACCTGAAATGGATTGCTAAGCAAAATCTTAAGATATTTTGTTCATACTGAATTTAATTTAAACTTTCCTTTTACTATCAACATCATGCTCTGGAATAATAACTTTTATATTATATCTGAAATTTGTCACTTATATTTTAAAGAAAGCTATAAATTAAACCAGGTGATGTTATCTTTTATATGTCTTTAACATGAGAGAATTTTAATTTAAAAGAAAGACTATTAAATAAAGTTAAATCACCAGATTAATTAAGAACTATTCATCATTAATGTTTTAAAAATGTAAAATTATAGTAATTGCAACGTATTTTGGAAATATTGACTTAAATAAAAGTGACAATTATTAATTAACTTGTTATCACTGATACAAGAGAACTTTAAAAATATTTTTAAAAAAAATTAATTATGCTTTGCTTTCTCCATATTTTTCCAGAAAGAAATTACTTAGGAGAAAATTGAAATAAATATAAAAAAAAGCAGAAGAACTTTGACATGCTTCTTGTTTAATTTAAGAATATTTTGAATGAATTTAAAACCAAGGAAGTTAATGGAAAGAAAACTTTATAAATGAATTTAATTTGCAGAGAAAACAACAATGGACATTTGACATACATTGTGTTAATTGTGAACTGTTCAATTCAATAATATATCTTGAAAGAAATTGCTGAAAAATGATAGTTTAAAGTGACCTTTTAAAAATTATACTTGCTTTTAATTATGCCTTTCAAAAGAAACAGGAAAATATTGCCTATTTTTTTAGAACTGTGGACACATATTCTAAATTTAATGGCTGACTTAATTATTATTACTATGTGATATTTTTAAGGAAAGTTTTTCCAACCTACTAGCATATGGTTAACCAAATTCTTCCAGATGGATCCAAAATGTTATATTATTTAAGGTAAGAACTTAGTTGATGTTTTTTTTTTTATGCTTATAGTTGGAAAGTTATATTTGCTTTAATTTTCTATAAAGAAAATATATATTGTTTAATGCAGATGCGTCGTTCAATGGATAGCTCACTAAGGAAGGACATCGTGCCCTCAGCTAGCCGCCCACTACAATAGAGTTCTATTAAAGAACTAAGGTCTTAATTTAAAAAAATACATATATACAATATATTTTATTATTATTATTATTATTATATCTGTAATCTGTCATTTGTGAAGGTATTTTATTTTTATAATATTGTTCATTAACAGGTTTATTATAATGTGTAGGTATTAATTTGACAGGTAAAATTTATACATTATATTTATTGATTCCATATAAATATTGATAATGCCTTTTATTCAAGCAGAAATATCTATCTCATAGTTTTTTTTGGTTCATAGTATTACAAGTGTTTCACTCATTTAGAAAATAAACAGCAAGTGTTTATCAGAGGTTCAATATATCATAGTTATTATGATATTACAATTTGAAGTTAAATTTTAATGCAACCAAATGTTTATTTAGTTATATTCATTAACATTTAATTCATTTTAAGTGCACTTTATCTGTACACAATTTTATACAGTTTATTGCTATATGTGTATTTCTTATTTAATGCTCAATATTTTTTTATTTGTGCTATATTAAATAATTTACAGTTGTCCGACTTGGTTTAAGACATTGCTTATAGTTTGCTAACCTTTAGTATGAATATTAGTTTATCCAGTTTTACCAGTGGTAAGTTGTTATCTTGCCATAGTTTAGTTTAAGATATATCCCTTAGAGCATTAGGTTTTACTTGATATTTGTTTGCTCATTGTGCTTTGCAGGATAGAGGTGCTCTGTTTGATATTTTTTGATTGTTATCAAGAGAATCATATTTTGGTACATTTTCCATTTTTCTTATGCATTAAGACCATGTCCACACATATCCTTCTGCCTGAGATACAGGTATTGGAAGCCATCATAGTTTATTCATGTTGTTTTGCTCTTCGGAGTCTATCTTATTCACCTATCCCCCATGGTGTTATTGAATATTTGTCCACCATAAAAAATGGTTATTTATGCATAGTTATGTTATGGCAATGATAAGTTAGTTATTGAAGGGATTAGTTCTTCAGGATGCACTTTGTTATTTACAGTGTGTGATTAAGTACAACAATGTCTGAAATTTGTGCTTCTGTGTTGTTCCAGTCAGCCATAAGCAAACCAACAAGATGTTAATAAATTTTAAATGCTTATTATTTAGCACATGGCATCATAAGATTGTTCATCATCATCAAATGGAGTTACTCACCGATGGGTTAGTAAATCTTTAAATATTAAACATTTCATTATTATCATGTGGACAGATATAACTCAAATATATAGAATATAGGTGTGTATGACTTCTGATAAATGTTACGCCTGCTTATTATTTTAGTTAAAAATAATGCTAGATAATCATTACCTTATTTATCTTAAGATGATAATCAACTTTTTCATGCATGTTTGCAAGTTCAAACTTAGGCCTCAAATAGTTTAGATTAAGCTTATTTTTAATCTGCCTGTGTTTATTCTGTGAATAAAGATCTTAGAAGTTATCACTTATTAAAACTTTTGTAAATTATTATCTTGACTTATAGTCTAAGCTATTTATTTTGATATTTTCCTTTAAAGTTTGTTAAATTGGATAATTTAGTTGGAGTAAAATATAAAAATTGATTAAATTAATTGAACCTTGACAGTGTATATTGCAACTAAATGTATACTATTTTTAAAAGAAAATAATTCATCCAAACATTTTTTTAGGTAGCAAATAATTTGTTAGTGTGGCAAAATTTTGTAGCATCCACTGTTATATCCTGTCAATCTAAATAAATTAACAGTGCCCATGTTTTGGCAAATAACTTCCCAGTATAATGTAAATAAATCTTACTTGTGTGTACATAGAATATAATAAATATATATGTTAATTATTTAATATGTAGTTTCTGTTTCTTCTGTATGAAATCTGTCTTGTGTCCATACTTGTTTTTAAAAGTATAATAGAAATCTTGATCTGTCAGATAATAAATTCCATGCAGATCCAGAATCTCAATGTTCAAAAATTAAAACATTTCATAAATGCTTCAATTCCAGAACAGGAATTGTAATGAAAAGAAATGAACACTTAGTAAATCATGCATTTGATCAATCAATTCATTTGCAGACTGCACATTATTATATTTTATTACAAAAAAGAATAATAAGTAAATTTCATTATTTTAATTGTGTTGTCGATGGGGTAGTAGGACATAAAAGGTGCTCTTTTCTTTCTATTATTTTGAATGACATCCTGAGTAAAAGGCAATGATTTTTCTAAATTCGATATAATATTATTTATACAATTGTTAAGCAGACCAAATATTTCTTTAGGTAATGATTTTTATCATTGTAAAGTGGTGGGATACATTAACTTATAAGATAAGTGAATGTCTCCTACAGTCTGCCAGTCATTTAATGGCAACACAATATGACTATATACTTCTTAGAATCAACAATAAGAACCCTGAGATCATTAGTTGCTATTACATTAATTATCGATGTACTTGTCTATATTATGATTATGGTGGTGGCGACAGAAATTTATTATTTTTCCTGTACCATTAGAAAGATACATTGCATTTATACTATATAAGAATAGACTAAATCCGATCATACCAATAATGAAATATTTGTTACACAAGATATGGAAGAAAATGATTGAGATTTTTAAGAGATATTATTCAAAGTTCATTATTATTATTATTATTACTCAGAGAATACATTTCGATGGAGAGAGAATAATTTGGGAATGTAATATGAGAAAGAGTAAAATTTATTCTCTTCCTAGTTTAGTTTATTTACTTATTGTATAATTGTGCATTTTTATTATTGCCTTAAAAATTTCCCTTTATTTTAATAGATGTCTCTGTAGTATTTAAATATAAGATAACTATAACCGCCCATTGAGTCTAGCCCATAAGAAATATATTAGTTTTTCATCATAGCAAGAGTCTCTCATATTCCCTTTATCATCGTATCATAATAACTTTTTATTCTCATATTTTGGATTATAATATATATTGTTTTGATAGAGATTGGGATGAGTACTTCAACGTGTGCTTAAAATATTGGCCAAAAATACTATAGAATGGGTATGGAGAGGAACTGCTCCATCTTCATGTGAAATTTGGAAGTAAATCATCTTTTGCAGTCTATGAATCAATGGGTAAAGGAAAGAAAGACAAAATAGAAATCAGTGTTTAGTAAGTTAATATTCAAGAAATATCAGGTAAAGAGAACAATGTTTTGAATATTATGAAACTTTGAAGAAATTGTGTAAATATGAACTATACATATCTCTTGTAATTATATAAATATCCTTTGTGTGGTTTTAATAAAAAATATTACTTAAAAGTAAAACGAATATATTATTTTGTAGTTTATTTCAATTAAATGATTTTATTGAAGTTAGAATAAAATTTTAAAATAGAGATTTAATATATTTATATTCAATATAATTTCAAATTTGATATATCTTTTATAAATCACTGTCAATGCAATCATTAAAATATTTTAGGTAGGTTATCTAGTTTCTTAAATACAGAGCAAAAACTATATTGTAAACAACTTGATTTAATACTTGATTTTACTTTCAACCTTCAAAATATTTTAGTGACATATAAAATTAAAATAAAAAATCTTTTATAACAATTTTAATACTAAAAACTGAATAATAATAGATGTAAAAAATATTTTATAATCTACACTTTTATTTATTTTGCAATAAAAATAATAATTGTTTCTTCAACAACAATTAACGGTTTTATATTTAATTTGAAATAAAAAATCCAGAAATTAAATAAGTTATTTTTTATTTTTTATAAGAAGAGATTGAGTTAATTAATTTCTGGACCCCACACTCTTATTTCAAGTCAAATGTAAAAACCCAAATGTGGTAGAAAAAACTTTTTAATGGAAAGTAAATAAAAGTGATTATAAAATACTTTTTATATTTATTATTTTTTTAAATAATTATTTAAATACAGGGATAGTATATATATATATTTAAGCTAGATGTAATTAGAGGGAATTTGAACCCAGACTTTTAAGCTCTCTTCAGTCATCCACTTCATTTTATATAACCTATACACATAACCACATATATGTGAAGAAGATAAATAATCTCCAATATACATATTTCATGCTGAACCAACACTTGGGAGACGATGATCTGAAGCAAATGATGAGTGCTGGTTCAGCACCTAATGCATATATTGGAGTTCATTTATCTTTTTCACATGTATGTGGACATGTGTATCGATTGTATAAGATGAAGTAGGTGACTGAAGAGAGCTTGAAAATCTGGATTCAAATCTTTTCTAATTAAATAATTATTTATAAATAAATTATTTTTATTCCAATATATATATTTTAGTTTTTTTTTTTAAATCACAACTCAAATCAACACTCCTAAGGTAGGCTATGAATATGGGATCTAAAGGTTCCTGAAAGCGCTCAACCGTATAATTCTCTTGAAATTGAACTTCACTTGTTTGCGTAATGCGCAATTCGTAACTTACTACTCGAAGTGAAGTATAAACAAGAATTTTATTTCAATATTATGAATTTACACATTCAGTATACACAATTATTACACCTCGGCAGATTCATTTGTACGTTTCAACAGAGATTAAAGTTTTTGCAAAAATGTGATCGTTTCCAAGTAATCCCTAATTATTGTGAAATCAGAATTAATCAGTCAATACACAACTATAACAGAATAAAAATGCAGTGAAATCTACTTAAATTAATTATAAAGGGATGTAATAATGCTCTAAAGAAAGATATATAAAATGCTAGCGGAGAATCAGCGAAAATATTACAGTCCCGCAGCAAATTGTTAATAAGTGTGATAATTTAGTTGATAAACTATCGTGTAAATTTAAATGTAAGTTCATGTTTCTTGCCAAAAAACAAAATATCAACATAAAAGAAATCAAAACATCATATGTTAACTTCACCAACAAAACTCCGCCTATAGCGGTATGCAACGTATTGGAACTTGGATCGAGATTTGTAGGCAGCCAATGGCCATATCCTATGATGGAGTTGATAGCTGATGTAGAAGAGAATGTTATGGACAATCCCCAGAAAGATACGTTCATCAATAAACTAGCAAAGGCCATCTGACACAAACCACTGATGCGAAACATAGATGAATGGAATACAAAAATTGAAAGCCCGAAAAAGTTTTTAGCGAACAATAATATCATTTGTATTAAAGAAGACAAAGGGAATAGATTCATTCTTATAAACCGTGGAGATTATAACGACAAATTTAATAATCAGATTAGCAATTTGAAGAGATAGCCAATTTTAATAATAAATTAAATAAAGAGAAATTTATTCCTTCTTTACTTCGAGTACATTGTAACATGACCTTCTCAAAAGCACAATATTATATATATCCATCTACGTCTACACCCCCGAGAATTTTCGCTAACTTTTGCCAAATATGCTGTTAAGATTGATGGTAGACTTTGTCGGAGTGCATTACATTAATACCGCTAAAATGATAAATCAATGGCTGCTTGAATGAATAGGTTTTGGCACCTATTCTGTTAAATCATCTTTTGAGTTCATTGTTAAAATTAAACAGCTAAATCAAACCAGAATTTAATATCGCATTGTTTGATGTAACAGGGCTATATGGCTCAATTAACCGCAAAAGCTCGATTGACATTATAAAAAATGAACTTGTAAATAATAATTGCCCACAGTCACAAATGCGGTTCATAGTTAAATTTTGAAATGGATCGATCAGAATATTATGGCCATGTTTAATGGTAAATGGTTTAAAATGAAGGATGGATGGCCAATGGGCCTCCCAACAAGTGGGTTCATAACTAGTGTTTTCCTCACTTATTATGAAAAACAAATAATAGCTAAGTACAACGCTATTGAATCAAACATAATTTATACACACTACGTCAATGATATATTCATAGCAGCAGCAGAGGAACTAATAAGGAATATTCAAATAGATCTGCAAGCGTAAACCACTTTAACAGTAAGCAGAGTAGCAGAAGACCTCTAGCACAATATTAAATATCTAGACAGTTCATAGAGACCCCAGCCAACTAATATACACCATGATAGTCAAACCATTGGAAATTTGAGGATACATATACCCAAAATCTAACTCATCCAATATGCACAAATTATCCGGATTTGCATCCTTTCTGCACAGAAATCACAGGCTATGTAGATTTGAATCAGACCACAAAAAGAACCTCTTTAACTATACTAAAGAACTAAAAAGCATTGGATTCACACAGAACCCGATTAACAAAAAGACTAGACAATTGCAAAACAAACTAACAGTTGACATTATTAGAAGCAATAAACCAAGAATAAACCTTACATACCATCAATTTCCAGAAAACTGAATAAAATATTTACTGATTCCTTCGAACTAGGATTCCATACACCACCTTCAACTAATAGGCTAATAAACAATACCAAAGGTCAAGTACCCTATGATAAAATAGCACAAGCAGTTTGCAAAACTGTATGCCCAAGCAATGGATGTAAAGTGGCATATTATGGAGAGACTCATGCCAACATTGCACCCAGAACAGCTCTACATCACTACTTATATAGGAGAGCATTAAACAACACTGAAAGTAAGTATATTTCTCAAACACCAAAGAACCATGGGCCATATATATGAACCTACCATAGCAAAGGCACAGTGCCCAGAGCACAACGATACTAAACACAAAATAAAAGCGTGCTTCATCGCAAATGATAATGCAATAAACCAGAAGGAATTGTGCTTTTCCATCTCTAGAAAATGGACTATATGAAGACATGAAATAAATTTGAATAGATTTGCATAAATTACTACCTAGTTTTTTTTTTAAAATCACAACTCAAACCAACACTCCTAAGATAGGTTATGAATATGGGATCTAAATGTTCCCAAAAGTGCTCAGCCATATAATTCTCTTGAAATTGAGCTTCACTTGTTTGCATAAGGTGCAATTTGTAACTTACTACTCGAAGGTGAAGTATAAACAAGAATTTTATTTGATATATTTTTGTAGATGTAAATTCAAGAATGAATATGAATATTTGATTTTTTATAAATTTTTCATTCGTTCAGTTAAGTACTATATAGATCAATTAACCAGGAAGACATATAGTGTATTAGAACTGGTTATTTCTATTCTTTTGCCTAGTTAAAATCTTTGCTAATTTTCAGAATTTCTGCAGCAAAAATCCAAAATATTTAGCTAATGTAAATAATAATTATATTATAAAGAAATATAAAATAATATTTTATTAACAAAATTCTATTACAAACAAAAAATGTATATTAAATTCTAAATATAAAAAGATTCCATATATGTAGCAATCTTTGAAGTTGCAGGGTAATTTTTTTATAATTGTGAATACATGACTATGTATCTCATGATGACAAAACCACTTCAATTTAAAGGCTTTACTTCTAAGGATAAAATTTTATCTATCACACACTATCTAAGCTTGTAATGAAATTACTCCTTAAAGAAACCTGGTCATTTACTTCAGATTGCATCACATCTAAGCTAATGTCACAACCCTGCTCCATCTGAGTTTCCAAATTTTGGACCTCTTCTTTCTGTCTATTCCATACCTTCTCTATCTCTTTATCATTAATTTCTTGATATTCATTTAACTTAGTTTCTAGGATTTTATTTTTATTTTGGCATTCCAGTCTATATTTTTCAATTTTAGCTTCTCTCTCGCGTCCAATTTTGTCCCTTTTCTATACATCTTTTAGCTTATTGATTTTTATTTGCATTACATTTTGAGTCTTTTCCATTTTACTCTCTACTCCATTAAACTTAACTTCAAATCATTTAATTGCTTGTGTTCTATTCTTATTTCATGAACTAACTCTGTTTGCAATGCATATAATTTCTTGTCTCAATTTATTTTCTAATTCCTGGATTGTTTCATGTCATTTTAAAATCTTCTTGGCTTTATTTTAACTCTTGTTTAAATATTTCCTGACTCTGTTCACACTTTTCTTGGTTTTCATTAATCTTATTTATTAGATTTCTTGCCAATTTACTTATCAAGTTCTGAAACATTGCCATTATAGATTCCTTCTGATCATTTCCAGAGACGTCATTAATTTTTCTTCCTGCCATAATATGTCTAATTCCTTCTCATTAACCATATTTATATTTATTTTATTTTAGAAAGGAAAGAATAAAATGAATAATTTATTTTTTCTCTACTATGCCTCATATGTTGAACCTACTTAATTAAATTTCTACTCATATACATTTTGATTTATGTAAGGGACTCTTTCAATATAAAATACAATAACATCATTTCTCAACAGTGATTAATTTACCTATTCACATTAATATTGTCTCCCAAACTAATATATATATATATATATATATATATATTGTAACCGTCTGGTTGGACTTGATGTTTGTCAAACCTTATTAAGTGCTTAAGTGTGAAAATTTTTTAATTTTAATTAATAACAATTGCAAAATATTAAAATCAGTGAATTACATCAATGGTATGTTATAAAGTTTGCTAGATTGTATCTTTAAAATTCAGTACATTATATCCTTAAATATCCTGAGTGATAAAAACTTAGACAGTTCAAGATACACTAGAAAATCTGCTTGAGTGTAGAAGAGATTCATATGCATTGTAGGTTTTCAATAATATAAAATGATAATTTAATAGTATTATTATTAATTTGAGGGTATAAAATGTTTGATATTTTAATAATTGTTAAGTTTAAATTTATAAGTCTTTTAAATGAATAATTTTCTACTTCTTCTTTTCCTATGTATTGATTTCTACTTTAACATATACCATTTATACCTTTCTTAAACACTTTATCAATACTTTTATTTATATCATCAGAGCTACAATATTCAAATATATAATTATACAATTAATACACTTATCCACATACTGATATACATAATTAATTATACAATATAAATAAATATACATTTTAATATGATCTTTATAAATAATCATTTCTTATTTTATTACTTTACTTTTTAAATAATTCTATCAATATTTATTTTATATTAATTTATTTTATATCACTTTATTTTATTTTTAAAAAATATTATTTAAAATAATAATTATAACTTTAACATTTATTTTACTATTTAATACATATTATCATTTTACTTATATAGAAGTTGATTTTATAATATAAGTAAAATAATAATATTTTTGCTTATACTGTGTATTTAATTATGTATATCAGTATGTGGATAAGTGTATTAATTGTATAATTATATATTTAAATATTGTAGCTCTGTTGATGACTGCAGGACAGTCAAAACTGTTACTTTGATATAAATAAAAGTATTGATAAAGCATTTAAGAAAGGTGTAAATGGTATGATAAATTTTAAATAAATAATTGTAAACAATCCTTAAGTATATTTTTATTGTGGTTTAAATTAATATTGAATAGTCTGAGTAATTATCAAGAATGAATGTAGATGGAGTACTACTAATGATATGCACACTATTGTCATTGGAGACCATTTTTAATTGTACAACAATTCAATGTAATAAAAGGTATAAATAACTTAGCAGAGTTTGTAAGAGGGTACTATCAAGAAAAAAGAATCAGAGGAAAGACTTCAACATCTAAAACCTACAAAATTAAAGAAATTAAGAAAGAATTGAAAAAGATATAGCATTAGATTTGAATTGAACAAGATTAAAAGATATTGTAATTTTAAAAACATGGAATAGGAAATTTGACCTCCTTGTGTATATTTTCTCTACTTCTACATTGATTGAAAACTGCTAGAGTTCATATTAGAAGAAAAAAATGAGAACCGTATTGGAAACTAGTTGTTTTACAAAATGTAACTTCAAACTTGGGACTGGACAAGAAATTGTAAGCATGAACTTTTATTTCACCTATTTTAGTCATATTTAAAAGTTATGTGTGATTTATTTAGAAGGGCAAGAAAAAGAAAAAATGTTCTGCACGCTCTTTATAAATAAAGAAGAAAAATATGTTTTGCTTGTGAATTATTAATATTAATAAAAATATGATTAAAAATAATTTGAATAAAACTTTTAAAATTTAAATCAAACAAAATAAAAAGTCACTTCAAATGTTATAATGTTTAATCAATTTATAAAATGAGTAAAAAAGAAAAAAATATCGTCTGATAAACTTTTTGAGCACTAACTTTATTCATCATTAAAAATGAAAATTGAGATATGTTTATAGTACTAATAAATGCAGAAAGAAAATGTTTAACTCATAGTTATTAAATATATTTTATGGAAATCCTTATAAAAGAAAACAATAGCCATTCATTATATTATGTAAGAAAATAAATGAACAAATATCTAGTTTTTGATAACTGGTGGAACACGAGAATGGATGATACTTTTAAATGTAAACAAAAACACTTTAAAATGATTAAAAATACTAGAATCATTTTTTGATTGTTTTATTAAATTACCATGGATGAAAAAAAAATCAAAATAATTTTGAGAACGTTTTCTTTTGTTGTTAAACTTAAAGATACACCTTAAGTTTAAAGAAAAATTTGTCTGCAGAAAAGATTAATAAGTGCTATGGTATTATTATTCTATTGCTACAAAATTTTGAGTGTTTACTCTGTTTTTCAGTATCAGGATCAAATATTAATAATAATTAAAAAAGGAATATATGGACGCATTACTCATAAAATGTTTTGACCATGATGTCATTTTCCCTCATCAGTCAGCTCATAATAAAGGAACAAACTAAGAACTAGGGAATAAAGTAAAATGTGATAAAATGTTTTTTTATTACTCATGTTTATTGTTATAGTATATTGGGTTTAATATGTTATTAAGGTGCATATATGTAAAGGTATTTACACATTTTTATATTTATTTATTTTTTGTTATTTTACTGGTTGGTTTAAAATCTACTATTCTATCTAGTTTGTCTATATATAAAGAGAGATACTCATCTCTTACATTTTGAAAATAGCTTCTGATATTCTATTTAGGAGTAAACAGACAGAATAACTTGTCAGATATATGGTATAATGACACAATCATCTTATTATATGGAGTATTCCATATAAGCATTTTATATTTATTACATTTTGCCTATGAATTAGTATGTCCACTTTAGTTATAGAATGTATGCTATTCTTTATTGTCTACATGTGTATTTATTGTTATAGCAAAAAACATTACTATTTTTAAAAATAATTAATGGTCGTTTGACTTACAAGTTGGTTTGTTTAATACACTATTAGTTTATGTATTGTAAAATGGGATATTTATCTTTCAACTTTTATTGTTAGAATTATTTTGTCTTGCTATTGAATTGACAAGGATTTGTGATCATTTTTATCTGATAAATATGTGCAACATATAATGGCATCATATATTGTATCATTGATATTGTGCATGGGTAGATGGAGGACTCTCCCATTACTTATTCCATGAGAGGATTATATTGTCAAGGCTGATAAAGTTATTGCTTAGTTAGCACAGTTAATCCCTAAGGATGATTATATTCATGGCATTTATTCTGTTCCCTGTGATGAGATAATGTCCACACATTTTGTATCTAGGAAAAAGGTATTGGAATCGTCCATAGTATTATACAACTATATAATGTTGTTTTGTAGTCTCTCTTTATTGTCTGATCCCTCATGATGTTGTGTAGTTATTTTCCACTGTGTATGGTGAAGTTCTTGGTATTTTAAATTATATAGCAATGATAGGATAAAGTTAGATTCAGGGATACTTGTTTATCTATAATGTCTGCCTCATTGTGAATAGTGTATGTATTGTGCTGTAGTACCTTCATCAGTTTACAAGAAAACCAACCAAAACTTACTAGTAATTATAAAACTTCTGTATGGTATAATAAGGGATACACATGTACAATGTCATTTTATTTTCATCAAGCAGTGATTCACCAATGGATCGGTAAGACAGGGTAATAATTAGAATGATTATGTTGTGGACATAGGCAAGATTTGGTGTCATGTATACATTTGACTTCTAATGTCTGTCCCCACATTAATATAATAATTTTTTTTCATATTAAATAATGATTATTATCTGTGCTGCATATGATAATTTCCTGTATGATATTCTGATATAAATAAAATAGCTATAGTGTAACATGCTGCTTTATAACATTGTTTTAAATTTTAAAGTTTTCACTTATTCTAAATATTTGAATACACTTTATTTGGTAACTTGAATGCTTATTTATGTTAAACAGAGTTTAACATTCCTGTTCTAGAATATAAAATAAAAGAAACACAGTTGATAATGATAGTGATAATGAAGGTATCACTGTATTATACTATTTTATATATTATGAATGTATTCAATGGGATATATCTTGTTTTATATAATGTCTCTGTCTTGTTTCATATAATGTTTCTGAAAGATAGATATTCAATTATTTCTGATGTTTAAAAAAAATTGTGAATAGTGTAAATAAATCTTGTTGTTTTAAAAAATTTATTTAGTTATCTATGGTCTTATTGCTAATCATTATCCACATTATTATTGTTATTGCTATTGACATATTATCTTATTATTGTGAAGTCATCATTAATCAATATAGTACATTTAACTATACATTGGTATATTATAATAAATTTGTTAAGCCCTTATATTTTAAAATACATTAAAGCATTATCACTTAGTGATCAAATATTGTTAACCTGAAATGCATATGTTATTTTAAATAGTATATTAAAAGATAAAACACTTAATTTTGATTTAACCCATTTATTTGAACCATCAGATATATCATTCACCAATCTTGATTGTATTGCCTATAATATATTTAATAAAAGAAAGTTGGTAAGTTATTGTGTCTAGTTTATTAAAAGGTTATTCGTACTTCTCAAAGCTTAAAGTTTATAATATTATTGGTAGTGGAGTTGCTAAATATTCTGTATTAATTCTATTTTGCATTAATAGCGGTTTTGTTTGTTATATTTCGGTAGTGGCAAAATTCCTCTCACTGACCCAGATATATGTTGTAAAATGATAATATTTAAGTTATTTGAACCCTGAGAAGAATAAGTTACTAATTCACAGAATGATTTTAAATTTATGGTAAATTTTATATCTACAGTTATTTATTGTACTTGGATTTGAGTTATGTTATTTTCACAGTTTTATTAAAGTCAGAATAACTTTAATGCATAAATTTCTTCTTTTGTCTTAAAACTTATAGCTAGTTTTGACTTTATGGTGAATATTCTGGTTTTGTCAAGCTTGGAATCCCTATTTTATTTTAGTTTATCTTACTATCACTTAATACAATATTAGTTTATAGTTCAAGATCTCATTCTCTATCATCAACATTGTTCTCCTATTTCATCTTGATCTTTCTTTTATTTCTTCATTCTCATTTGATCTTAATTCATTATCATAATTGATTCACCCTTCACTGGCTTTTATTCTATTATCATCTTAATCATTCATTAGCTCTTATTCTATCATTATCTTAATCATTCAGTATTCTAACACATCTTCTTTCTCTTCTCTTCACTCTTAGACTCGTTTCATTTTATTTAATTATTATTTATTTTTACCATCCATTTAGTCATCTACATCCTAATTTATTTATTATTTAATTCATAATTTTAATTTAATATTCATTCCATAGACCTGATTATTAATTATTTATTGGTTTGACAAATATTAAATTTATTTCATATTTTGTTTGTGGATTTTAAGGCTAGTTTAACTAGAAGTTATTATCTTCATGGAAACTTTGTGACCTTTAGATTTATTGTTTCATGCTAATCTAATTGGTGTTAAGAAATAATCTCTTTATTTTAACATTTCTTTATATGCTTATATTCTTAATTATTCGTGTAATGAGGGTTACAATATATATATTGCTTTTTAAATTTCAACTTATGTTGTGTATAATACAGCATAAATTTCATGACTATGCTCAAAAGACTTTGTATTATGCTCTTGCTAATGAATTCAAACAGTGAACACCAATGTTTTCCATTTATTTTTCAAAATAACTAGGAGACAATATCTTCAACAAAATAAGTTGGCTTCAAATATATTTCATTATTTATTTTAGTTGCTTCATATGGAGAACTTAATAACATTTATCGGTAATCATCTGAAATCCGGGCATGGCCACTTTATGGCATTGATGCTATAACTTTTTTTATATAACATGATTTTTTTTTTTGATTAAACAAATTTTTATTTCATTTATAACATGATTTCTTTTTTATTAAACAAAGTTTTATATTCATTTTCGTTGTTTTTTTAACCTGACATTTTTCTTTATTCAATAAATTTTGGTAATTTAACTTTGTGTTTATTTTTGTGATTTTAAAACTTTTGACTGTTTCATGACGAAAAAAATTGTTTTAACCCCGCTGAAAAAATATAATACAATTATTTGGAACTTGTTTCAACTTTGTTCTACCTTTTTTTTTTGACTAAATTATTTTTCTTCTTATTATTAAATCAAAAGAAACTTTTGTGTTTTTGGGAGGTAAAAAAATTGTTTTGAAACTCCCAACCTCGGATAAATAATTGTAACAAAAAGTCAATAATTTTTTTTTTAAACAACTTTTTTTTACTTTTATTTATATTTCATTTGAATTATCTTTTTTTTTTTTTTTGGCTTCTACAATAAACTGCTTTTTTGGGGGGTTTCACACTTTGTTATTATTAACAAAATGTAAACAAAAATAGTAATTTATTTTAAACCCACTGAAAAAATATAATACAATTATTTGGGACTTGTTTCGACTTTGTTCTACCTTTTTTTTTTTTTTTTTGGTTGACTAAATTGTTTTTATTAAATCAAAAGTAACTTTTAAGCTTTTGGGTGATAAAAAATTGTTTTGAAACCCCCACACTCGGATAAATAATTGTAACAAAAAGTCAATAATTTTTTTTTTTCAACAACGTTTTCTCACTTTTTACTTTTATTTATATTTCATTTGAATTACCTTTTTTTTTTTTTGGCTTTTACAATAAACTGCTTTGGGGGAGGAGGTTCATACTTTCTTATTATTAACAAAAAGTAAACAAAAATAGTCATTTATTTTAACCCCGCTGAAAAAAGATAATCCAAATACTTTTTGAACTTATTTTTATTTATTGCTGTAATAAAAACAGTCTGGTATTTGGCAGGACATTATGTGCCTGAAAAAAGGACACAGACTCATTTTCTGTACTCACAATTCTGAAAAGTTTAAAAATTGCACATTCAACTCAGACATTTTATTGGTGTCATATATTTTTCACACTGAAATGTGACTTAGTGCATGAGCTTTGTCGAAGCGTGTTCAAACATACCCTTAGCGCATGAGCTTTGTCGAAGTGTGTTCGAACATACCCTTTGCCAATTTTTTACATATTAACATTTTTTTAGGGAAGGGTGGGGGCCATATGACAATTATTAGTAATTAACAACATTATTTAAATACAAATGACATTACTCTATTATGGAGATTTGAAAAGTTGTACCGACTTGCAATTAAAATACCCTCAAACGATACGGTAATCAGTTATGAATAGAACGAATACGCATAAATAGTTTCAAAGCACAAAACAGCCAGTAATATTTTTGTACAATGTCATGTAAAGTGGCCTGTAATGGGTAATACAATATAAATGTTATATTAGCCATAAGGCCAGCCGCATAAATGGCATTTTTATGTGGTTTGACACATAAACAACACCATCAAGCGGCCGTGCCCGGATTTCAGATGATTACCCATTTATCAGTAATGAACCCACATTCCTTTGGCATTTTACTATCCTATAGCATATATCTGGTGTTTTCACAGGTGCAAATATAAATTTTTATTTTCATTATTATCTGACAAGCCCAGGCATCATCATCTGATACTTTGTCTCCACATGCCCCTTTTGGGCATATTTACAAAATATTTTAAAGTTTTTTACATCTCTGTTATTTCTCAATTTACCTAGCGTTACTCCTATTTTTTAAAAAACAATCTGGCAACCCACTATAAATTCAAATACTTTACAATGCATGACTACAAAATTAAAATTACTATGTAGTGAGTCTCTAATCAATTTAATCTGCCACTAGTATACACACAGAATTTTTTAGATTAATTGTGATCATTAAGCAATATTTTAACATATCTATTTATCATTTTACAATTCTAAATCTCCCATGATTTATGAGTAAACACTCATGGCCCTTGTTGAGCAGTCAAATGTAATAGAATAAAATAATGGATTAAATTAATAGATAAAAGGCAGTTTTACCTGAAATGTATTTCTGGTCCCCACCAATAATAAATATAATAATAAATATATGCTGATTACCAATAATATATCCCATAAATTTAGGTAATCAAAATTAATGATAAGTGGAACTGACTGTTCAATAAATGCCCTACAAATTTGGGTAATTATAAACCAAGTAACTTTCTTCAACTATACTCTACACAATTGGGCACTACAAATATAATTAATAAGTGCTATACTTAGGTAGCCAAAAATATAACTAATAAATAGATAAATAAAATGATCCACAATGAATTTATGATTCTTTAGATTTACATCTATAATCATTCATTAAATTTCTAAGACACCAATGACTCCCAAAGATCTGTGTCTTTGCTTGGCAAAAGTAAAATAAAATTCAATAATTGATGATTTACTTGCTAGCACAGTATAGTATGACATATTCAATTAACTATCTTAATAATAAATGATAAATTGTGTAATAAAATAATTTTGTATAAAATAATGATTTGTGCAAGAGGTCAATAAACAGATACTTAGATTAACAATAAAATGTAAATTTATTAAAGCAAACTTTAATTCATTTTGATGGCTAAGACAAATAATAATCATGTTTTTATTCAACAACTGCAATCTAACAACAGTCAATGTACATTTCTAATATATCTCTGCTAGATTGCAATTAGCAAATATAACCTCTAATTAAAATCATTAATACATACAGTCAAAAAAAAGGTAATTACAGTCTCTCTCACATCATAAAAAAAAAAAAAATGCAATGGAAATTTCAATATTTTTTTTTTGTATCATATCTTTCAAATCAAGTAATGCTTTTATAATAAGTTATTATATAATTGAAACTAAATTATATGGAGTAATGATTATGTTTTAAATTAAGATTTGTTTCTAGAAAAAAAAATAATGCACTTATAATCGATTTAAATCTGACATTTGATTTTTTTACTATTTAGGTGTATATTGAATGATAAAATGAGATTACATTAATAATTAAAATTATTAATAAAAGATTTTTGGTAGATATCTATCAGTAATTACCATTATATTCTTAATAATTATTAACAAGCAAAAGTTATGTGAATAGATAATTAAAAAAAATTTGTCTATTGACATTTGTTACCAAGTTCAGCCTATATATCTCCATGATAGCAAACACAAACATAGGGTTCCATAAACATTTTATTCATTAAAAGGAATCCAACTATTCCTTTTATCGATATTATGATCATGGCAAATCTAACAGGTTGATAACTTCATGGCAATTAGCATAGCATTTGTTGTTATTCATTGTTTTGTCCCTACATGACTTTCTATTGACAGAGCATTATTTCTTTGCTTATAAATCCAAAATCTATTAGTAAAATATATGAAAATAAACAAATTTTAAAAAAGAAAGAGTATATGTATTCTTATTTCTTGATGATCTTGTTGCTATCACCTAGTAACCAACAACAGTTTTTTTTTATTATTGGCTCATGAATATGATATTGTCCTTTAATGATCTTAATAAAGTTGCTGTTATCATTTAATCATCATCATCAACCATTATCAATCCTTTGCAGGATGGTCTCCAAGTTCAATCCATCTTCTCTGATCTCTAGCATCTCTCCTTCATATCACCCCTGCATACTTTCTTATTTCATCCATCCATCTCATATGTGGTCTCTTTCTGTGTCTTTTACAATCTCTTGGAATCCAGTTTAATCTATTTCTGTCTTTTACAATCTCTTGGAATCCAGTTTAAGATTTCAATTGTCCATCTATTATCATCTCTTCTAGCAATAAGTCCATCCCAACTTCACTTCAGTCTTTTAATTTTTTCAATAAGATCAGTAACACCTGTTTGCTCTCTTACCCATATATTGTGTTCTCGATCTCTTCTTGTTACTCCGAACATGTATCTCTCCATACTTCTTTGAATGGTCTGAAGTCTCTGTATTGCTATTCTATTAAGGATCCAAGTCTCAAATCCATAAGTAAAAACTGGTAAAATACATTTATTAAAAACCTTCCTTTTCAAACACATGGGCATATTTCTTTTTAATATCAGGTTATTTCCACCAAAAGCACTCCAATGAAGTTTAATTCTATGATTAATTTCATCCATTATGTTTCCATCTGTATTAATAATCTAACCAAGTATTTGTAACTGTTAACTTCTTCTAACTCATCATAATCAATCTTTATTTTCATATTTTGACAAAATCCATTAAATATTATTTTAGTCTTCTTAACATGTATCTTTAGCCCTACTTTCCTCTGATAACTCTTGCAACATTTCCTGGAACTTTAAAGCATTATTTGTAAAAACAACTACATCATTTGCAAAATCTAAATGACTTAAATAATCTCCATTTATGTTCATTCCTTTAGTTTCTCATTTTAATCCACAAAATACTTCTTGCAGCACTGCTGTAAAAAGTTTTGGAGATATGGAGTCACTCTGTCTTACACCCTTCTCGATGTTGACTTTCCTAATATCATTATGTAATCTAATTGTTGTTGTATTTATAACTTAATAAAAATATTTTATTTTTAATTTTTAATAAATAAATTGTTCATTCACTCCTGGTTTACTCAAACCATAATGATGTTTACTAAACACAAGATTTTTAATTGTTTTCTTTATTTATTCACTTATAACCAATAAATGATATTTGTATATCACAGATATTTGACTTTTAAATTTTCGTTTTGGAAAATTTATATTATATATTAATATTATAATTAATATATACTTTCTGAAACAAAAACTAAAATGACAAATATTTTTAAAGTAAAGTAAAAGTAGCATATTTTGAATGATAAATTTTCAAAAACTAGGAGACAAAAATCTTAATGTATAATTTAAAATAGTATTTATTAAAAAATAAAGATTATGTATTACATAAGTTTAAATAATGTATTTACTTAATAATATCAAATTTTATCCAAAAACATTGCTTTAAATCAAAAATTAGAAAAAAAAAACATTATAAATTTAAAAATATTTAATTAAAGAGTTTGAAATAAATTTTTGGAATTAAAAATTCTGTCAAAAAACTTGCACCAAAATCAGAAATTAAAATTTTAAAAGAAAAATGGAATATAAAAAAAAGGCAATCAATAAATCAGCAGTTTTCAAATAGTTATAAATTTATCTAATTATAGATAAACAATGGAATTCAATAAAAGACAAAATGATAGATTTAACTTCCTTATTAATAAAACACTATCAGAAAGTGAAAATGTTTTCAAAGCAAAAACTCTTAATTCACATATATAATTAACATTTATAAGTCTTTTGTAAATAGATAAATATTTTCAAGTATTCTCATTCCATTCTTCCACATACTTCCTATTTTTAGTAGCTAAATATATTGCATATGCATTTTGCTTTACCCAATACTCAGTTTCAATCTAACACACATTTTTTGCAATCTCCTTTTTAAGATGCCCTCTTAACACTATATTCATTATGCTTATTTAGTCCCATCTATTCAGGTTTTTTGAACATGTGGTTAGTTTTCATTTCTCAAATATACCTCTACCATTGCTAACATATTTAAATTTCTTTCGTAAAAATATTCTTCCATTTATTCATATCTCAACCCAATTGCATATTTATAAAACTGTTTCATATTAACATTTGCCCCCCCCCCCAACAAATCTAGTTTTTCTATTTTTCATTTACTCCTATTCTCACAGAAACATTTTACTTTCATATTACTACAATTTTTTAATTTATTCTATCATCAAATCTTAATAAGAATTCCAACTTCTCTATTTTCCCATTTATTTCCTTCAAAATCCTAACCTCAAAACGCCGTATCGTTTATTCAATACTCCTATTTAAGATACCATTTACCCCTATCAACAAAACATTGGCTTTACTGGGGGGTTTTTTTCTAATAAGATATTTAAAATCACTGGACCACAAATGATCATACTCTGCTAGTAATATTTTTCCCATGTCCATCCTAACGCCGTGCGTGATTTGGCACAATGATAAAGTACTAGATTCTGGAACCTTAAAATCCATTGATCGCACCTAGATTTGTTACTTCTGGTGCTCGAATTTATTTCCAAGCAATAAAGCCATTTTGCTTTATTTATACCCCTAACTTCGCCCTACTTTTAATTCCCACACTCCTTCATCTCAATAAAACATCCTTATCAACTTTTCCAACTGGCATATTCTCTAACATCCATTTTCAGAATTATTCCTTGCATTAATAAAGTGACAACATTCAAAGATAATATATCAACCGAAGTACATTTCTTGCTACAGTCGAAAATCGAATGTAAAATGGGGGGGTATATTTAAATATTTGTCCAATTTTGAAAAATAAGATTTTATAGATTTTCAAGTGTCAACTAAACATTCCTAATTAAGCAAAAATTCTATATAAAAAGTAACATTTAAATGACCGATCTTCTGTATGATTCAGCAAACCCTTTCCAAAATAATCTTTAAGTTTTAAAAACCAAATTACAATTTTTTAATAAAGAGAAAACGTTAATATTTTTCCAAATTTACTTGTGGTCGTAATCATTCAAAACAAAGTTACGGACACAGATATAGCGTAGCTTCTTAAACGAAAATAGAAATTATTGGGTATCGATTGTATCCCATAAAACTTATGATGTAAGATAAACATTCCGTCCATATAAAACCATTATATAGCACATCAAATTCATTTTTTGCTTTTTCATTTCCAAAATATTTTCCCAGACGCGAATACGTTTTCTTTCTTATTAGAAATAATAAAATTGAAAGCGCTCTCTAACGATTAAATCACATTTTAATATATCGCGTGATTTCTGTTTTACTTTATACGAATTTATGTAAGTTGTTTGATCTGTTTTCAGTTATAAAACACCTCTGTGAGGAGAATATAATTAAAATTGTAAATGTTTCATAAATTTTTAATGTTAACTTAAATTGTTTATAATTTCTAACAATTGATTAACTAAATATTATTTATGTTCCACTACACAAATTAGCCTGAATTTAAATACTAAAGTATTATTGTTGTTTTAACAAGAAAGACCATTCATGACATAGATAGTTAAAAAAGATATAAACGCTGCTACTAAAATATTGTTCTAGTAGCACGTTAAGTGCGTTGAAGTCAGTGAATGAGGTTTCATCTCTGATTTCAATCCGTGATTTTACAAGAAATTGTTAAAAGTTACGGCGCACAAATTTTTGTATTCGTCTTTAACAAACGTTTATTCCTTTTGTCGTTGCGTTTTATTGAAACAAAAACGATAGAAGAACGTCAAGAAACTTTCCCATTCACTTTTCGGAGCAATAAATTCCAATCTGGTGGATATTTCCATTCTGTTTCTTTTTTCTTAGAATGATCATGAAATGTTTAGACAAATTAACTATTAACAATATATCATAAAGAAACGTGTACAGATTCTATCAAGGTGATAGATTAATTTGATGACTTTATTAAAGTAGTCGGACATTTGACAATGATTTATTATATGATTTGTGTTTTAACTACATATATAAAGGTCAATGGCTATTAATACCATTTATGAAGAGATAGGCACATACACAATCATGCTAGAATATGCTTTATTTTTCCCGTAAAAAATTTTAAAAAAGGAACATGTTTGAAAACGTGAAAATAATTTAATTTTATTTATAAAAATCTAAAACAAATATATTTTTCAAATGAACAATGATTGTCTAGCTAATATGTTTGAAAATAATATATTTAGAAAATACACCAAATAAACTTTACAAAGAATTAAATTAATGTTGATAAGAAACACAATAGCATCAAAAATTCTAAGAAACTACTACTCCACGAAATAAATGCAAATACGTAAAAAATTTTGAATCCATAAAGCAGGGATAGAAAACGAATTGTAGGTAGGCTTTTGTTCATCTCTATTCAGTAAAAACAAATATAATTCCACAATAAATTAAATTAGAGAATTCACAAAGTAAATAGATTGGTTGGTACTTTCATATTCATTCTACGATGTATTCTTGTGGCATATTGTTATAAGTTTGGGATGTGATTAAAATAATGCCTTCAAGGGATGTGCTAACAAAATTAATTTATAAAATTTGTTACTGATCCCATAAATTCATTATTTAAACATATTGCAAACTTAGAATAATATGTCACCGGAGTAATATGTCAAGCCAGGTGTAATATCAAACTTCAAATGTAAAAAAAAAAATGGAGACATGTATTCATTATGGAAAAAGTAGAAAACTCATTACAATTGTCATATATGACCTTGCCTTTAGAAATGGACTATTCCAGATTCCTTGCCTGATTGGCTAGCACCAGGTCATGATCCATTGGGGATAAATCCTTTGTTGGGGCTCGCATACATAATCTTAGGGTTTCCAGTAAGGTAGGGATCTGTCATTAAATAGTCTTTTTGGAGGCAAGGCAGAGAGGGTTAATTTCTGTCAACCTGCATGACTGAATGTGCTCTTCAATAAACCCTCTGCCATCAGAAGGTATTTTCTCTAGTCATTATCGTGACATCCACAGTAAGATAGATCCGCCTAGGGACTGAAAACTGCTACATCTGCAGCCAATTCCAGGCAACCTGTCCTGCACAGCCAGAAGAGTTAAGAGCCGACTCAAGACAAGTTGTACTGTGCTGCTGGAAGAGTCTTACTTGAACTTGCAAGGTAGGTTACTTATATACCTGTAAGTGAGTTCCATTACACAGCACGCTACCTCAGCATGAAATTGTATAGACCATATTATATGTTTTATTAACTAAAGTGTGTATATTTTTGTCACTTATAAATTATACATTAATTGTTGAGTAGTGTCATCATTTGTCTGTTGGTTTGAAACCAACCTGTAAATTTAGCCAAACACAACATCTGCCACAGTTAGACAAAAAAAAATTTTCTCTCATGACTGGAAAATTATAGTTGAAGCTAGTGATTATAACCATAAACATGCTCCTTTATCTACTAAATTAGAGTTACCTGTTTTTCAGATGGAGTCTGTAATATATGAAACTCATTCTAAGTATGACATGAATACATCAGAAATGAGTAATCATGATTCAAAAGAAGTTGGTGAAATAATTAAAGACAATCTTCAAAATATAAATGACTATAAAGCAATTAATTTTAGTCCAGATGAAGATGTTTTAAATAAAAGAAATTTACTCCAAAAAGGCAATCTAATGGAAAATATTGCATCAGATTTTGAAAAAGTAAGTTTTCCACAACTAGAAAAAAAAAAGATTTCTGATTAAAATAAAAATGATTTTATATCTGTAGAAACTAGTAATTTACAAAAATGTTCAAGTCCAGGGCTAAATACTTTGGGGAGCATTTTTCAAAAAAATGCTTATAATGTGACTATCATTTGTCAAGAAGAAACAAAATTTACTATATGGTGTAACATTGACAAAAATGTCTTTGCAGTGTGGCTGAATTTGGTCCAATAGAATCAACTCACATAAAGCATTGTTGTCTCTGACTAATAAATATTACTATAGCTTTGTCTTATAATATCGAAAGAAAATTATGACAAAAGTCATCTCTATAAAAAGAATGATAGATGCCTTCAAGATAGTGATGTAAGAAAGAAAAATGAATATAAACAATCTGGACTTGTTCAAAGTGAGCCTAAGATGGAAATTGTACTAGAGAATAAGTTATGGAATAAAATGTCTGTGGAAGCTAAATACAAGAAGCATCAATCAGAACTTGCAGCATGGTTAAAGAGAGAAGTTAGCCACTATGTACATTTAAGAAATATGACCAAGCTTTTTCTTTCACCAGAAAATGGGGAAAATAAAGAGAAAGAAAATGAACCAAAATATGAGGAGCAAGAATAAGTATAAAAGATTCTTTCCCTTCTATAATAATCCAGGTACTATAAGAAGAAAAATGCAGGGAAGCTTTTATCCTGGAAGGGGACAGGTATAAAAGGTACCTATAATTCTAGATGTCTCAAATTGTACCAAGTAAATCACCAGACCTAGGAATAATTGAAAACAACTTGAAATTTTTTGGATTTATTGTATAAATATATTTTAGAATTGTATTTGATACTATGTTAACCTATATAATCATCTATTAACCCATATATAATAGACCATTTATACTTCAAACAGTTCATAAACCTCTCATGGGGATCTTTGCATGAGATAAGGGAATCCCATGCTGTGGTGGTTCAATTTCCTATCAGGCTATGACTTTACCCTTCAATACATCGAGGGAAAGCATATCCCTTAGGTAGGAACATTAAGCTGACTGCCTACAGAATTCACAGACAGTCCAACATCATGTCAATCAATTAATATGATTGATCTAGACCCAACCATACCATTGAACAGCAAGTCAGTGGCAGGGTGGCCTAACAATGATCCAGGTTTCCAAAAGCTACAAAAATGGATCCAACAGGGTTTTACACTCAGTCTAGTGGATGCATAGATTGGATCGGTCTAATAAAAAATCAGTTGAGTTACACTCAGTCTAGTGGATGCATAGATTGCATTTCTCAACTAAAAATGACTGTGTTATCTGCAAATCCAGAGTTGTAATTCCCCCAATTGGATATTCCCAGGTGCTCAGTTTGTTGCATTATGAGCACCCAGGGATAGTCCGGATGAAGATGCTGGGAAGATCATATATGTGGTGGCCTACCTTAAATGTTGACATCGAAGCAAAGTCCACCACTGCTGACAATGCAAGATGAATCAGAACATGCAGCAAAATACAAAAGAGTCCAGTGGCCTCAAACTGAAGAACTCTGGTATAGACTCCATCTGGATCATGCTAGTCCATGAAAAGACAAACTGCTGTTAATAATGATGTATTCATTCTCCAAGTGGCTGGAGGTTGTGGAGGTACAATCTCTTCATTCCATAGCCACAATAGAATCTCTGAGAAGGCTATTTGTCACACTTGGTCTTCCTAAAACACTAGTGACTGACAATGGCAAACTTTTTCAGTTGGTGCATTCAAAACCTTCTGCACTAATAACAACATTGAACTCATAAACAGCCCTCTATTCCAACCTGAAAATAAAGGTCAGGCAGAAAGATTGGTATAAGAAGCTGATAACAAAAATGGATACAGGAAATTTGGAACACCAGAATTGCCAAGCCTTTGCTAGTGCAGTACTCCCCACTGAGCACAGCAGAACTGTTATTTAACAGACCTCTAAGAACTATCCTATCAACCCTGAAGCCTAATGCCAAACTTGAACAAGGAAAGAAAAGCAAAATAAAACTTTAAATAGGTACACAAGTATTATGTCTTATGTAGTACAGGTTACAAAATAGATACCAGCAGTAGTGACTCAACTAAAGGATCTATACTGTCACTGTGCAAACAGAAGATGGTCATCAACATCATTGTCATCTCAACCATCTAAGACTCGACCACATAACAGAAGCTAACAATAGCAGTAATTAACCTGGGTCAAGTACATCAGACAAAAAAGACAAACATCAAAGTCAAGGTGACAGCAAATATCCAGGAACAACTTCATCAAGTGAAGAAGCCAAGGACAGCAATGAATGGAAGACACCAACAAAGTGTACAATACATCATCCAGCATATCACATTTTCCAGGGCTAATTTTATCCAGGGAGAGGGATGTCATATCTGACTATGCCTTTAGAAGTGAACTATTCCAGATTCCTTGCCTGATTGGCTAGCACCTGGTCATGATCCAATGGGGATAAATCCTTCATTGTGGTTTGCATACATAATTTGAAAGTTTCCAGTAAGGTAAGGAATCTGCCATTAAATAGTCAGTCCTTTTGGAGACAAGGCAGAGAGTGTTAACTTCTGTCAACCTGAATGACTGAACGTGTTCTCCAATAAACCCTCTGCCATTAGCAAAGGTATTTTCTCTAGTCATTATCGTGACATCCATACAGTGAGGCAGATCCACCTAGGGACTGGAAACTGCTATGTCCGCAGCCAACTTGAGACAAGCTGTCCTGCACAGCTGGAAGAGTCTAAACGAGAGCTGACTCAAGGCAAGCTGTACTACACAACCAGAAGAGTCTTATTTGAACTTGCAAGGCAGGCTACTTACATAGCTGGAAGTGAGTTCCATTACTTGGCACAACTACCTCGGCATGAAATTGTATAGACTATATTTATATGTTTTATTAACTAACATGTTGTTTATCTTTATCACTAATAAATTATACATATTAATTGTTGAGTAGTGTTATCATTTGTCTGTTGATTTGAACCGAACTTGTAAATTTAGCCAAACACAATAACAATATTAAATAAAAACAATTGGTTGAGAGCCATCCTTCCTCACTTAGCATAATATGGCACTTTGTGCCATCAAAAATACCCATCTCAATCTTAGAATATGTGATCGGAGTAATATGTCGAACAAGGTGTAATATCAAACTTTAAATCTAAAAAAAGGGAGGCATATATTCATTATGGAAAATGAAAAATGCATGATACTAAATAAAAGTAGACAGTTGTGAGTTTTTTCACAGTATTTCATGCCATCAAAGCTATTCTTTGCTACCTAGCATAATATGGCACTTTATGCCATCTTAAACACCCAACATGTATAATACCAAATTTCAAATCTAAAAAAAAAAACACATCTTATTTCTTATGATGGAGAGATGTATTCATTATATTATTTCTTATGATGGAGAGATGTATTCATTATGAAAAATGAAAAAATATGAAAAAGAATCTTGAAATGTTTTTTATATGATAAACTATAACGTTAAGGCTTAACTTTACATTTTTATTTTACTTTTAAAAAAATGGTGAACTATAAGATAAAATTTTAGCTTTATCTAAAAATAGCAAACTGTAACTTTAGCCTTATATTTTTAAAAATAGATATTGGAATGGTAATCATTCATAGAGCAGCCAACTGGTGCTGCAGATAAGCAAAAATGACAAGCAAATGATAGTTTTAGAGTAATCTGTTAAATAAATAATCAACAATTATATAACAGTAAAATTGAAGAGTAACATTTGGATATAATATACATATATATAAATCATCACAGTACAGGTATTAACAACCATATGCTTCTATAATTGCGCATTTCAAACTTCACACATTAGGGAGCATATTCTCTAAGTTATGGAAGGGATGTGGCACTAATCCTGTATAATTATTAGCATACGTTATATAAAACAAAAGGTATTATGACTTTACACTAATTAGATATAATTAGATATTATCAACTCATGTATTTTTAGAAAATAGAAAAGTATTATAAATTATACTTGCTTTAGTATATGCATAAAATAACAATTAGATGAATTAATAAATAATAAAATAATTTATTAATGAAAAAAATAAATCAATAGGGTATTATTTGTAAATTCCCTCTTGAATACTTCTTCAGTTGGATTTCAGAATAAAAGTTCAAATCTTATATCTCTCTGTTTGTTATAACTTCTTACAACTATTACAAATTATTATTGGTTTCATTAAAATAGTTTCATTCATGAACAAAATATACTATCCTACTTGAGAATATCAAATTTCAGTTTTTCATTCTATATTCTTTTATAGTTCATTATATCTTTTGTTTATTTGTCTTGAATATTCAATATATATATATATAACATTAAATTTCTTTCCTTTAGACTATCTTACCATTGTTGCTTGAAAATGTTTCTTCTTTCCCTGAATACCTTTCCATTTTTGAATTATTATCACTCAAACATTGAATAGAATTACACATGGACAGTTAGTATTTTATTTCCTTGAAACAAAAGGTTTTCTTGTCAAATTATCTACAAGATTCTGTTTCTTTCCCTCTTTAGCAGCTTTTAATAATTGACAGGGAAAACACTGGATAATGTACTGAGAATAAGAGTTGAAATGCCACTTGCTTTCGTTTACTGTTGTCTGAATATAATGAGTATTCTTGTATAATTTTTAACTTAATACTTAATTCTTTTTTTATTCTACTTTTTGAAAGAAGATTGAGAGAGCCACTTATCTCTTTTACATATTATCAACTTCATTTACATATGAAAATTGTTACTTAATTTATAAATTTTTGGGATTGTCTCTACAATGAATTTATAAAGCAATTAGATTTTTAACCAAATGGAAATTAATTAAGTGAATATAACAGTGCATATTTACTAAATAAATAAAATCGTTATTCACACAATTATTTTCTGCACATGGATATTTCATTCTTCGTTTTTTTATTTCCATCTTGTATATACATGCATAAGTAAGCTCATACATGTTACTTTCCAAACTATAATCACAATGACTTTCTAAACTATATTCACAATGTAACTTTTGCATTATTATGACAATAATTAATTATCTCTTCCTATAAAAGGAGACAATGGGACTGTAAAACATTTCATTTCTCTTTTTAATAACGCCATTCAATAAATTTAAGTTGAATTATTTTCTTGATATTTTTGTCAAACAAAATTTTAAAATTAGAGACATTCATGCTTTCTTCAAAAGCTGGCAAATTGTATATCAATTGTATAATTTTTTTTTTAAGTGTCACTTCCTGGATTCAAGTCATTTTTGGGATTGATATATTCGTGTTTGACATTTTATTTATTTTAACAAAACCAGAGTTGACAGGCGATAAGCCATTCTTTATTTTTATAAACTTAAGTTTTACCTCTCTCCATTTATTTGTTTATTGGTGAAGATATCTTTTGTGATGGCTTAATTCATACATTATTTTCTTCAATCTATATTGGAAGTTTTACTTTCATCTTGCTCTTTTTTTTGAGTTCTAGTTTAATTTAGTTCACTAACTGCACAATTCAACACTCTGATTGTGTAATCCATCAGATTAAACTCAGGTTAATAGTAAAGTATTTTACTCACTTTGATTATCTTTTATTGTTTATTGTGGACATTTTTTTGTTAATAGAGATATAGAATTTATTACCAGTTTTTATTAGAGCTAAGATGTTGTTTTGAAAGTACTTGCATTACAATCATAAATAGCACAAGCCAGTTTTTTAAAGAAGTTATTCCTAGAAATTAATTTTCATCTAACTTTAGATTTTGATCTATGTTTACATTAAGGATGAAAATAAGTTAGACTATTATCTAAGATTACTTCTAAAAAGCATAAGGCAGTATTCTACTTGACTCAATTATTGCAAAAGGTTATATTCAGATTAAGAGATGGTTCTGTGTTTAGATGAAAATTTGAATGGATTATCTTCATTAGATTAGGAATAAGACTTTAGCATTTGAAAAAGATTTCCAGTCTTCATATTTTTATTGAGACTTTTCTGTTTCAGAAAATAATTTCTTTTTTTTTATGTCAAAGCGTCAGCTGGGAAGCGAACCTGGGATAACTGCTTGGAAAGTAGCTATGCTAATCTCTAAGCCACCAACACTTTTTGAAAGTCAAAGTGATATCATCAGCATAGATAAATTTTCTGCATGCTGTATTTAAAAAATCATTGATAAATATATTGAGATAGTAACTCCATTAGTTCAGTAATATTATAATAACCCAACTTTAAATTTTTTTTTAAGAACATAATTTTCTTTTTCAATTTTAGTATAACTATAAATATAGTGTTGCTAAGGGTGACCAAATTCGTGATTATAACTATGACCTGATAAAACATGTTGCTAAATTATAAAAATCATTGACAAATTTAAAATCAGGCAAAAACATTCATTAAATAATTTAGACTATCAATCCCACATTACACAGAGATATAATTTATGGTTGAATAGCTCATAATAAAATAAATATATTGTTCATCACATAGTGATAGTTTTGATGAATTGTATTCAATTTAAAATAAATGTAGGCAAACTTTTACCTCCACAAAACATTTAAATATGCATGTATATATTTCTTTGTGTGCATACATGTGATATAAAGCTGTTTTCAAAAAAGTAAAAATATATTTTAAAGCCATAAATAAAAACATAAAATATGAGAGTTAATTTAGAAATTTTAATCTTGTTGATTTTAGTAAAATTAGTAATAGTGTATCATTCACGGTAAAAATAAATATAAATAAGCGTATATTATTTATTGGGGTAATAATTTTATTTGAAATAATTTTTTTATATAAATTGTATAATAAATATGGCTGATTTACCATTCATAAGACAAACAGGAGAAGGATATCTGGAAGAAAGTCATTGCCAAGTTGACCTAGTAAAATTTTCACATATTAAGTACAATTGAGTGAAAAAGGGAGTTTGAATTCACATCACTTTTCCATCATGTGCTCAATACTATATAAACAAGTGTTGACAAAGCACAGTGTTCCTTTTGTTTGTTTTTTCTTGTTCTTTCACTTGAAAAACAAAACTTAATTTTGTTATTTTAATTCTTAATTTGCTGCTCTAAAGCCATAATGGCCGGCTGATAGGACATAGTTGAATGTTTGCCTTTCAGCAGCAGATATGGACCTCTTGATTATCACCATCATAAAAATGAATTGCCAATACTATTTTAAATTGCTATTTAATATCTAGATCTGTTAAAAATTTAAAAGAAGTTTTACCAATTGATTTTTTTTAATTATTTAAATTTGTAATTGAAAACTTCAATCTTTTAAAACTACAGTATAACAATTTGATATGCTTAATTGGAATGGATTTTATTGTATTATCAATCTTCTTCAAAATTATTATTCAAACTCACCTGCAAAATTGTTGATTTAATATAATAGCTGTGTTTGCTGATTTTTGGAAAAGAAACTAGAAAACTGTCAGAAATATAAAATGATGCAAAACCCCTCGCTTTTTTAATTTAAATTCAAAAGGGAAATGTGATCATTTAAGGAACTACCAGTTTAATTACCCTCTTAATGGATTATTTTAAGAAAATTTGTTGTAAACAACATTGGCAATATTTTAACAAAAACACTGTGCCATGAATGGATTTATGATACTAACAACATTGGTTTTTGCTTCATCTCAACTAGGAAACATCCTTTTCTTCAATTGGATAACAAAAATGTTTTGGTATCTGTTATAAGACAAATTTCAAAGATTTAAAATATAATAACTGAGTTTATCTGAAGGAATTTATTAATATAAAACCTGTGAGGAAGAGTAAAAATGTGGGCAATTAACATGGATTATAACTATTTGTAAACATTTATGCATGATAACCATTTTATGTATGGTTTGTTGTTATACATTTTGTAAAAGATAATAAAAATTTTGGTAGTAAGCATATAGGATTAATTAATATTCTCATCCACCATGAAAAAAGCAGATGTCTTCTTTATTCAAACTAGTATGATAGTGAATATATGCTAATAGAATCAGTTGCCCCTTTAATACCATATCTTTTAGATAAAAATATTTTGAGTAGTCCTACTGGATATAAGATTCTCTTGTTTTATATACCTCATATTTTATTAACAGATTTTTATGGCATCATAGTGTGTATTAATTTATAGAAAAGAATAAATGATATTCTGTTTATTTATTTAAAAAATAATTGTTATAATATTACAAAGTGTAACAGATGAGAATAATTTCATGGCTACTGATTAAGTAGAATGTTTCATTTGAGATTTTAATGTTGAATAAATGGGTCATGTTAATATGCACTTATATAATGAAAAATGAATATCTCCCAAATAGAGATTAGTAATACAACACCAATATAATGACTTATTATGAGTATGAGAAATATTTTGGTTTTATAAAATGGGGAGCAATTTTTGTTTATTTAATAAATCTTAAAATACTGAAAACATATTAGAAATCTTACCACTGGCAACCTTATTTATTAATTTGTGTGTTTGTGTAAACAGCATTGTTCCTTATGCATCAGTGCAAATATCTCAATTTTTTTATTTAACTGCTTTTTATAAAGGATTTTATGATGTAAGAGTATTATAAAAATATTAATCTAAATATTTTATATACTTTATTTTATTTTTATGCAATATTTTGTTAATAAATTTTGATTATTGTTTAAATAACAGCTTTGAATTTTAATCATCATCATTACTCTCACATTAAATTTATGCACATTGTCATATTATTATAGTTATAGTAGTATAATTTTAGTAATATCATTTTTGTCATACTCTAGTCCAGTTTTTATAAGTGAATATTATTCACATTAAAATTGTCTTAAAGCTCATTCACACTATTGCTACAGTTCATTTTCTATGCTAAAGTATTTGCTAAATGCAATAGCAAAATTCACAGTTGTATTCAGTCTTAACTTGTGAAACTATATTATATTGATATTTAAGAGTCTTGTATTATTTGAAGATTATAGAAACAATATATAGGTAAATATTACTTTGATTTTTGGAATTGTATGCTAGCCACATGTATTCTTTTTTTATTTTAAATGAGTAGAAATTTATTAGAATATAATATATAATAAATGCTAAATAAAGACAGATTGAATTTAAACATTAACATTTGCATGTAAGAGTTCAGGAGCAGATACTGTTCATGTGACAGGTATAGCTGCTTACTGATTGTATTATTATTTTGAAAGGTTAAGCTAAATGTTAGGCAGTCACTGCATGATGATTTGAGGGTAAACTCTGTTAAAAAATGGTACCCCAACATGTGGCATTATAATAATTTTGGGGCCTAAAATTCCATTTCAAAATGGCATCTGATGTGGCGCTGGTTAATGAGTTTAGTATATGAGATAAATAATAAATAATAATTGCATATTTTCATAAGATAATTACAAAAGTGTATAATTTTGAAAATTGAATTTTGCATGTATTTTGAAGTATGACCGTAAATGAAGATTGGCATTTTAAAAACATAACAATTTTATTTATTAGTAATAATGGTGTTTATTTGTAAAACGATATGATAATTCCTAAGGCACAATAAATGTAAACATTTTGATTTATTGACAAATAATTATAAAAGGCTATAAAATAAATTATATTTTTGGCATTATTGGTAAAGGACATTATGTTTATGATGATCATAGATTTTGTAATGCTTTTGGAAAGAAGTATTTGATGATTGAATGTATAGTAAAAGTATACGTTGTTTAAAATAGTATATGGACATTATATTATTTTGATAAAATATTAATAATAATATATAAATTTTATGTTGACATGGAGACTAATAATATTCTGGGAGGGCCTCAAAATGGGTTTATATCCACTTACATGCTACAAATGTTCAGCATAAGTTCTAAATTGGATGACTTCATAGCAGATTTTGAAGAATTAGTTAGTAAATTTGATGAGTGTAAAGCAAATTTAAATGCTAATTATCTAAATTTAGTTACTATGTTGGATCAGTATAAAGGAGATTCAGATGCTAAAGTTGAAGAATTTCAAACAGATTTTAAAAAATTAGTTATTATGTTTGATGTTTCTAAATCAGAATCAGAGGCTTGGTTTAAAAATTCAACAGAATCTATAGAGGAATTTAACAGTAATTTAGATGGGATGCTTCCAAAGTCCAATGATAACTGTCACGAGTTTAAAGTGGATGGAAATATTAAATCTCAAAGTTTAAATATTAAGGTTGGGAAATTTAAAGCAGATCTAAATAAATATCAAAGCTTAAGAATTTAAATGCTCAAATCTAAGGTAGATATAGACAGGAAATTTGATGAAGTGAAAGTTGAAATTTTAGAGACCAGTGTAACATGAGAAAATAAATGTAAATATTTCATTCAACAAGCAAAAAACTCAAAGAGTGCAAGGTTTAAAATATTAGATTATAAAAAAATTATGTATCATAACGAAGTTAACATGATGCAAAGTGAGAGAGATAAATGTAGAAATGAAGTAATTAAATGGCTATTTTTATTTGAAATGCTTAGTATTTGTGGTTATTTAAGATATCCTCTTACTAGATTTTGAAATAAAGAAAGGCAAGATGACATTGAGTATCAAGTAATTCAAGAGTATATTATTTAGGGAAAGTGTATATACAATTTCTGAAAAAGAAAACAGCTAGATTTAAAATTTTTGGAGCACATTTTTTTGTCTGAATACATAGTCACAGTAGATCCAAATACTATACATAAAGTATTGAAGATGCTTAAGATTATACAAATAGGTAAACATATTAATGAGGCACCTGTAATGCACATAACTTATGACCATATTATTTATAAATTAAAAACAAATTTTAACTAAACTAGTGTTAACTAAATAATACCATATTGCAAATTTGTTAAAACATTTAAAATATAAATCCATTACATTTTACAATAGCAATTCTAACTGACTATAATTAGTGTTTTGTTATTATTATTGCTGAAAATATCACATAAGTAATTATAAGTATAATAAAGTTTTAAAATATCTCAGCAGAAATCTAAGAATGATAAGTAAAGATGAAAAAAAAAATTTTTTTTAATGAACATGGAGACAAATGAGATAGTAACCCCATTAGTTTAATAATATTGTAATAAGCAAACTTTAAAAAAAAAATAATTTAAGAAACTAATTTTTTATCCCAATTTTTGTATAACTATAAATATAGTATTGCCAAGGGTTACCAATATGGTGATCAGAGCTAAGACCTCATAAAACATTATGCTAAATTATAAAAACCACATCAAATTTAAAATCAAGTAAAAACATTCATTGAATAATTTGTCCCACATTAAACAGATATAATTTATAGTTGGATAACCTCATAATAAATAAATAAATTGTTTATAACATAGTGATAATTTTGGTGAATTATTTTTGTTTTAAAATAAATGTAGACGAACTTTTGCCTCCACAAAACATTTAAATGTGCATGCATATATTTCTTTGTGTCATAACTGTGATATAAAACTGTTTTCCAGAAAGTAAAAATATAAATAAGCATGTCAAGCATTGGTAGCCAAGAGGTCAGCACAGCTGCCTTGCAAGCAGTTGCTTGCAGACAGTTGTTGTGGGTTCGCTTCCTGGCTGATGCTTTGACATATGAAATATATATATAAGCATATATTTGTTTGGGATAATTAAATTTATTTGAAATATTTTTTTAATATAAATTGTATAATAAAAATGGCTGATTTACCACGCATCAGATAACCGGGAGAAAAGTATCATCTAGAAAAAAGCCATTGCCAAGCCAACCTAGTAAAATTTTCACATAGTATAATTGAGTGAAAAAGGAGTTTGAATTCACACCACTTTTCCATTTCTTGCTCAACACTATATAAACAAATGTTGACAAATCACAGTGTTCTTTTGCTTCTGTTCTCTTGTTTTTTCACTTGAAAGATAAAAACATAATTTTGGGTGATCATCTGAAATCCAGGCACGACCTTTTGATGGCATTGTTTATGTGTCAAAATGCATAAAAATGCCGTTTCTGCAGCCAGTCTTACAGCTAATACAACATTTATATTGTATTACACATTGCAGGCCGCGTTACATGATGTTGCACAAAAATATTACGGCCTGTTTTGTGCTTCAAACTATTTATGCATATTCATTCTATTCGTAGCTGATTACCGTATCGCTTGAGAGTGTTTTAATTGCAAGTCAGTACAACTTTTCAAATCCCCATAATAGAGTAATGTCATTTGTAGTTAAATAATGTTAATTACTAATAATTGTCATATGGCCCCCACCCTTTCCTAAAAAAATGTTAATATGTAAAAAATTGGCAAAGGGTATGTTTGAACACACTTTGACAAAACTCACGCACTAAGTCACGTTTCAGTGTGGAAAATATACGAGACCAATAAAATGTCTGAGAAGAACGCACAATTTTTAAACTTTTCAGAATTGCCGAGTATAGAAAGTGAGACTGTGTCCTTTTTTCAGGCACATAATGTCCTCCCAAATACCAGACTGTTTTTATTACAGCAATAAAATAATAAATAAAAATAAGTTCAAAAAGTCCAAAGTTTGTGTATTTTTTTTTATTTATTAGAAATTGACACAAGTATTGGGATTATCTTTTTTCAGCGGGTTAAAATAAATTACTATTTTTGTTAATAACAAAGTATGAAACCCCCCAAAAAAAACAGTTTATTGTAGAAGCCAAAAAAAAAGTAATTCAAACGAAATATAAGTAAAAGTGAAAAAAGTTGTTTTAAAAAAAAATTATTGAATTTTTGTTACAATTATTTATCCGAGGGTGGGGATTTCAAAACAACTTTTTACTCCCCAAAAACACAAAAGTCACTTTTGATTTAATAAAAAGAAAAACATTTTAATCAACCAAAAAAAAGGTAGAACAAAGTTGAAACAAGTTCCAAATAATTGTATTATATTTTTTCGGCGACTTTTGTTTACTTTTTGTTAATAATAAAGTATGAAACCTCCCCCAAAAAGCAGTTTATTGTAGAAGCCAAAAAAAAGTAATTCAAACGAAATATAAATAAAAGTAAAAAGTGAAAAAAAATTGTTTAAAAAAAAAAATTGACTTTTTGTTATAATTATCAAAACAATTTTTTATCCTCCCAAAACACAAAAGTTAATTTTGATTTAATAAGAAGAAAAACAATTTAGTCAATAAAAAAAAAAAAAAAAGTAGAATAAAGTCAAAACAAGTCCCAAATAATTGTATTATATTTTTTCAGCAGGGTTAAAACAAGTTTTTTCGTTGTGAAACAGTCAAAAGTTTTAAAATCAGAAAAATAAACACAAAGTTAAATTACCAAAATTTGTTGAATAAAGAAAAATGTCAGGTTAAAAAAACAACAAAAATGAATATAAAAATTTGTTTAATAAAAAAGAAATCATGTTATAAATGAAATAAAAATTTGTTTAATCAAAAAAAAAAAAATCATGTCATATAAAAAAGGCCCGGTAACGTTATATTTGACTGATTTTGTATAGCATCAATGCCATCAAGCAGCCATGCCCAGATTTCAGATGATTACCTAATTTTGTTATTTTAATTTTTAATTCATTGTTCTAAAGCCATAATGGCCAACGGAAAGAACATCACTGTTCACCTTCCAGGGGTGGATACAGACCTCTTGATCATCCTCATTATTGAAATGATTTGCCAATAATAATTTAAATTGCTATTCAATATCTATATCTGATAAAAAAAATTTAAAGTTTTATCAATTGAATTTTTTTTTATTATAAAACAATGGAATTATTTAAATATATTATTGAGGATGTCAATCTGCTAAAACTACAGAATGATTAATCTGCTATGATTAATTGAATTGGATTGTATTCTAGTTATCAATTTTTTTCAAAATCATTATTCACACTCACCTGTGAAATTGTTGATTTGATATAATAGCTGTGATTGCCGATTTATGGAAAAGAAACCAGAAAACTGTGTGAAGTGTAAAATGATGCAATATCCCTTGCTTTTTTAATTTAAATTCAAAAGGGAAATGTAGTTATTTAAGGAACTACCAGCTTAATTACCCTTTTAATGGACTATTTTAAGAAAATTTATTGTAAAGAACATTGACAGTATTTTAACAAAAATGTCATGCCATGAATGGATTTATAATACTAACAAAATTTGTTTTTCCTTCATCCCAACTAGGACACAAACTTTTTTAAAATGGATAACAAAAATGTTTTGCTATCCATTATAAGGCAAATTTCAAAGATTTAAAAAATAATAATTGAGTTTATCTGAAGGAATTTATTAATATGAAACCTGTGAGAAAGAGTAAGAATGCGTGCATTAACATGGATTAAAACTTTTCATAAACATCTGTGTGTGATATCCATTATATGTATAGTTTGTTGTTATATATATTTTTGTAGTATATAATAAAAATTTTGATAGTAAGCATTTAGGATTAATTAATGTTCTCATCCACTGTAAGAAGAGCAGGTAATATGTCTTTTTTTAATTCAAACTCGCATGATAGTGAATATATTACAATAGGGATAGGTTGTTCCTTTAATATCATAACTTTTAGATAATATTTTGAGTTGTCCTATTGAATATAAGATTCTTTTGCTTTATATATCTCATTTTATTAACATTTTTTATGGTAATCTTAATATACACATTTATAGAAAGGAATACATGATATTTTGTTTATGTATTTATGATAATTATTACATGGCTACAGTTTGAAAGGAATGCTTCATTTGAAATCTTAACATTGAATAAATGGGCCATGTGGATATTGCTATTATTTAGTGAAAACAAAGTCTCCTAAATAAGGATTAATAATATGATACCAATACAATGATTTATTATAAGATATATTGGGGTTTTATAAAAGTGTAGAGTAATCTTTGTTTAGTAAATTTTAAATACTTAAAATATGTTAGAAGTCTTCCCATTGGCAACCTTCTGTATGGATTTGAGCATTTGTGTAAACAACATTGTCTATTACAATCAGTGTATATACCTATAATCTTTTATTTAATAGTGCCTTTTATAAAGGGCTTTATAATGTAAGAACAATATAGAAATATTAATCAAGTTATTTTATATATTTAATTTTATTTTTATGCAATATTTTGTTTAATAAATTGTTTTGATTCTTGTTTAAATAATGGTTTTGTGTTTTAACCATCATCATCACTCACATTAAATTTATGCACATTTCATATTATAGTTATAGTAGTATAATTTTCGTAATAAAATTTTTATTATACTCTAGTCCAGTTTTTAGAAGTGAATATTATTTATATCAAAATTGTCTTTTAGCTCATTTGCACTATTGTTACAACTCATTTTATATGCTAAAGTATGTGCTGGATACAATATCAAAATTCCCAATTATATTCAGTCATAACTTGTGAAACTATATTATATTAAAACATGCAAAACTCTCTATATGTATTACCACTCAGTGGAAGCCAGAGTTTTGCCTGTTTTAATAACAAATAAGAGAAAGCACAAGAACTGGTGATCATGTGATATATTATATTAATATTTAAAAATCTTATATTATCTGAGATTATTAGAAACAATATAATATTTCTTTGATACTCATAATGTTATGCTAGCCACATCTATCCTGTTTTATTATTAGGATTAAAAATTTATTAGCATATAATATATAATAAATGCTGAATAAACCATGAGATTGAACTTAAATATTAATGCTTGCATATAATAGTAAAGTAATGGATGTTATTCATGTGACAATTGTTTTTGCTTATTGATTGTATTACTATTTTGAAAGGTTAAGCTAAATGTTAGGCAGTTATCACTTGATGACTTGGGTAATAAATTTTGTTAAAAAATATTACCCCAATATGGGCCATGATAATGATGATTTTAGGCTATAATATTTCATTACAATATTAATTTATCATTTTGTTATGTTGTGCATAATTCATACATAAAAATGAAAGAAAAAAAAAGAAAAGTGAATTTAAAAAATAAATTCACTTATAAATTGTAAATATACATTTGATTATGCAATTTAAAGTAAGAGATTTAAAAATTTGTTATAAGTAGACAAATTAGGCCAATATTTTTTTAAAAAGTATATTAACATTAAAATAATAGTTAGATATGTGTACATATAGTTTATGTGAGTGATAATATGAGAGCTTAACAAAATATTTATAATACTTTATTCATATGTAAATAATCACTTTAATTTGTACTAGAATTTAATTGCAAAAAAAAATTTATTTTGAAAATAAGTTTTAAAACAAATTAATTTGTAAATTTGCTATAAATAAAAATGAAGTTTTTATTTATGAATAAATATTTTAGCTCTAATAAAAGATGAGTTAAAATTCATTTTTGTTTTACAATAAATGAGAAAATTAAAAATATCCAGAAAACGTAAATTCTATTTTGTACCTAATTAGTTCATTTGTAAATGGACTAATATAATAATTTATAACAAATTATGTTTAAGACTAATAATAGCCACTATTGTATGAGCTTGTTAGTGGATATTTTTGGTGTGCTAATATAAAAGAAAAAGATTAAATCAAGGATGAGATTATGCTCCAGTGTGTGAGAGTGAGTTCACAACAATACAAAATAAATATTTACATTATAATTCAATCAGAATGATCACCCATCAGTATTATGTATTGTAAAGAGTTTCCCATGGTTTAATCTTGTGTTTACCATCACTATATGTCATTTTTGATAATGTTTTGAGATTCACATGATATGGAGTCCAATCTAAAATTAAGTCTAAAAATATAAGCTGGAATCACATATATGATAAATATTTTTGATAATCAGATTACTAACAAAAAATCTAGATCATAATAAAATACCCGAAAAGAAACACACACACACACACAAAAGAAAATACAATTATTATTTTAAAATTGCTCACAAATCACTGAAATAAATTATCTTAGTATAAGATTGAATTTCATGCTGTTGAAACATTTTAAAGCAAGAATTAGCTTAAATTTTATCAGAATAGTTGAGTAATTATTTCAAATGAAATATTAGATTAGTCATTGTTCATTGTTGGAATTATTCTAATGATTATAATATGATAGTAGCTTGAGAATTTCTACAATAACAATGCCATTGTGGAGTATATTTTATATGCTCCTTGATGTTAAAATCTCTATGTTGTGACCATTCTTAAAATCTAACTTATGTCTATATGTCTTGTATATTTCCATTAAGATAGAGTCTCATATCATGTTGTTTTTATACTGTGTGATTCATCATTGACTTAGTATAGCAGATTGTAGAGGCTTATTGTTATGTTGGTCTCTAATGGGAAGGTTACAATATATATACATAAGTTTGATAAAGTAACTTATATTCTTGCTTTAATAAAAATGTTCTGCATTAAGAGTCCCTTAGCAGTTTTTTAATTTTATTGGCATATTATTTATTGTCCATTTTACTCTTGGAAAATATTGTTTTACTGTAATATGATTATTATATGTAATTTATATATTCAAGATAAGTGATAAAAATTATTTATACATGTGGAACAAAGTTCAGAGGTCACTGCAACAATCCAGAGAGGAAGTGTTAATAACCTCTCATGCAATTTGTGGGGGTATATATTGAATGAAAACAGATCAATAGAAGGATAAAGTAAGACTAGATAATAGAAAATTTTGAAAAATCATTGATACATATTTTATATATTGTGTAAAACAAAATCAGTTATTACTTTATTTTTCAAATAAACACAATATACAAATTATCGCTAATTAGCAGTCAAGTCCATTCACAGATCTTAACAAGAAAATGCTGTCAGGAAAGACTTGTGCATTGTCGTAAAGTCCATTATGCATCAGCAGAAATATGTGCATGTAACTATTGTTTACAGTATAAAATCAATTGTGCGATAATCAATAATAATACAAGTGCATTTAAAATTTTGAATTTATATTTGATATCTTTGAGTTTCATGAATTACAGATCACATCTAAAACAAATTGTGCTATTGTTGTTTCAATAAAACAGCACTATATACATGAATACTTTCATAAATCTTCTACACATCTACAGTGCATTTCTGTACCTGTGTTTGCTAATAATAAAATTGCATCAAACTTGTAAAAGTACAATATACATATAATATGTTTGTCAATATTTATTACATTAATGGAAACAGAAGAATGAAATCATTAAAAAATTGTTAATCATCTGTGTTTTTGATAAATAATATATGCATTAATAAAGAAAATTTATTCAAGTAAGGCAAACTAAATTAAAATTATTCATTTTAATTGCATATTGATATATTTTTTAAAATGAAGATGGATATTTATAATTTAATATGAAATACATATACTGAAGCAGCCGATCTTAGCCCAAGATCGAGCTTCACTATTTCACCATTTAACCCACATTTCACCCTGCTCCTTTTTGTCATATGTATATAAGTTATATGTGTATTTCTGAGAAGCATCTATGAGATTTATAATATAAATCTTAAATAAAAGTTTTATTTAATTATTTTAAATATTAACTTCAATAGATGTGACTCAGATATATACATATATTAATGGAGCATATATATATATGGAATTACAAACAAATTTTGTAAATAATTTTGTATTTTGTTTCTTTAATTCTATTTTATTTTGTAATTATTTTCCTTTATATAATTACATAAAAATTCAAGATGGAAGATGCAACCATTAACTATCCAAGAGTAATTAAAGGGATGGGAACATTAGTTTGTTTCATGGTTTTAAAAGGAATTTTTAAATCAAAGTTAATGGAAGTAAAATTTAAAACAAAGCTAATTAATTTTAAGTTAGCTGTTAACATTTTTATCAAGTCTATTTCCGATCTGGAAATTGATTTGAATTTATTTTTGGACAGTTATGTAGTGATTGCATCTCCAATAACAATAGAGAAAATATTTCTGTATATTCAGGATTCCATTTGAGTTAAGAAGTTTAATTAAAAACATTCTTTACATAACTCAAAACTTGTATAAATAGGGCTAAAAATCTATTGTAAGAGAGTTTGGTCAATTGTTGCTAAACTGATTTCATGTCTTTTTTATTTTTGAAATGATTTTTGGGTAGAGGGACCTAAGCTGCCTTTCCCTCAATCTTCAGCCTGATTCTTCACCATGTTGCAATGTAGCTCCTACCAATCAAGAGTATCTGTGCCATCAGAGAACCACCAAGGCCAAGAAACATGCTTTTAGCTTAAGTAAAATCTACCTACCATAAAAATCAAAGAATGCCACCTTCCACAGAAGATTTGTCCATACTTCATTCTGAAGAATCATGAGGTGACAAGCCCAAAGTCATTATAATCACATTACCTGAATTCTAACTCTTTTTACATATTAATGGTTTGTGTTTTAACTACATCTATATAGGTCAATGGCTATTAATCCCATTTATGAAGAGATGGGAACATATCAAATCATGCTAGAGTAAGCTTCATTTTTTCTGTAAAAGGAAAAAAAAGGAACATGTTCGAAACGTGAAAATAATTTAATTTTATTTACAAAAATCTGAAACGAATATATTGTGCCAATAAACAATGATTGTAAAGCAAATATGTTTGAAAATATGCAAATAATATAATTTATTTAGAAAATAAACTTTACAAAGGAATTAAATTAAGGTTGATAATAAACGCAATAGCATAAAAAATTCTAAGAGACAGCTCTATTTCACATAATAAATGAAAAAAAAATTTGAATCCATAAAGCAGGGATAGAAAACAGATTGTAGGTAGGCTTTTGTCCGTCCCCACCCAATAAAAAAAAATATAATTCCATAATAAATTAAAAAATGAAGAAGTTAAAAAAAAATGCACAAAGTAAACAAAATTATTAGTTTATACTTTGATATTATTCCTTCTATGACGTATTACTCTTGCGACATATTATTAGAAGTTTACGAGGTATGTGCGGTATGTGCAAATAAAATTAATCTATAAAATTTGTCACTGATCTCATGAAGATGTTATTTTAAACATCTTGCAAACTTAGGCTATGACACAGGAGTAATATGTCAAACTTCAAATCTAAAAAAAAGAAATTGAGACATATTCATTATAGAAAAAAAAAAAAAACACATTACATATATTAAATAAAACAGGTAGTTGAGAGCCATCCTTCCTCACTCTGCATAATGTGGTCATTTGTGACATCAAAAATACCCATCTCAAACTTAGAATATGTGATCCGAGTAATATGTCAAACAAGGTGTAATATCTTCAAATCTAAAAAAAGGAAGGCATATTTTCATTATGGAAAAAGGAAAAAACACATTATGATACTAAATAAAAGTAGGTAGTTGTGACTATTTTTACAACACTTCATGCCATTAAAGCTATTCTTCGCTACCTGCGATAATTTGCACCTTAAACACCCAACATGTATAATACCAAACTTCAACTCTAAAAAAAAAAACACATCTTATTTCTTACTAGAGAGATATATTCATTATGGAAAAAGAAAAAAACATAAAAAAGAACCTTGAAACATTTTTTATATGATAAACTATAGCATTAAGTTTTAACTTTACATTTTTCTTTTACTTTTAAAAAAAATTGTGAACTTAGCTTTATCTAAAAATAGTAAACCATACCTTAACCTTATATTTTAAATTTATATATATATATTGTAATGGTATCCATGCATAGAGCTGTTGCAGATGAGCAAAACTGATAAGCAAAATGATAGTTCTAGAGTAATCAGCCACTGTCTATAATAGAGCTGCTCAGCACATGTATACATACAGAAGAGCAAAAAAGAATAACGATAACATCTCAATATTTTTTGAACATGAGAAGTAGGCCAGTAGTATGTTCAAACCCTCCAACCTCAAAATAGTATGTAATGAGGCTAAGGATTGTAAAAGAAAGATTAAAGAAGTGTATTTTATCATCAACGATAACAATGTGATCAATAGATTTGACACATGTTTAGCTATCTCCAGAAAATGGACAAGTTAATTTACATACACATTTATATACATCACCATTTATCAATATCACAACAACAATTTAAAATCTGTTTTGGCCATGAATATGAGGGACAAAACCTGAAAGCGCTGGACCTGCATTAATTTACTGATTGTTTTATTACCATTAACAGCTTCTTCACTCAGCTTGTAAAGCACTTGTATATACTATATACTAGTAATCTGTAAAACAGTACACTGTGCTTGCCCTATTCCAGCTATGTGAAAGCCACTTATTTTATCTCTCAACTTAAAATTAATATGTGGTAAAACTCTGGAAAATAAACAATCTGATAAGCCACATATTCTGAATAATAAACTATTTCATGATGAATCTCACATTTAGTGATGTTACTGTTTGAGATCTAATGGGTTTTTTTTTTCAAAAGTTAACTTTGCCAATGGCAGATGCTAGTTCATCGAAATATCGGTATGAAATGGAAAATAATACCACGAAACATTAAATATATTTATTTTATTTTATTACATATTTGTAAAACTACAATTTATTGTTTTTACTGGGAACTTGCCAGCACTTGCCTCCTAAGAGTTTTTTCAATATCTGGATTCAAAGACTGAGAACAAACAATTTTCATTATGGCAGATAGATTTTTATCAGTTAATCTTGATCTGTAAGGTGTTTTATTTAATTTCATGCATGAAAATAATTGCTCACATAAGTATGTACTTCCAAAAAAGAATAAAATTTGTGCAGCAATTTTTTTAATTTCCAAGTATCTTTCATCTAAATAGAAATATATTTTGGGAGTTCCTATTTTTCGATATTTGTTTTTTAAAATCAAATCATTCTGCAACTCAATTAATTCTAGTTGTATCGAAGTCAGAGCTTTTCAACTTCAAAAGCAAAAGGTTCATTGAAATGAGAAAAAAATTCTTCTAATTCCTTGAAATCATCAAAACATTTATTGAATTCATTTTTTTTATTTCAATTTTTGCAGAGTATTGTGAAAACAAGCAACTTTGATTTTGTGCTTTTAACTGCTCACTTGTAGGAAAATACATCAAAACATTCTTTTGCAAATGATTTTTAAACAAATTCAGTTTTTGTTCAAAGCTTGCAACTGCATTGTACATGTTTGTTATCAATTGATCTTTGCCTTGAATGTAATCTTAAGATTATTCAGATGGCCTGTAATATCTGTCAAAAATGCTAGATCTTGTACCCATAATGGATCTTTTATAACTAATATATTTTCACTATTTTAATCTTTCATTTCAAAAAATAATATTGTTTCCTCCAAAAGCAGATAGAAGCTCTTTAAAACATTGTGGTAGGATAACCAATGAACTTCTGTGTAATAAAGAAGATCTTCGGATTCTAAATCTTTAAAAAACAAAGTAAATTGCGGATGGTTTAGTGCTCTCCATCGAATAAAGTTGACTGTCTTTGTAACTGTTTTAAGTACTTGACCCATTTTTAATAATTTTAAACAGAGAACTTCTTGGTGAATGAGGCAATGAAAAGCTTTGATTTTCAGTTTATCTGGATACTCATCTTGTAATTTCCTTGCCAGCCATGATACAAAATCTTTAGTTTTACTGGTCATCGATTTAGCACCATTTGTTGTCACAGAAACAAGCTTGTCAAGAGGCAAGTCAAGGTTTTCCAAAATGCTCCATACGACATCAAAAATATCTTCACCAGTTGTTGTTCCATGAACAGGGATGACTTCCAACAATTCTTCAGTGATCCTCATATTATTATTGCAACCACAAAAAGAACAGCAACTTGTGCAACATCTTTTACATCTGCACTTTCATCAATCTCAATTGAAACAAACTGGATTTTGGTAGATATTTCCTGTAGTTGCAAAGTGATGTCATCTGCCATTTCAGTAATTCTATCTGCCACCATATTTCTTGATAATGAGATGTCTCAACTTGCTTGTACCTTTTTTGGACAGACAAATTCAGCAGCTTTTATCATACATTCCTTTATTAAAGAACCATCGGTGAATGATTTTGAATGTCTTGCTAATAAATAGCTTATTTCATAACTAGTTCTTGTTACTGATTCATTACTTTTCATGAATTTTATAAGCACTTCTTGCTAGCTACTCAATGAATTCTTCATTGTTTTTAATTTTTCTTTTCTTATTTTTGCTTCAAAGCACGAAATTGTTCTTCATGATTAGTGCTATAATGGCACTTAATGTTGTATTCTTTAGTGACACTAATTGCTTCTTTGCAAATTAAGCACGTAATCTTATTTTTCATTTCCACAAAAATAGTTCAGTTCCCACCTTTCTTGAAATTTTCTTCCCTCATCATTAATTTTTCGGTTTTTATTTAGCGTTGGAAGTGACATTTTCTGTAATAAAAATAGGGCTTTAGATTTAAATTTTAAAAATTAAAAAAATTGCAACTACGTTTATGCTATATATGCCTCGTAAGGATTTACATACACCTCATAAGAATTTAACACTACTCTAGTAATTAATTGTATAGAGAGTGCTGCTGTCAATTCACACTCCTGAAATTATGATCAATAAATGGAGGTATCTATAAAAGGGACGGATTATGATTTCTCTCTCTCATCCCCAGACTTTCCAGCATGAAGCAATTAAGATAGAGATGTGTCAAATAAAAAAAGCTGTGCATAAGGCCATAGATTAGAAATGGCTGAAGCCACTAACGTTTCCCAAGGCTGAACATTGGTAAAATTGTAGAACTTTTAGTGTTTTGTGAACTGAATTGTAATCATTACTAATGTATATGTAAAATATTGTTTCTTATATTTGATTATAATTAAAATATTATATAACAAAATGTCAAATGCATGCCTGTTATTTCTTATGCTGTCTGACTAGTTTTGTAAAGGTAGAAACTCTCGAACATAGCAGTTTACTTACATTTTTTGAATGAGTTATAAAAGGAAACAACCCACAAATTGTTAACACACTTATCAGGACAAAGAAATTAGCACAACTACCTTTTGTTACAATTCTAAGAAAAACTCAACATCAGCATATAGGATTGCTACATTGATGGTGCAAATAGCTGACTAAAGTTTTGCTGGAATGTATTTATGTTTTTGGAAGCACAGCATCACATTATTATTGTTGCCAGCTTTGATGTTCATCTTATCTCAAATGCTTCATCATTATAAAAGCATGTCATTAAAAATATTTAACTATGTGTGTAACCTAGAATTATAAATTAGGTATGTATATAGCTAACAATTATAGCATATATTTTAGTTCATGTTATTAAATATAAAAGATTGTTTTTTAAAATTAATTTATTGTTTGCAACATATTGTTCTGTTTTCATTTTATTGTTTTATATATATATTTTTGGAATATTCAAGACAAATAAATAAAAGATATAATGGACTATAAAAGAATATAGAATGAAAAACTCAAATTTGAGATTGTTAAGTAGGACAGTATATTTTGTTCATGAATGAAACTATTTTAATGAAACAAATAATTTTTTTTCATATATGAATGTGAGAAGTCATAATGAATAGTTATAGAGATAAAATATTTTAACTTTTGTCTTGATATCCAACTTGAGATGTATTCAAGAAGGAATTTACAAATAATACACTATTGATTTGTTTTCATTAATAAATTATTTTATTTCATATTAATTTGTCTAATTGTTATTTTAAACATATACTAAAGCAAGTAATAACTTATACTTTTCTATTTTTTAAAAATACACGAGTTAATAATATCTAATTAATATACAGTTATGATACTGTTTGTTTTGTATAATGCTAATAATTAGATAGCATTAATGCCACAGACACATGACTCACAGAAATAAATCCTCCACCCATAGCTCTGAGAAAATGCTCCCTGATTTTCTAAATTTGGAATGTACAGTTGTAGCAGCAAATGGTTGCTAACATCTGTATTGGAGTGATTTATATATCAAATTCAAATGCTGCTCCTTCATTTAACTTTTATATAATTGTTGATTATTTATTTAACAGATTACTCTAAAACTATCATTTGCTTCTCATTTTTGATTATGTACAGAACCAAGTTAGCTGCTCTGTACATGATTACTGTTACATAAATTGGCATCATTGGCATGTACATTCTGAAGATCTGATTCTGATAAAGAAAATTGGAATACAAATCTGTGTGGCATATACAAAATAAAACAAAATGCTAGCAGCAATAAAACAAAATCAAGAAACATGAATCAAAACCAAAAAGAAATGTGGATAGAATTCAAAGAAATGCTCAATGAAATGAAAGAAGTATATGTATAAATCAATGAAATGAAAGAAAAATTTCAGCATGTAGAAGATAAGATAATCACTCTGAAGCAAGAAATAAAAAAATAAATAAATAAACAAATACAGAAAAGATTGGCGTTTATAGAAAAAGCTAATTGCAGATGATATTAATTTTCATAAAATTATGCAAAACCATGTACCTTCAAAAGATGAACCTAAAGAAATCATCATCAATGAAATAGATGTTGAAAATGTCAAAGAAGAAAAAACATAACAGAAACCTTGCATATAGAATTGTTTGGTAAATGAAGACACCAATGAAATATTGAGTTTAAATATGGATCACTTTTGTAAAATGCTAATGAAGACAAAGTCCTAATTCAGGCATCCACAAAAATAATAAACATATAAAAATGCCAGAGTTCACTGTCTGAAAAATGTTTTAAGATTTTTATCTGGAAATAAAAAAATGAAATCATTTTTCTGAATATTGTCAAAAAAGAACTTTTGAAGAAAGTTAAAAATAAATCTGTTCAATATTATAAAGCCTCCAAAAAAAGCTAACCATTAAAAGATAATCAAAGTGAATAAAATACTTTACTATTAATCTGAGTTTAAACTGATGGATTACACAATTAATGTTGAATTCTACAGTTAGTGATCCAAATTAAACTAAAACTCAAAAGAAGAGCAAGATGAAAGTAAAACTTCCAATCAAGGTTGAAGAAAACAGTGTGTGAATTTAATTCTCACAAAGGATATCTTCACCAATAAGCAAATAAATAGCAAGGGGTAAAACTTAAGTTTATAAAAATAAAGAATGGCTTATCTCCTGTCAACCCTGGATTTGTTCGAAAAGAATAATGATCATGAATAAAGGAAAATACAATGCTTTTGTAAAAATAAATAAAATGTCAAACATGAATATGTCAATCTCAAAAATGACTTGAACCCAGGTAGTGACATTTAAAAAAAAATTATACAATTTTTTTTTAAGTGTCATAGCATCGGCTGGGATGTGAACCCACAACCCAGGCAACTGCCTGCAAATGCAAGGCAGTCGCGCTGACCTCTCGACCACCAATGCAAGACTAAAAAATTATTATTAAAAAAATATATATATATACAATTGTTGTACAATTTACCAGCTTTTGAAGAAAACAAAAATGTCTCTAATTTTAAAATTTTGTTTGACAAAAATGTCAGGAAAATAATTGAACTTAAATTAATTTAGTGTTATTAAGAAGAGAAATGAAATGTTTTACAGTTCCATTGTCTCCTTTTATAGCGGGGATATATAATCACTATCATAATGATGCCAAAGTTACATTGTGATTATAGTTTGGAAAATAACATGTGCAGGCTTACTTATTCATGTATATACATACGAGATGGAAATAAAAAAATGAGGAATGAAATATTCATGTGCAGAAAATAATTGTGTGAATAAAGATTTTATTTATTTAGTAAATATGCACTAATATATTCATTTAATTAATTTCCATTTGGTTAAAAATGTGATTGCTTTATAAATTCATTGTAGAGTCAATCCCAAAAATTTATAAATTAAGCAACAATTTTCATATGTAAATGAAGTTGATAATATGTAAAAGAGATAAGTGGCTCTCTCAATCTTCTTTCAAGAAGTAGAATAAAAAAAGAATTATGTTAAAAATTATACAAGAATACTCATTATATTCAGACAATACTAAACCAAAGCAAGTGGTATATCAACTTTTATTCTCAGTACATAGTCCAGTGTTTTCCCTGTCAGTTATTAGAAGCTTCTAAAGAGGGAAAGAAACAGAATCTTGCAGATAATTTGCCAAGAAAGCTTTTTGTTTCAAGGAAATAAAATACACTATGTGTAACTCTATTCAATGTTTGAGTGATAATAATTCAAAAATGGAAAGATATTCAAGGAAAGAAGAAAGATTTTCATGCAAAATGGTAAGATAAAGCTGACAAGTCAAACTGGTGGCCTGCAGGCCACATGCAGCCCTCAGTAGGATTTTTCATAGCCAGTAGCTATGATGCTATGCAATAAAATGAAAACAAAATAATATGTTGCAAATAATAAATTAATTTTAAAAAGAAGTTTTTATATTTAATTACATGAACTAAAATATATACAATAATTGTTGGCTACATACATACCTAATTTATAATTCTTGGTTAGACAAATATTTTTGATGACATGCATTTATAATGACGAAGCATTTGAAATAAGATGAACATCAAAGCTGGGAACATTAATAATGTGATGCTGTGCTTCCAAGAACATAAATACATTCTAGCAAAACTTTAGTCAGCTATTTGCACCAATCAATATAGCAATCTTATCTGTAGATGTTGGGTTTTTCTTACAATTGTAACAAAAGGCAGTTGTGCTAATTTCTTTGTCCTGATCGGTGGGTTAACAATTTGTGGGTTGTATCCTTTTATAACTCATTCAAAAAATGTTAGTAAACTGCTATGTCGGAGAGTTTCTATCTTTACAAAACTAGTCAGACAGCATAAGAAATAACAAGCATGCATTTGACATTTTGTTATATAATATTTTAATTAAAATCAAATATAAGAAACAATAATATTTTACATATAAGTTAGTAACGATTACAATTCAGTTTGTGAAACCCTGAAAGTTCTACAATTTTACCAGTCAATGTTGAAGCTTCAGTAGCTTCAACCATTTCTAATCTATGTCCTTATTCTTCTTTGTCACATCTCTGTCTTCATTGCTCCATGCTGGAAAATCTGGGACTGAGAGAAAGAAAACATAATCTGTTCCTTTTATAGATACCTCCATTTATCAAGCATAATTCCAGGAGTGAGAATCAACAGCAGTACTCTCTTTACATTTAATTACTAGAGTAGTGTTAAATCCATACAAGGTGTACCTAAATCCTTATGACGTGAATATAGCGTAAACGTAGTTGAAATATTTTTAATTTTTAAAATTTAAATCTAAAGCCCTATTTTTATTACAGAAAATGCTACTTCCAACACTAAATAAAAAAATATTGATGAAGAGGAAAGAAAATTTCAAAAAAGATCGAAAATGAACTATTTTTGTGTGGAAGTGAAAAATAAGATTACATGCTTAATTTACAAAGAAACGATTAGTGTTGCTAAAGAATACAACATTGACATTATAGCACTAAGCCTGAAGAACAGTTTTCATGCTTTGAAGCAAAAATAAGAGAACAAAAAATAAAAACAATGAAGAATTGATTAAGTAGCCAGCAAGGAGTGCTTACAAAATTCATGAAAAGTAATGAATTAATAACAAGAGCTAGTTATGAAATAAACTATTTATTAACAAAACATTCAAAATCATTCACCGATGGTTCTTTAATCAATGAATGTATAATAAAATCTATTGAATTTGTCTCTCCGAAAAAAGGTATAAACATGTTGAGACATCTCATTATCAAGAAATATGGTGGCAGATAGAATTACTGAAATGACAGATGACATCACTTTGCAACTACAGGAAATATTTACCAAAATCCAGTTTGTTTCAATTGAGATTGATGAAAGTGCGGATGTAAGAAATGTTGCACAAGTTGCTGTTCTTTTTGTGGTTGTGATAATAATATGAGGTCACTGAAGAATTATTGGAATTCATCACTGTTCATGAAACAACTGGTGAAAATATTTTTGATGTTGTATGGAGGATTTTGGAAAAGCTTAACTTGCTTCTTGACAAGCTTATTTCTGTGAACAACAGATGGTGCTAAATCAATGCCCAGTGAAACTGAAGGTTTTGTATCATGGCTGGCAAGAAAATTACAAGATGAATATCCAGATACACTGAAAATCAAAGCTTTTCATTGCCTCATTCACCAACAAATTCTCTGTTTAAAATTATTAAAAATGGATGAAGTGTTTAAAACAGTTACAAAATAGAGAACTTTATTCGATCGAGAGCACTAAACCATTGCCAATTTACTTTGTTTCTTAAAAATTTAGAATCTGAAGATCTTTATTACACAGAAGTTCGTTGGTTGTCCTGCCACAATGTTTTAAAGATCTTCTATCTGTTTTTGGAGGAAACTATTTTTTGAAATGAAAGATGAAAACAGTGAAAATATATTAGTTATAAACGATCCATTGTGGGTACAAGACCTAGCATTTTTGACAGACATTACAGGCCATCTGAATGTTAATATTACATTGCAAGGCAAAGATCAATTGATAAAAAAAATGTACAATGCAGTTGCAAGCTTTATACAAAAACTGAATTTGTTTAAAAATCATGTGCAAAAGAATGTTTTGACGTATTTTCCTGTGTGAGTAGTTAAAAACACAAACTCAAAGTTGCTCATTTTCACAATAATCTGCAAAAGTTAAAGTTTGGTATTATACATGCTGGTTGTTTAAGGTAGCGAAGAATAGCTTTGATGACATGAAGTGCTGTAAAAAAAACCTCAACTACCTACTTTTATTTAGTATCATAAGGTGTTTTTTCCTTTTTCCACAATGAATATATCCCTCCATTTTTTTTTAAATTTGAAGATACTATATCTTGTTTGACATATTACTCCGATCACATATTCTAAGTTTGAGATGGGTATTTTTGACATCAGAAAGGTCCATATTATACTGGGTGAGGAAGGACAGCTCTCAACTACCTGTTTTTATTTAATATATGTAATGTGTTTTATTTTTATTTTTTCCATAATGAATATATGTCTCAGTTTCTTTTTTTTTAGATTTGAAGTTTGATATTACATCTGGCTTGACATATTACTCCGTGTCATAGTCTAAGTTTGCAAGAGGTTTAAAATAACATCTTCATGGGATCAGTGACAAATTTTATAGATTAATTTTGTTTGCACATCCCTCACAAACTTATAATAATATGTCAGAAGAATAATACATTATAGAAGGAATAATATCAAAGTACCAATCAAATCTATTTAAAGTTTTTTTTTTTAATGAATGTTTTTACACTTTTTTTTGATAAACTAATAATTTTGTTTACTTTGTGAATTTAATTTTTTGTTTTATGTTCTTATTCATTCTCTAATTTAATTTTTTATGAAATTATACTTCTTTTTACTGAGTAGGGGTGGCCAAAAGCCTACCAACAATCTGTTTTCTATCCCTCCTTTATGCATTCAAATTTCTTTTTCCATTTATTAAGTGAAATAGATGTCTCTTAGAATTGTTTATGCTATTGCGTTTATTATCAACATTAATTTAATTCCTTTGTAAAGTTTATTTTCTAAATAAATTATATTATTTTCATACTTTCAAACATATATGCTTTACAATCATTGTTCATTTGCAAAATATATCCTTTTAAGATTTTTTTTCTAAATATGTATTTCTTTATTACTTTCTATCAGTGGTGGGCATCCTACTTTCTATAAAGCCAACCAATCACAAGTTATAATATATATAAAAATTAAATAATAAAACAATAATACTGATAGTAGTATAATTATTACAATAATACTGATAACAAATTGTATAAATAACTATTATAAAATGAAAAAATGCCCAGTTATTTTTAAATCTATTTTCATTTTGAAACCTTTTAATATTTAATGCAAGTAAATTTCAACATGTGTTATTCCAAGATTTATGAATTTTAAAATTTAAACTTTGATTATTAATTAAGGATTTCAAATTGCCTTTTTTATTTTATGTTTTTCTTCCTCATGAAAAATTTTAATATTTTCTGGATTGAAATTGTAGATAAATAACATGGTTTTTATGATCAAAGAAATCAAATGCTGTTATTAAATCACTATTACTCTCATTGTTTAAACATTTTTATAAAAGTTAGTTGATATTCTTTTAACTATTTCTCACTACTACATTTAGATTCATCTATGTATTATGATTTGAATTTACATAAAATTTGATAAACAATATTACTTTTTTGTTTCAAAGATATTATATTTTTTAGAATTAGTCACCACAATTTTTTCTATAACTTGAAATAATAGTGATCCTTTAAAACGTGAATAGACCTGGGTCTCTGTTTACGTGGATTTATTTAATGTGATTTTGAAGTTATGCGATTCACATTTCTCCGGAAGTCAAACTCCGATAATGCATTATTACTTTAAATAATAAATTTCACGCACTTACGTCATATTGAAAGTAATAGCACATTATTGGAATTTGACTTTCATTTTAGTAATTTCAATATTTTCAATGCTTTATAATAGTAAGATTGTATGCAATAATGAAATTAAAATCATGATTTCCACATTTTATGTATACACACATTAAATTTTACAAGATTATAATGTAAATTTTCAAATATTGTGCATGTTAATTTTGCATTTTAAATCACATTGTTTTTGCTTTTTAAAAAAGAACGTAATCAATTATTAATTATTTAGTGTCCGCAAGTTTATTTTTAAACGGTGAGCAATAGCAGTGGGCACACTTAAATTTGACAATTAAAATTAAAATCTGATTTTTAATTGTAATTAACAATTTAAAAATTACTTATGGTGACTTGAAATTAATCTGATGTGAAACGTAATTTGATTTTTAAACGGAATTGAAAATTAAAGACAAAAATAAGAATTTAATTTTTAGTTGTTAGTTTCATAAACAATTAATAAAATCATCGTCTCAAAGATCAATTACTAATTACATTGTCACCAAAAAACCATTAACACAACATGAGTATGAAGTTGGCACTAGTTGTATTTCCTCTTGTGAAGAAACTGATTTTTTACCAGTTTGCAAATGAACCTGTTTATTGGCAAATAGCGATAATAATTAAAACGTGTATAAAAAAATGTAAATTACTGTACTGTAAATTATGCATAAAAATATATTATTTTGAATAAAATTAAATATTATAGTTAAAAAAAAGTTTGTCTTGTATCAATTTTTTTCAAATTTGAAATTTTTTATTAGTCATATTTTATTTATTTATTTTTTTTTTTGCGCGAATTTTAAAGTAATTTTACATTGGTGCTTTGCTTTTATGCAACTTTTGAAAAATCACAGTCCGTTTCCCCCCTTTTTCAAGGTAAGTTACGTCTATTTTTGCGTGATTTCATTTGCGCGTGTTTTCTGAGGAAGCTATCTATCGTGTAAAATGAGACCCAGGGGTATATGACTCTGTGCAGAATTCTAGTAATTAAAAATTATTTCTATTGCAAGACAATTTATTTTAAAATTAAAAAAATAATATAATTTAGACATAAATATTAAATTTCTTGCTTAAAATTGATTAATAGTACATTTATTAAAATTATAATTATATTTTAAATTTCAATTTTAAAGTTACTTGATTTAATCAGTTGTTAAAATATGTATCAATTTTTTAATTATTTTAAATAGTATAGACAGAAAAATAATTATGTAGACATTTTCTAGTTGATTTCAATATTGACCAACAGAATCAATTTAATTGGTTTTATGACGTCACACTGTCTACAATATTGAGCCGATAATTTACATATATATATATTAGGTCTAAAATAAGAAATAAATGCTGTGTGTATAGAAAGTTTTTTTTGTGTGGTATTATTTATTAGTTTTTTTATAATAGGTTTTTGGTATTATTTATTAGTTTTTTTATTGGGATTTAAAAAAAAACAGAAAGAAAAGAAAAAGACAAAATGGTAGATTAGTTATTTTTTTAAATTGGATTGAGAGATTACATCGAAAGTGATATTAAAAGAGAAATATTTTTTTTTGTTTTTGGAAACAATTTTTAATTAAATTTTCTAATCTGAAGAGAGGGAAGAGAGAAAAAAATTGTAATTAATTCTATTGTCGTGACTTCTAGTTAGGTGTTAAAAACAAAAAAGGAATTAAAGAAATGCAATCATTGGCTGGGAACATGATCAAATAAAAGAACAATGGATAAAAAAGACTACAAATAGAAAGGAGGAAGGTAGAGGGGGAATGATTAGTGATTAGCTTATTAGTTTTCTTAATAAAAAGAAAAGAACTATTATATAGAGAAAAATGGAAATAAAAATGATTGAAGGCTAAATGAAATAGAATCCATCCCCAGCCGGGACACTGCTCCATTCCTAGATTTTCATCGAACCGGGAAACCACCTCATGGAACACCAAACTGCGTAGGAGAAAGCAAGCTAGCCAAGGAACAAACTTCACTGCAGAGAATCAATTCCCAAGGGATAAGGAGAAACTCATATGGACGTACACTGATCGATCAGGGTAACAGAAACTTTGTTATTGATTGAACTATAGATTGGTGAACTTAAAACATATCTATTTAGGATTATATTTAATCAGCCATGAACTATAAGTTGCGACAATAGAAGGGGTTTTTGTTATATATATTTATGTTTATGTCTACATTACCTAATTAATTTATTTCAAATACGCAATTTATTTATATTTATATTTTTTAATTTTTCTTTACGGAGGGTTTTTAATTCAATTTTGATGAAATTTTCAAGTCTATTGAGAGAGGGTTAAAATAATAATAATCCCATGAATGAATTCCAGAAATTGTTATTGAAATAGAATGTAAAAATGATTTAGAAAGCAAAAATGAAAAGTTTCAAGGGCTGAGTAAATATTGAAAGAGAGGGTAGGGGTTTACCATAATAACTAGCTCCTAATAATAAGCTGCTTAGTCTCTATACTAATCAAGATTTGGATCAGTTTGGGACACTTATATAAGTAAAAGTGCATATTCCTTCGAGAACGAAATACATATATTATTCTTCACCTTTGTTTTTTTTATTATTTATATAAAAAAGAGAAAAAAAGAATGATTATGTTAGTTATGTTAAGAGTATAGAAAGGAGGAAGGTAGAAGGGGGAATTACTAATGATTTGTTTAACCAATGGTCTTGAATAAAAGAAAATAAATTATAATAAAGCATATTATTAATTGAAACTTATGAAAGTATACTTGTTTGTTCCTTTAGCATTTGTATGCAATAATAAAACCTATTATCGTATCATATCCATATGTATTAAAAATGGAATTGTAAGGTGAGGTGAGTTTTTTTTAGATGAGATCAGAGAGTTGGTGTCTTGGTTGGGTGAGGATTTAGAATTAAGTGTAGAATAAAAAAAGACAAAATAAAAATGAGCGAGGATGAAAGTGTAGTGGAAAGCTCAGTGGTGACATTCAGGAACCCTGAGTGGTGTCAGTTGGAAGAGATACTGGGAGCTATTAATGACCTAAAAAGAATAGTTTTGGAAGACCAGAAAGAAATAAAAGAGATTAACAGTATGATAGAAGAGGTAGAAGAAGACCGGAAAGAAATAAAAGAGATTAAAAAAATATTCGAAGACATGAGAAAAGAGATAAATGATTTAAAAGAGAATAAAGAAGACAGATCGGATATAGATGGGGATTTAAGTAAAACAGACATTGAAGGCGATAAGGATAGTAAGAAAAAAGGAAGGAGAAGGACAACCAGAACAAATAAAAGTAAACACGCAAAAGAAGTGGATAAGGATAGATACAGACAAAAGTAAAATGGAAAAGAAACTGAATGAACCCAAGGAAAATAGCCTCGATAGAATGGCATTAGCCAAGTTTATTCATCTAAAAGGGTTTAAAGGAGACAGGGAAGAAAGCCCATTTGATTATTTGAATAGTTTCCAAGATTTTTTTCACTTTCATAGGTCAGAGGAAGCAGAAAAAATTATCATAGCGATGAGCTATTTAAGGGGTCCCACACAGGAATGGTGGAAAGCTGTAAATTACAGACCCAAAACTTTCTCAGAATATCGAAACATGATTTTAAGGGGGTTCTGGGGTGTGGAAAAACAAGAGGCGATACGCATGAATATATCACATGAGAAATATAAACCTGACAGATGGAATGCACAGTCAGTTCTTCCAGCATCAAGTCGCAAAATTAAGAACATTGGAAGCTTATCCAATGGACCAATTTCAAATAGTATGAACTATATATAAGGTACAATCTCCTTTCAGGAGTACAGCGGAAACTGGCAGAAAATTGGCATCTATCGATCGAGGAAGCCATAGACTTGTTAGTTGATATGGAGTATAATGATACAGGAGAAAGGGAAGACTCTAAGATTAGGTGGGAAAATAGTAATGAACCTAGTGGAAAAGGTAATGGGATAAGAGAATTTACAGGCAAGCCTTCACGGAATAATTAACGTGTTGTTTTTTTTTGTATATTTTTTTTTATCAGGAAGGGATTCTATGAGCTGATAATTTCGATCGGCTCATGTTATATTTTCTGTGTATGTAAATGTACATATATTCACACGTATATTAGGTCTAAAATAAGAAATAAGTGCTGCGTGTATAGAAAGTTTTTTTTTTTGTGATATTATTTATTAGTTTTTTTATAGTAGGTTTTTGGTATTATTTATTAGTTTTTTAATTGGGATTTTTTTAAAAAAAAAACAGAAAGAAAAGAAAAAGACAAAATGATAGATTAGTTATTTTTTTAAATTGGATTGAGAGATTACATCGAAAGTGATATTAAAAAGAAATATTTTTTTGTTTTTGGAAACAATTTTTAATTAAATTTTCTAATCTGAAGGAAGGAAAGAGAGAAAAGAATTGTAATTAATTCTATTGTCGTGACTTCTAGTTGTCAAGTGTTAAAAACAAAAAAGGAATTAAAGAAATGCAATCACTGTCTGGGAACGTGATCAAATAAAAGGACAATGGATAAAAAAGACTATAAATAGAAAGGAGGAAGATAGAGGGGAATTATTAGTGATTAGCTTATTAGTTTTCTTTTAATAAAAAGAAAAGAACTATTATATAGAGAAAAATGAAAATAAAAATGATTGAAGGCTAAACAAAATAGAATCTGTCCCCAGCCGGGACACTGCCCCATTCCTAGATTTTCATCAAACCAGCAAACCACCTCATGGAACACCAAACCGCGTAGCAACAAACTTTGCTGCAGAGAATCACCTCCCAAGGATAAGGAGAAACTCGTATGGATGTACACTGATCTATCAGGGAAACAGAATTTTTGTTATTGATTGAACTATAGATTGGTGAGCTTAAAACATATCTATTTAGGACTATATTTAATCAGCCATGAATATATATAAGTTGTGACAATAGAAGGGGTTTTTGTTATATATATTTATAATGTTTAGGTCTACATCACCTAATTAGTTTATTTAAAATATGTAATTTATTTATATTTGTATTTTTTAATTTTTCTTTACGGAGGGTTTTTAACTAAATTTTGACGAAATTTTCAAGACTATTGGGAGAGGGTAAAAATAATAATAATCCCATGAATGAATCCCAGAAATTGTTATCAAAATAGAATGTAAAAATGATTTAGAATGCAAAAATCAAAAGTTTTAAGGGCTGAGTAAATATTGAAAGAGAAGGTAGGGGTTTACCATAATAACTGGCTCCTAATAGTAAGCTGCTTAGTCTCTATACTGGTCAAGATTTGGATCAGTTTGGGACACTTATATAAGTAAAAGTGCATGTTCCTTCGAGAACGAAATACATATATTACTCACCTTTTTTTTTTATTATTTATATAAAAAAGAGAAAAAAAAGAACAATTATGTTAGTTATATTAAGAGTATAGAAAGGAGGAAGGTAGAAGGGGGAATTATTAGTGATTTGTTTTACCAATGGTCTTGAATAAAAGAAAGGTAAATTATAATAAAGCATATTATTAATTGAAACTTATGAAAGTGTACTTGTTTGTTCCTTTAGCGTTTGTATGCGATAAAATCTATTATCGTATCGTATCCGTACGTATTAAAAATGGAATTGTAAAAGGGGAGTTTAGCTGGGTCTATCATACGTATACAAATTAACAGCCATGAATATAAGATTCTCTTAATTTCATGGCTCTAGGTTCTTTTCCTAGTGGTTCCCTCGCATCATAACGATTCCAGCTTTAATTAAAATTTTTAATTCTCAGCGTATGATCTTTTAGATACAAAAAGTAGTGGCACAATATATAAGAAAAAGTAGCAGACAAACAGGAGGATAATTTATTAAAAATAAAGTGAACAACTGTTTCACTTAAATTTGTAAAAAATTATAAAATTTTAACTATATTTTATTTTAAAACCAGAAAAAGTAACAACTAACAAGCTGATTAAAGATATAACATTTTAATAGTGATATTTAAAATAATGGAGTGAGTTTAAACCAGTTTCTTCATCATGACTTAATTATGGTCTTGGACTTCAAATCATAATTGGACAATGATAACTAATGGAATTTTAAAAGATCAGTTAAAGGTATTATTTGGAAAAACCATGGAAAGAAAATATACATTTCAGTCATTTAAAAAGTGCAGCTGTTGTTATGTAGAAGAATATTTGTCCATCTTTACCAGGTTAATTATTTTATTTAGTAATGTATTTCTTCAGAGTAACATGTATAAAATACAAAGCAATAAATTTTATAAACTTATAAAATTAATTTATCGAATTCTGTAGTAATCAATTTGTGGAAAACTAAATTTAGTTGAAAATAATTTTCTTATGAATTAAAATAACTAATATGTTGTAGTTAATTTTGTAAAATTAGAAAGAAGAAAAATATTTATCATATTCTTAATGTCTAATTAGTCATAAAATAGTTGGATATAATAATTGATATTTTTTGTGTTTTATATAAGATAAAAGCTTATAAAGATGAAGAATAAATTTTATTTTAGCAAATAAGATTATCTTGTCATAAGAAAAATTTTGAAAGAATAAAAAGCTAATAGGAAAGACTACTGATCTTTAATAATGAGTAATAATAATAAAAAAAAAGATATATGATAGTGCTCTAAAATTAAATGAATTTGTTTATGTGTATTACAAAAAAATAGGAAACTACAAAATAAAATAAAATAAAATGAAAGGAGAGTGGATGTGAAGTTTACTCATAAACTAACTTTATGTATATCAAAGCTTTAGCATTGAAAAAAAAAATTAATATTAAAAATTCTTTTGAATATTCATTGAACTATTTTATGATTATATAGTTCTTAAATATTTATGGGCATTTAATTTTAAAACTTGTCAGTATCCAGAAATTAGAAGAAACATCAATCTCAAAAACTTTGATCTAGTTATTGTCTATGTTTGTTTTTAAAATGTTTTACATAAGTTTAAACAGGTTGCTTGAAAAAGGTGAAGAGAAATCAAGAATTCACACTGAACTTTGAATTATCGTTTTTGGTTACTATAGTAATGTTGAACCAAAAGGTGAAATAAATTCTCTTTGGAAAAAAAAAACAGAAAAAGATTTATTTTTATTTTTGATGTTATTGTTAATATTTTGATATAAATCATAATATTGTATCAAAAGATTAGAAATAGGTGGAATAATTTTATATATAATTGATTTCTAAGATTAAGATATACCAATGTATTATTATATGTTTAATTTTAAAGAAAAAAATTTGTGCTAATATAATTAATATGGAATACATAAGTAATAATGTAAAAGTTATGTATGATAAAACTATTATTAAATAAATTTAATAATTTATTCTAATAAAGTATGTTCAATGATTGAATTGATATAATGATGATGAATCAAAGAATGGGATTCTATGGAAATAAAAATAAATACACCGTAATAACTTTTTTATGATATATGAAAATATAAAATGGAATGAATAATTAGAAGGAAAATAATTACTATTTCGAATTTTGTAAGAAAAGAATAATATTGATATTTATCGCAGTAAACTATTTGTTTTGTAACTTGATTTATAAGGTTGATAGATGAATACATGATAGGAAGATGGGATTATATTATTTAATTAGAGATGGTTTAGAGTTGTAAATGCTAAAATATATTGTGTAGAAGGATAAGTTGAAATTCCAGTATAGGATAAAATACCATTCTGAAGAACTGGTAAGATATTTTAATGGGATTGATCTGTATGATACCCATATATATATATGTTTTGTTATGAGGAATTTTCCATAAAAAATAAATGTTATATTCCAAAAGAGCTTGATGGATAAGCCATGATATTGGGGTAAAATCATTAAGGAAAAGTGACTTCCAAATTATAACATGTCATATAGAAAGGAGACATCCATTCCTGTACTTTAATAAAATAATTTAGTAAAATCAGTTTCTTACCTGTGCTATATATCATAGGAATATATAATAGGCATCGCAAGTTGACTAGTTATTTTATATAAATTTTAGATTTTTTACTTAAATGTTATAAGATTGGTATTAAAAATAGTAAGACCAGATACAAAACAAATAATTTTGTATTCAATTAAATCTGAATAACCCATAGTAAAATGATGATATGTGAGATCAAAATAAGAATGAAAAGGTAAGTGAGAAATGTGAAAAGTGCATAAATGAAATGGTAGTTTTATGACAAAGAAATCTTGATTCAATTATTTGTTTAAATACGTTATTAGTATTATTGGAGAATTACCACAACATAAATAATTTTATCTGTAAATTTTATTAACATACTTTTACACAAAGTTAAGGGTAAATGAAAATAAAATATTACAACTTGATTTAAATACTTTGAAATATAAGTATTATGTAACTATGTGGAGAACCAGGAAACTATCCCACAAGATAAACTCATGAATGGGGCATTAATTAATAACATTAAGGAAAGCATACAAGATAATAATAATGAACTTATCATTTGATGGACTGATTAATAATATAATGTGAATGCTGGCATGAAAAAAAATTGTTTATTTATTTTTAATGTAAATAATTGTATTACACATTTGTAACTATTTAAATACTAATTTTGTAGATTAACTATGTTAACTATTATTTATAATTGATTATTATTAATTATTATTGTTAAAATAAATAATCATTACAATTTGAATTTTGGGCTAGTAGTTTTATTTTGATTTAGAGTCATTTCTATCACAGCATCATATCCATAAAACACAATTCAAATAAAGTCATTACATAAAATATAGTTATTGAATATTTTATTTAAAAGGTAATGATTAAAGAATTTATAATTAATAAATTAATTACTTATTATTTAGAAATTATAATTGTACTAAGGTATTATTTTATTGATTCGCATTTTTTTTAAATATGGAAAACCTTGATCTCTTATTTAAAATTCAGTAGTATTATAAATGTAGAGCATTTAACAGTAATTGATATTATTTTTAAGTCACATTCCGATTTTAAAATCCATTTAACATTTTTTTATAGACTAAATTTCAAATCTTATATTGTTCTAAACATATAAGTTATTAATATGAATATATTATAGTGTTTGTGTTTTTGAAAAATACAATTCAAATGGGTAATTCCTAATTAATAAATGTGAGTGAGATGACATGAGTTAATGATTGTATGATAAAGCTTTTCATTATAACAAAATTATTATTTTACTCTATGGTGGTTATTTGTATAAGTCTAGTAATAAATATTAGGAAGGTTAACTAAACTATTTAAGTGAAAGTAAGTAAGTAAATTGTGATCATTAATTTTAATGTACCTTTATTATTGTTACATTAATTTGCCAATAAAAAGTTTAATTCATGTTTGTAATTGTGTGATTATTATTTAGATGGTTGGATCTCAACAAAATCCCTCTTGTGAATCAATTATTTAAATACCAAATATAATTGAATAATCATGATCCCTGAAATATCCACAGGATGGCATTAATTATTTCAATTAATTAAATCTGTGTCTTAATATTCTTTTTTTATAGTATCTTAAATTATAGAAGAATAGTTGACTAATTATTTCAAATGAAATATTAGATTAGTCATTGTTCGTTGATGGAATTATCCTAATGATTATAATATGATAGTAGCTTGAGAATTTCTACAATAACAATGCCATTGTGGAGTATATTTTATATGCTTCTCAATGTTAAAATCTCTATGTTGTGACCATCCTTAAAATCTAACTTGTCTATGTGTCTTATATATTTTCATTAAGATATAGTCTCATACCGCATCATTCCTATACTGTGTCACTCATCGTTGAATTAGTAGAGTAGATAGTAGAGGTGTATTGTTATGTTGGTCTCTAATGGGCAGGTTACAATATATATATACAAGTTTGTAAATAAATCAATTATTTTATATAGCGCGATGTTTTTTATAAACTATACTATTTAATCAGCATTGAACTGTTGCACATGCGCTTTGGATTTTAAATATAAAATGAATGAATACTAACACTTCAACCACATGATAAAGTCTTTGGAAAAGATAGAATGGCCATCTATCTTTTCGAACCCAAATGCTTTTGTATGGGCGAATCTCGAGTGTTTGAAAGTGAAAGCGTGAAGATATTAAATAATCACTTTGAATTACTTTTACATGCTTGAATGAATGACGCTGGTGAAATTTATTAGAATTTACTAACGTCATTCTTATTTGAAATTAAATGTATGTAAATAAGTCAATTATTTTATATAGCATGATGTTTTTTATAAACTATAATATTTAAACAGCATTGAACTGTTGCACATGCACTTTGGATTTTAAATATAAAATGAATGAATACTAACACTTCAACCACATGATAAAGTTTGATAAAGTAACTTATACTCTTGCTTTAATAAAAATGTTCTGCATTAAAAGTCCCTTAGCAGTTTTTTAATTTTATTGTCATATTATTTATAGTCCATTTACTTTTAGGAAATATTGTTTTACTGTAATATGATTATTATATGTAATTTATATATTCAAGATAAGTGATAAGAATTATTTATATATGTGGAACAAAGTTCAGAGGTCACTGCAACAATCCAGAAAGGAAGTGTTAATAACCTTTCATGCAATTTGTGGGAGTATATATTGAATAAAAACAAGGCAATAGAAGGATAAAGTGAGACTAGATAATAGAAAATTTTGAAAAATCATTAATACATATTTTATATATCGTGTAATACAAAATCATAGTTATTACATTATTTTTCAAATAAACACAATATACAAATTATCGCTAATTAGCAGTCAAGTCCATTGACAGATCTTAACAAAAAAATGCTATCAGGAAAGACTCTTGTGCATTATCGTAAAGTCCAATATGCATCAGCAGAAATATGTGCATGTAACTATTGTTTACAGTATGAAAGCAATTGTGTGATAATCAATTAATAATAATACAAGTGCATTTAAAATTTTGAATTTATATTTGATATCTTTGAGTTTCATGAATTACAGATCACATCTAAAACAAATTGTGCTATTGTTGTTTCAATAAAACAGCAATATATACATGAATACTTTCATTAAATTTTCTACAGTGCATTTCTGTACCTGTGTTTGCTAATAATAAAATTGTATCAAACTTGTAAAAGTACAATATTGTTTGACATATACATACAATATGTTTGTCAATATTTATTACAACATTAATGGAAACACAAGAATGAAATCATTAAAAAATTGTTAATCATCTGTGTTTTTGATAAATAATATATGCATTATTAAAGAAAAATTATTCAAGTAAGGCAAACTAAATTAAAATTATTAATTCATTTTAATTGCATATTGATATATTTTTTAAAATTAAGATGGATATTTACAATCTAATATGAAATACATATATTTAATGCTGTGCAAAGTTTATTAATTTCACAGGTATTTTACTTTGTGTCTTTTGCCATCTTACATAAAAATCACTCTACCTTGTATAATAAAGACTCTCACAACACAATTATTGTAAAACATTTTGAGCACAGCTAGAGAAATTGCTTTTCAGTTAGATAAACATTATATTTCTTCTTAATTTTATACCTTTATTATAATAAACTTACATATTTTACTTTTTTGACAGATAATATCATGATCGAACCTTAAAAAGAATTGTAGATAATATACTACTGAATATTTGAACTATGCTTTTATTCAGCTGTCTATAAGCAATATATTATTCATGCATGAATTGCCAAAATATTTTATCAAATGAAATTACAAAGTCTTCATGACTACAAATATTTATGCTGATTAAAAAAGATATGGCAAAACACTTTTTAATAAGATTGGGTGCTTTTTACAATATTTCGCTGCTGGTTGAAAAATTATGAACAGCATGTAGTATTGTCTATTCCTATCAGCTATCAAATATCATTTTCACCTAATATTAATCCATAGGATGAGGGTCTCTTTAACTTTGTTTCAGTATTTTTGATTTATAGCTCATTTTTTCCATACCATACCAACAAACTTACTAATTTCATCTACATGAGATCTTTTAAAATGTTTTGGGATCTAGTATAGGACTTTAACAATAACTCCAGTTCTGACTCTTAATTCTTTCAATAATGTTTAATGATATATGTTTGTTTTCTCATCCAAATATTTTGCTTTCAATTGTTTCTTATTACTCCTAATATATCTCTTCCCAGGTTTCATTAAGAAATCTGGTGTCTGAATTATGCTTCTGTTAAGAGTGTGAGTCCATAATTAAGATTCGTGGATTATATACTTAAATTTATTTTTTCAGATATATAGGCATATTTCCTTTTAATACTCAAAAACTTCTATTAAAAGCAGTTCATCCAAGTTTAATTCTATGATTAATTTTATCCATTATGTTTCCATCTGTATTAACAATCTGACTGAGGAATTTATAGTTGCTAATTTCTTCTAATTCATGGTTATCAATCTTGATTATCTTCTGAAAAAATCCATTGAATATTACTTTAGCCTTTTTTGGTATTATCTTTAATCTTACTTTCTTATTCTTCTTTGCTAATGCTTGCAACATTTCCTGAAGTACTGAAGCATCATTTGAAAAAACAACCATATCATTTATAACATCTAGGTGACAAATATTTTCATATATTTTATTTCTCATTTCCCATTTTAATCCACAAAATATTTTGTATAAAGTTGCTGCAAAAGGGTTGGAGATATGTAATTAAACTGTTGGACACCATTATTAATGATAATATTCTGTGTTATCATAAAATATGATTGTTGTAGGCATTTGATAAATATTTTTCAGAATAAGATAATATTGTGTCTATATCTTGATGATACAAAGTTTTAATCACTGTGAAAATGCTTATAAAATTAAACGCCTTTTCATAATCTATAAAAGCAATATCATAATGGCAAATCATTTTAATCAATCCTTTCTATAACTTCTCTCAATATTTGAATATGATCCACTGTGTTAAAATCACTTTTAAATTTAGCTTGTACTTCTGGTTGACTTAATCTAAAATCCACTGTAACTGAATTGTAATGATCTTACTAAAGATTTTGTATAGAACTAATAAAAAAATCTGATAAGTTTATAATTTTTAATATCTCCATCATCTTTCTTAAATATCAATATTATTACTGCAGTGTCTCAACTATCTGGAACATCATCATTTAGACATTTGGCAACAATTTTTCTATTTCTTTGCCCACTTCTTTTAAGATATCAATTATAATTCCATTATTTTATGAAGCTTTTCCTTTTTTCATATATTTAATTACAAGCCCCCATTCATTTAAATCCTGGACAATTCAGCTATAATAAATTAGAGGGTATATTTATTTTTTATTACAATATATTTTTATATAGTTTCCACACAGTTCAAGATGTCATCTCTGATTTTAATAACAGTTCTATTTTTATTCTTATTGCAGAAGTATTCCAATACTAAGATATTGTTTTATAATTTGAGATTTTTATTTATTAATAATTTTTTCATAACTCTTTACAAAGCTTCTTTCTAATGAATGATTTTTAAAAGTTTTCATATTTCTTCCTTTCTTCATAAGTTTGCTTGTTTCGGTAGAAAATTTACTGATAAATTTCTGCCTTTGTGCGATCAGCTGCCTTTCTTGCAGTTTTTAATAATCAATTATTTTAAAGTCCGAACAATCTTCAAAATCTATTAATACTTTAAAATGATTTTCAAGTTCTAATTTAAATTATTTGGAATATTGTGAAAGTTGGAAATACCAATTGTTTTTCTTAAAAATTTTCATCTATCTAGTTTGCATTAAGACGTATCTCGCATTTTAATAATCTTTAATCACTTTCTGTGTAAAATCTGTTAAGAACATTATAATTTTGAAATAAATATTTGATATTAGACAAAATATAATCCAATTCTGAAGAACCTTCATTTAGATGTTTCCATGATCATTTTTTTCAAAGAATGAATTCATAGGGAATTTGAACCCAGACTTTCAAGTTCCCTTCAGCATGCATGTGAAAAACAAATAATCAATTTATGTATTTCATGCTGAAACAGCACTCATTAGTTGGTCCAGATCATTATATCCACATATATAATCAGTGCACACTGTATATTAAGATATGAACTCTTCAATGGACAGGTTTCAATCTACTCCTCTCATCAAGTCTTCAGTCATCCATACCATTGAAAATCTGATGGAAAGTCCACATCCCTTGATGGGCCAATATTATTGTCATGCCCATCTTAAGTTTAAGTTACTCTGACCTCTCAGGTGTAGAACATTGTCTATTTACATACATAGAAGAGAGATGGGCAGTTTACAAGCCGAATACATATTTAAATACTTGTCACTCTGACCCTTCATGTATATATGTGTAGGGAGATGATTATCAACCAACTGATGACTGCTGTTTCAGCATGAAATACACATATTGGAGATCATTTATCTTTTTCACATGTGTGTGGCCATGTGTATTGATTGTATGGGAGAGATTGGACAGCTGAAAAGAGCTTGAATGTCTGGGTTTAAATTTCTTATAATTAAATCTAAAGTATACCTGTATTTAAATATTACACATTCAGCCTGTATCCTGCCCATCCCTCCCTCTGTGTATGAAAATGGACAAAGTCATATACATGAGGGATCAGAGTGACAATAATATTGGCATCATCAAACAATTTGGACATTCCATCATATTTTCAATGGAGTGGATGGCTGTAATGTTGGATCTTAATATAAACTAAGCACAGACTATATGTATGTGTGTGGAAGTTGGTGATCTGGACCAACTAATGAATCCTGGTTCAGCATGAAATATATATAATGGAGATCATTAATCTTTTTCACGTGTGTGACTATGTGCATGAGCTGTATGAAATAATTAGATAGTTGAAGAGAGCTTGAAAATCTGGGTTCAAATCTCCTATAATTAATCTAAACTCCAAGGATATAAAGTATACATGTATTTAAATATTAAAGAAGGAATGCATAATATAGTTTTTCTGTGAATTCCACAAGTCTATATCTTCTCTCATTTCTATTCCTGCATCAGTTTTATTTTTCAATCATTAAAGTTTCCTATGATAATTTTAAATGTTGTTTGATTGCATCAAAAGTATTTGTATATCCACATAAAATTCATTCTTTCTTTCTTCATCAGAATAAGAATTTATCAAGGCATAAATCTAAGTTATCTACATTTGGTATCTTCTACTATAATGAATAATTTATGTTGTGATTCTCTAATATTCTATTAAAAGCAAATATTGTTCTTTTACATTTCATTTACAGCATAATTTTATTCCAATTGTAATTCTAATATTTGTGCCTTTATGGTAAGGTATGTATCCACTTTTTAAATTAATTCTCTCTTCATGTTTTCTGTTAATTTTGCAAAGTTCAACAACATCCCATTTTTTATTCATCAATATTTCCTATTTATGGAATCTTTCTTTCTTTGAAAATGTTTTGCAGCTGTAAGTAGCTAAACTCTCAGATGATTATCATTTCTTATGCTTGCACAAACTGTTAAAACGGTAACAACTCTTTCCATACAGTAGTGCCACCCTATGCAAGCCTTCTCACATCCTTTGTCTGCTATGGCTTACATCGAGTTATACTATTGTATGGTGAAAGTTGCAACAGTTTTAAAATAAAATGTTATCACTAAATGCCAGTCAGGGTCTTCAATCAGGAGATTCTAAGCCTCTTCTGTTAGCAACCAATCATTGCTTTAGTTGATATTATCCATTCCTAATCATAAGGGTTATAATTTAGTTTCATCTATCATGATTGTGAATATCTAATAATAAATAATTTACATATACATTCATCTTGTCTTTAAGAAAATTCAAATGATATTTTAGTTAAAAACTACCAGGCAACTGATAAGCTCTACCATGATGCTTCATGCGCTTAAAATTCACAGATCAAAAGTTCACTACAATGGCTGATCTATATTGATATACAACCTATACATGTTCATTTAATATGCAAGTAGTCACTTGGTAATAGTAATTTCAACAACAATAACATATGGAATGAACATTAAAACTTTATACTGCTCAGTTTCCTTAAGGCTTCAAAATGAGATAATGTCCTATGCTACAAAAGCTACGATGCAATATCATCAAAAATAATTATTTGAGCAATAAGAAGCAAATAAAGAATTGATGAAATATCACAAATGTTGAAGACTCATTATGTAGTACTTAATAACATTCTAGTTCTTTATACAGCTTCATGAGTCAATTTTGCTAGGAAATAAGTCCTTATTTTTAGCAAACAACAATTCATAAAAAAAAAAGTTGCTAAGAATTATTATTTGTTAAAAATTGGCAAACCAATATTACAGGAGTATTTTATTTCATGATTTAAAATAGTTTTTTTTTTTTAAAAAGAGAAGGGGGGGGGGACTCCTGGAGTAATAACTTGTCAAATACAATAAAGTATTGGAAGTGTTTTCTTGTATACTTAAAAATAGGTAGTTCTGAATGTATTCATTGTACACTGTATAATTTACTATAAAATTTAGTTGCTAACAATCTGAGTAAATGTCTACATAGTTCATTATATTATGTTATTAAAGCAATCAATAAAAACAGAAGCAATTCATTGGATGGCAGCTTGTTTGAATAATCATGTATTGAAGAATATGAATTCATGACTTGCTGCTTCGAATAGAAGTGCATTGTGCATCAATAATGTATCTGTTTTGATCAGTTTTCTAAATTCTTTGACTTAATAAAACAAAAATTATGTTCTATGAGCCAACTAGATTAAATGACATAGTTTATTTTAGACACTTTTTAATAAATTTGATGTTTTTGTAGAAGCTGTACAATTTTTTATGAGTCTAAAGAACAAAAGAAAATACACAAAACTACAAATGATTGTAATAAAAGAAAATTTGATGTAAATAACAAATGAAAAAGCGATAGTTAATTAGTAAAATATAAATTTATACACAGAAATAATAAAGACATCATGATCCTAAATAAAAACAGGTAGCTATAAATTTTAATATGGCATTCTGGCATGCAAACACTTCCCCTCACTGGAAAAGATAAGGCATTCTGCCATGGCACAGCAGGTCATGAAATGAAATGTATAAGCCATTTAGAAATCAAATAATAAAATTATTTTTGTGTTTCTGCAAAACTTTTTCTATTCAAATGAAATTTAGGACAAGAAAAAATAAAGATTGTTGCAAACAATGTATCAAGTAATATGCTTATTGAAATCGATAGTTTTATTGTTAAAAAATAGACATTAATTAATCCTGTAGATCAGGGTCACTTTGTGGAAGTGGAGGGTTGCACCTTTTAAAACGATTGCATTCATTAGTTAACTTTGCATTTCAGAAAAGATATAAATTGTAGCATAAAAATCAATAAATATAAATTAAATACAATAGTGGCAGTTTTATTCAATTTATTTATTGTGCTAATTTCATATCATCTATAGCTGTAAGCACATTTAATTTTAGAATCGGTTTAATAAGACAAATGGACCCTATCACACTTTTCTACAACTTTTTTGAAATCAGGAGTGAGATTGCTTGTTGATTTTCATCATAGCCTGCAAGTTAATGTCTGTCAAATAGTTATTCTTGTTGATCTTCATGCAAAAAAACTTTGTCACAAATATGTCTAGACCCAAATATAGAGAAATACAAGACAAATCTTGTTGTTTCTAAATAAACACTGATTTCCTATCTTTTTTACCATATGCACTCATTCTTTACAATCTTTTAAATCATTGTTTTTATAACTTTTTCCATATCAAATTTATTCAATTTAACCTTGATTCTTATTTCCCATTCAAATCCATCAATATTTCTATAAATTTCATTGCATAGTCTGATACCCATAACTATAACAACATAAAATAATGATTATTACTACATCTTTTTTCTTCATTATTAATATTTTCTTTTTATCATTTTTAATTCCCTTTATATACTAACACTTAATCTGTAATATGCTTGATTCTGCTCAACAATGTGAAATTCTCCATAATGAAGTATACTCAAAATTCCCAGTTTTTAATCTACCTTTCTCTCACAACTTTTTTAATAATGTTCCATTAACATTCTCAATTTCATCAACATTATTAAAATATCCATTTATATAATCTACAATCAAAATGCAAATATTCTAAATTCATTTATATTTCTATATAAAAAGTATTCTCATTTCATTCTTCCACTTACTTCCTATTTTTAGTAGCTAAATATATTGCATATGCATTTCGCTTTACCCAATTTTTATTGCATATGCGTTTCTCTTCACTCAGTTTCCATCTAACACACATTCTTTGCAATTTCCTTTCTAAGATGCCCTCCTTAATACTACCACTCTCATTATGCTTATTTAGTCCCATCTATTCAGATTTTTTGAATATGTGGTTAGATTTCATTTCTCAAGTATACCTCTACCATTGCTAAAATATTTAAATTTCTCTTGTAAAAACATTCTTCAATTATTTCCATTTATTCATATCTCAACCCACTTGCATATTTATAAAACTGTTTCATATTAACATTTTTGACCCCTCCACCCCCTTTTTTTTTGACAACAAATCTAGTTTTTCTACTTTTCATTAACTCTTATTCTTACAGAAACATTTTACTTACCACAATTTTTTAATTTATTATACTATCAAATCTTAGTAATAATTCCAACTCCTCTATTTGCCCATTTATTTCCTTCAAAATCTTATCTTCAAAATGCCTTATCGCTTCTTTAATATTTCTATTTAAAACACCATTTATCCCTATCAACAGAACATGGGGGGGTTAAGTGTCATAGCATCGGCCGGGACGCGAACTCGCAACCCGGGCAACTGCCTGCAAGTGCAAAGCGGTTGCACTGACCTCTCGACCACCAATGCAAGACCAGAACATTGGTTTTATGTGTTTTTTTTTCTAATAAAATATCTAAAATCACAGAGCCACAAACCATCATGCTCTGCTAATAATATTTTCCCATATCCATCTTAACGCCGTGCGTGATTTGGTACAATGATTAAGTAGTAGATTCTGGAATTTAAAATCCATGGATCGCACCTAGATTTGCTACTTCTAGCGCTCAACCTTATTAAATCCTAAGCCATTTTGCCTTATTTATACCCCTCTCCCCTAACTTCCCCCTACGTTTAATCGCACACACATCCTTCATCTCAATAAAACATTCTTATCAACTTTTCCAATAGGCATATTCTCTAAAATCCTTGATTTTCAGAATTATTCTTTGCATTAATAAAGTGACAAAATTCAAAGATAATATCTCAACCGAAGTACATTTCTTGCTACAGTCGAAAATCGAATGTAAAATTGAAAAACAAGATTTTATAGATTTCAAATGCCAAATAAACATTCTTAATTAAGCAAAAATTCTATAAGAAAATTCTGTATGATTCAACAAACCCTTTCCAGAATAATATTAAAAACTAAATTACAATTTTTAAATAAATAACGAAAACGTTAATATTTTTATGAATTTAACGTCAACTTGTAGTGTTACGCTCATAGATATTATAAATTGACTTAACGAAGCTTCTTAAACGAAAATAGAAATTATTGTATATCGATTGTATCCAAAAAACTTATGATGTACGATAGACATTCCTTCCATATAAAACCATTATATAGCATATCAAATTCATTTTTTGCTTTTTCATTTCCAAATATTCTTCTAGACGCGAAGACGTTTCTCACTTTTTAGAAATAATAAAATTGAAAGCGCACCCTAACGGCTAAATCACATTTTAATATACCGCGTGATTTCACTTTTATTTTACAGGGATTTATGTATATTGTTTGATCTGTTTCCAGTTACAAAAAGCATTTGTAAGTGTAATATAATTAAAATTGGAAATTTTATAGAAATTTTTAATTTTGTCTTAAATTATGTATAAATTCTTACAAATTATGAACTAATATTATTTAAGTTTCACTCAACAATTTAGCCTTAATTTAAATAGTTTTAAAGTAGCTATACTGTATACGCATGGCAAACGTATGGAAGTGGAGATAACTGCTACTATAATTTTGTTTTAGTAGTACGTTAAGTGCATTGAAATCAGTGAATGAGGCTTCATCTCTGATTTCAGTCTGTGATTTTACAAGAAATTGTTAAAGTTACGGTGCACAAATTTTTTGTATGGGTATTTGACAAACGTTTACTTCTTTTAGCTTTTCGTAACTTCAGTGGATATTTCATTCTGGTTTTTTTCTTGCAATGATCGTGAAATGGAATGTTTTACCTATATAGGTTTTTTTTTTCTTTTAGCGTGGGCCATTTAGACAAATTAACAATATATCATAAAGAAACCTGTACAGATTCTAACATGGTGATACATTTATTTGAAGGCTTTATTAAAATAGTCGGACATTTAGCATTGATTTATTATATGGTTTGTGTTTTAACTACATCTATATAGGTCAATGGCTAGTAATCCCATTTATGAAGAGATAAGAACATATCAAATCATGCTAGAGTAGGCTTTATTTTTCCCGTAAAAAGAAAAACCTTCGAAAACGTGAAAGGAGTTTAATTTTATTTACAAAAATCTGAAACGAATATACTTTGCAAATGAACAATGATTGTATTTTCAAAACATTCGGGTTTTGTTCATTTTATCTTTCTCTCACTTTTGTTGAGGAATATGAGTTTTGATTTAAGTCATAACTCTGATATTAACAAAGTTACAATGTCAAGCAAGAAAGTCACTGATTCTAACGTTGAAAACGCTAAGCAAAAGTAAAAAACCATTTGATCTTAATTCTTTCAATCAAAAAATTTTACCAAGTAAAAAACATTCCCTAATCTATATAAATTCAAAATTTGACCTCAATCAAACCAAAAGTAAACTCTTACCGAGATCGTTGGAGAGGGAAAAAATAGGATTGAAATAGAAAATAGCTATTTTAACGTTATCAATGATAAAAGACCTGAGAAGGTTATAAGAAAAATAAAAAAGCTAAAGCTAACATTAAAAAGATTAACCATGAAGATTCTAATATTAATAAACCTTCTACGTCAAATAATAAAACTTATTATGAAGACAATTCTAACAGTTTGATGATTGTTAAGTAATTTTTAAACTTGATGAATTTCCAAAAATCAGAAAAATTAACGTTAATAATACTAAGAACCCTAAAGATAATACTGATCTAAGTAATAACAGCAAACCATACTCCAACTGCACAACTGTTTGTAAGGATGACGTCTGTGGAGCCACAACATTGAATTCTCATACTACTTTAAATAAATCACTTAAATAATCTTATGCTAATATAACTAAATTTCAAACCAATAATTCTAAATTCCAGTCAGCTAATGAACTCCAAACCAATCATGATATATTTAATATATTAGATGAAGACATTGCAGATATTGATCAAAATATGTTGATTGACGAAAACTTGTCCAATTTAAACCTTGATCAATCTCAAATCAATAAGATTATCATAGGTTTCAAGGCAACCATTTCTCAGCAATTGCATCAATCATTTTTGAATTATTATAGCAAGAAAACAAATCATACTAGCTATTACAAACATTCAAAAGATTTATTCATGTTCCCAACTGATTCACTATGCAAAGAATTGACAGTCAAGTAATTATGGTCCCACATTCACAAATTACTTAATCCCCTAAACAATAGATACATCATTATAGAATGCAATGATTCTATTCAAAAACAAATAGTATTAAGTTCAATTAAATTCTTGGATGGAAAAGTAGTTGTTTCCATAGATATGGGCAGACCAATCATTCTGTCTGGCCATATTAAGAATTGTTACTTAAACTTTGGCCAAGCTGACTTTCAGAGATTACTGAAGCCCTTGACACAGTTACATCCCGGAAAAGAGGTTAATGTTTCTGTACTAGCCAATTTCTTTTTAAAATCTCATTGTCCAAGGAAATTTCACCGATGGCGATACCACGATTCACTGTGCCAAGTCAGCCCAGCTTATATCCTTTTGGGACATACTGCCACAGTGTTTCTTTTGTCATCTATGAATGCACTTGGTTAAAGATTGCCCCAGCAAAAATTGTAATAGGTGCAAACTCAGAAGGTCGAAGTTTCACAGATATGGTGTTGTTCCATCTGACAAACAAGTGTCTATTCGCAATAAACCTCAATCTGCTGACATTGTAGGCCATTCGGAACTTATCACATTAGAAGCTACGCAGATTCTTGAACCCACTCAGCTACAAACTACTGATTTTCTCGTGTCAATTCAAACTGTCTAACAAAAACATTGGAAACATTAGATCCAGAATTGATACTGCATGACTCCAAGGTGATCTCACCCAGTGCTGAATTGGATTTGAGACTAACAGAAGACTTGCCAATGCCAAGACCCAATTCTAAAAGGAAAGCAAAAAGTGGAGATAGAACTACAAAATTTTCATCGGCCTTTCCACATCCTATTGAAACATCTGATTCAGGGGGAAGTTTCTCAGATAATGACTGGGATGTTTCCAAAAATAAAGAAAAACATTGAAACCTAATAACCACGAATTGTTTCTAAATAGTCCTCAAACTTTAGATTCCAAAGAAAAAATAAAAATTCAGATCAAATAGACATGATAACAGATTCATCTGAATATAATCGACTAAAATTACAACAAATCAATGTTGCATCTGAACAAACTCAAAACATCAACATTTTGGATGGAACATCCTATTTCTATTTCCAACAACAGATAAGACTTCTTTATGTGACAACTCCTTGACTCAAATTCATTAGATTGCCATTTACTCTTGTTTATTTGGGAACTTTTTTATGAAACTTAAGTTTGCAGGCATTAACATTCATGGCCTGAATTCCATCAAGAGAGTGGATGCCATCTCTCACTGGATGCATCTTCTTTCCTCATTTGATTTATTTTTCCAAAACTAAGCTACACATTAACACAAATCCTGAAATCATTACTAAACTCTAAAATGGGTTCTTTTCATTACTCCACTGTCAGCTATCCCTCTCCTCATGTCACATTACGTGATCCATTCAAATCAATAATCAAAAGTTATAAAATCAGCTTTCTGAATGATAATTCGATTTTTGTCACACGATTAACTGATTCAAATTTAATATTGCTTATGTATATCTCAAAAAAAGACACTTCCTTAATTCATAGAATTATTCAGTTAATTAATATTGCAGTAAATGTTAATCCATTCCCCACCAGATTACTAGGCGATTTGAACATAAATTATGATAATTTCAACTTCCTTTTTTTTTCTTACTGTTTTCAAATTTTTACATTTAATAAACTTCAGATAGGGTGGGCTTCTTCCCCACAGATACCTGTTCATACTACACCAGATAGTTTGCCATCTTAATAGATTTAATATACTATCTGGAATTTCATTTTTCCCTGGAGCCATTTCTCCAAAACTGGTTTTCTTCTCAGACCACCATGCTCTCATGATTTCTCTAACTTTAAATTTACAACTTCAGCCCTGTGCACAGATGAAATCTACATGAAGAATTTTGCTTAAATCCTCCACTCCAGAGGTGATCATCTCTGAAGTGTATATCTACTTTAATAAAATCAATATTCTCACCCTTCATCCAGCTGAGGGATTGTTTGCTTTTATAAACATTCTTGCCTCCCTGATTAACTTCTATACAAAAAGAAACAAGGGCCTGACTACCCTGCTATATAGGTTGGAAGAAATTAATAAAACATTGTAAGAAATGCCATCTTCGCCGGCTGCTGTTCAATCGATAATTGCAATGAAGCAAATTTATGCAGATACCCATCAAATTCTGATTATCTGGTGACCAAAAGATCGAAGTTGTTTCTAGTGAAACCGTATAACTTTTTAAAGTGTTACTTATGTTGGGCTCTGAGTTGCCAATATAGGTCTAAAACTTTCTCGGCTTTTAAAGTGGGGGGTAGAATATTCACGGGAAATAACTTGATGGTTCAGATCCTAAATTTCTATCAGACCAAACTTACAGATGCATCTTATTATCCTCAGTAGGTTGATAGTATGGACAATAGCAAGATGATCCATGGTATTTTGGAGGCTGATATGCAATCAAAGTTGGCCTCCATGCTGGACAGAACACATCCAGGTCTCCATGGAATTTCCTAAATTCTTGGTTAACCACCCTGGAGGCATTCTCAGTTCCTATCATCTATGGAATGATTAATCTTCTTGCCTCCAGGCAACTGGAAATTGATGGCCTTTGTCCAATAACCATGGTCCCATTTCTTAAAAGAGTGACATATTTCCATCATCTTTTGAAAACCTTAGACCAATTTCCATGATACCACTACTAATAAAATTTAATCAAATCAATAGTTAAAGATAAAATCTAGAATCAGTTTCTACAATCCATTTCAAAATTCCATTCACCAGGAAGGGTTCTACCGCGGAGGCCCTAAGCCTCTTTAACCTGATTGTTGACCATACCAGGAGGTTTAAAAAATCCAAACCAATAGTGGTACAATTGAATATCACTCAGGCATTTGATTGCGTGAAAATTCAACATCTTATATTGCTTCTTGGTGGATTGAATATTCCCCACTGGAATCATAAACATAATTTCAAATCTCATAAACAATAGACAGATTGCAATTTCCTTAAATGGAAAAATCACAGACTATTTCAAACCTACCAAATCCATGCCACAGAGCTCTCCTCTAAGGGTCCTACTCTTCATCTTATATATGAATCTGTTCCTCATATCCTTAAAACAGAGCCTTCCTGGATTATCTATCACATCCATAAACAAAAATATTAATTTCATTGCACACATGGATGACCTGGTAGTGTTCTTGCTATCATGCAAGTTTATGCCTAAGCTGATACAACTGATACATATTTTCACCAATGAATCAGGCTTGTTCTTCATTCTAGCCAAATCTTCCACATGGAGGCTATCCTCAGGGAACATTATCCCTCCCTCTTTTAAGCCAAGTCTCAGAAATATCTAGGTCTACAGTTGAATCTTTCTCCATTAGCTAGAAGAACGATCATACAAAATGCTATTACTACCACAGTCACAAAGATAATCAATTCACTGGTAAGGGTGTATATGTCACTCTATGTGAAAGTAGCTTTATTAAACATGTTGCTATTCCCCAGGATAGCATATTTCATGCCATTCATCAAATTTACTGGTAAATTTATTTGTGGTATTAATTCCCTTTGTTGCTGACTTTTGTGGAAGGGGAAAATGGTTGCAGTTAGCCTCAACAAAATTCAGAGACCATCCAAATTAAACAGGTTGGGGTTTCATTCACTTCAGCTCCAGCACTCATACAATTTGCTACACAACTTGAATTTAGTTATTCTGCAATTCATGCCTCAATTTGAAATAAGACTTACTGACATGTCTCCACTTTATCAAATCTCCTGGATTTCAGAATTAGCAGAAGACATTTCAAAAATTACTTCACCACCTGCTGGATCAAAACCTTAAAAAAAAAACTATTGGGATGCATATAATCTGATTCATATCAATGCATGCAAGACCACGATCTTCAACATTTCTAACTTTTGCCTAATTAAAAAAAATTAAATGGTGGTGGCTTGAACTGAAGTACTTCGATTTCCTAATCAAGGTTAACCTTAGTGCCCTTCCAACAGGCTACTTTCTCACAGTAAATAGGGGTTTTTCAACCTTAGACCCTATTTGTTCATTATGTCATCGGGATGAGGACATCATCGAACATATTTTCAAACAATGTATTGCCTTACACAAATGTAGACACCTAATTACCTCTTTGTTCAAGGAAAAACACTCATTGCAACTCTAAACCAAGCAATCAATGCAGGCATATTTGCTCTAGTCAGGAGTGCTACCTTTTTAGCATATTTTATGTGGCTCATTAGATGCTCATTGCTATTTGATGCCAATTGTACTGATCCTCGGCAAACTATTAAAAAAATTGAAAACAACAAGGGACAGGGACATGAGGTTCACACCTGAATTCACATACAAGATGACATGGGAGTTAATAGACATTGAAAGATATTCTGACTCCTAAAAACTTTAACCGAACTGAAAATTTTCAATAAGTATTCATATCTGTAATTTTTTGTTATTCATTTTAATATTTTATAAATGAACATATTGACTCATAAATTATACATCTTATGATAAAACATTGTATAAATAAACCTGTTTTGATAATAATAATAATAAAAACATTCATTTAAAAAAACTAAATAGATTTGGTTGATACTTTGATATTATTCTTTCTATGACGTTGCCAAGGGTTATCAAAATGGCAATTATAGCGAAGACCTGATAAAACATTATGCTAAATTATAAAAATCTTGACCAAATTTATCAAGTAAAAACATTCATTAAGTAATTTAGATTATCAATCCCACATTGCATAGAGATATAATTTATGGTTAAATACCTTGTAATAAAATAAATAAATAATTCGTATTATAGTGATAAGTTCAGTGAATTGTATTCCGTTTAAAATACATGTAGACAAACTTTTACTTCCACAAAATATTTAAACATGCATGTATGTACATACTTGTGATATAAACTGTTTTCAAAAAAGTAAAAATATATTTTTAAAAAGCCATGAAGATAACAAATAAAAACATCAAATATGAGACAGTTAATTTGGAAATTTTAATCTTATTGATTTCAGTAAAATTAGTAACAGTATATCATTCACTGTAAAAATAAATATAAATAAGCATATATTTATTGGGATAATTTTATTTGAAATAATTTTTTTATATAAATTATATAATAAATATGGCTGATTTACCATTCATAAGACAAACAGGAGAAGGATATCTGGAAGAAAGTCATTGCCAAGTTGACCTAGTAAAATTTTCACATATTAAGTACAATTGAGTGAAAAAGGGAGTTTGAATTCACATCACTTTTCCATCATGTGCTCAATACTATATAAACAAGTGTTGACAAAGCACAGTGTTCCTTTTGTTTGTTTTTTCTTGTTCTTTCACTTGAAAAACAAAACTTAATTTTGTTATTTTAATTCTTAATTTGCTGCTCTAAAGCCATAATGGCCGGCTGACAGGACATAGTTGAATGTTTGCCTTTCAGCAGCAGATATGGACCTCTTGATTATCACCATCATAAAAATGAATTGCCAATACTATTTTAAATTGCTATTTAATATCTAGATCTGTTAAAAATTTTAAAGAAGTTTTACCAATTGATTTTTTTTATAAAACTATGGAATTATTTAAATTTGTAATTGAAAACTTCAATCTTTTAAAACTACAGTATAACAATTTGATATGCTTAATTGGAATGGATTTTATTGTATTATCAATCTTCTTCAAAATTATTATTCAAACTCACCTGCAAAATTGTTGATTTAATATAATAGCTGTGTTTGCTGATTTTTGGAAAAGAAACTAGAAAACTCTCAGAAATATAAAATGATGCAAAACCCCTCGCTTTTTTAATTTAAATTCAAAAGGGAAATGTGATCTTTAAGGAACTACCAGTTTAATTACCCTCTTAATGGATTATTTTAAGAAAATTTGTTGTAAACAACATTGGCAATATTTTAACAAAAACACTGTGCCATGAATGGATTTATGATACTAACAACATTGGTTTTTGCTTCATCTCAACTAGGAAACATCCTTTTCTTCAATTGGATAACAAAAATGTTTTGATATCTGTTATAAGGCAAATTTCAAAGATTTAAAATATAATAACTGAGTTTATCTGAAGGAATTTATTAATATAAAACCTGTGAGGAAGAGTAAAAATGTGTGCATTAACATGGATTAAAACTATTTGTAAACATTTGTGCATGATAACTATTATATGTATGATTTGTTGTTGTTATACATTTTGTAAAATATAATAAAAAATTTGCTAGTAAGCATATAGGATTAATTAATATTCTCATCCACCATGAAGAAAGCAGATGTCTTCTTTATTCAAACTAGTGTGATAGTGAATATATGCTAATAGAATCAGTTGCCCCTTTAATACCATATTTTCTAGATAAAAGTATTTTGAGTTGTCCTCTTGGATATAAGATTCTCTTGTTTTATATACTTCATATTTTATTAACACATTTTTATGGGATCATAGTGTGTATTAATTTATAGAAAAGAATAAATGATATTCTGTTTATTTATTTAAAAAATAATCATTATAATGTTACAATGTTTAACAGATGATAATTATTCCATGGCTACAGGTTAAGTAGAATGTTTCATTTGAGATTCTAATGTTGCATAAATGGGTCATGCTGATATGCATTTCTATAATGAAAAATGAATGTCTTCCAAATAAGGATTAATAATACAACACCGATATAATGATTTATTATGAGTATGAGAAATATCTTGATTTTATAAAACGGGGACCAACCTTTATTTATTTAGTAAATCTTAAAATACTGAAAACATATTGGAAATCTTACTACTGGCAACCTTATTTATTAATGTGTGAGTTTGTCTAAACAATATTATTTATTACACATTAACGCACATATCTGCAACTCTTTATTTAACAATGCCTTTTATAAAGAACTTCATGATGTAAGAGCATTATAAAAATATTAATCTAATTATTTTATATACTTTATTCTATTTTTATGCAATATTTTGTTAGTAAATTTTGATTATTGTTTAAATAACAGCTTTGCATTTTAATCATCATCATTACTCTCACATTAAATTTATGCACATGGTCATATTATTATAGTAATAGTACTATAATTTTAATAATAAAATTTTTGTTATACTTGATTCCAGTTTTTATAAGTGAATATTATTCACATTAAAATTGTCTTATAGCTCATTTGCACTATTGCTACAGTTCATTTTATAGACTAAAAGTATTTGCTGGATTCAATATCAAAATTCCCAATTGTATTCAGTCTTAACTTGTGAAACTATATTATATTGATGTTTAAGAATCTTATAATATTTGAAGATTATAGAAACAATATGTAGGTAAATATTACTTTGATTTTTAGAGTGTTGTGATAGCCACATGTATCCTGTCTTATTGCAAATGAGTAGAAATTTATTAGAATACAATATATAATAAATGCTGAATAAACACAGAGATTGAATTTAAATATTAACATTTGCATGTAATAGTTCAGGAGCAGATACTATTCATGTGACAGGTATAGCTGCTTATTGATTATATTACTATTTTGAAAGGTTAAGCTAAATGTCAGGCAGTCATTGCATGGTGATTTGAGGGTAAACACTATTAAAAAATGATGCTCCAACATGTGTCATTAAAACAGTTTTGAGGCATAAAATTCCATTACAAAATGGTATCCAATGTGGAACTGGATAATGATTTTAATGCATGAGCTAAATAATAAACAATAATTGCATATTTAATTAAAATAATTACTAAAATATATGTATAATTTTGAAAATTGAACTTTGTATGTATTTTGAAGTATGACCATAGATGAAGATTAGTATTTTAAAAACAACAATTTTATTTATTAGTAATAATGGTGTTTATTTGTAAAATGATATAATCGCTAAGGCACAATAAATGTAAACATTTTGATTTATTGACAAATAATTAAAAAAGGCTATAAAATAAATTACATTGTTCATATAATTGGTAAAGTATATTATGTCTATGATGATCATAGGTTTGTAATGCTGTTGGAAAGAAGTATTTGATGATTATATGTATAGTAAAAGTATACATTGTTTAAAATAGTATATGAGTATTATATTATATTTATAAAATATTAATAGTAGTATATAAATTTTATGCTGACATGGAGACTAGCAAGAATAATATTCTGGGAGGGCCCCAAAATGGATTTATATCTGTTTAGATGCTACAAATGTTCAGCATAAGTGCTAAATTGGATGACTCCATAGCAGATTTTAAAGAATTAGTAAATTTGATGAGTGTAAAACACATTTAAATGCTAATTGTCATAATTTAGTTACTATGTTGGATCAGTATAAAGGAGATTCAGATGCTAAATTTGAAAATTCTCAAACAGATTTTTAAAAAATTAGTTAAGAGGCTCGGTTTAAAATTTCAACAGAATTTAGATAGGATGCCTCCAAAGTCCAATGATAACTGTCATTAGTCTAAAGTATATGGAGATATTAAATCTCAAAGCTTAAATACTAAGGTTGGGAAATTTAAAGCAGATCTAAATAAATGCCAAAGCTTAAGAATTTAAATGATCAAACCTAAGGTTCGTCTTGCGTTGTTAGCCGAGAGGTATCGCAGCCGCCATGCAAGCAAGTAGTTGGTTGCAGACGGGTGTGGGTTCGCGTCCCGGCAGATGCTATGACATATGGAAAAAAAAAAAAACCTAAGGTAGACAGTAAATTTGATGAAGTGAAAATTGAAATCACAGAGTCCAATGTAATATGAAAAAATAAGTATAAATATTTAATTCAACAAGCAAAAAACTCAAAGAGTGCAAGGTTTAAAATATTAGATTATAAAAACATTATGTATCATAACAAAGTTAACATGATGCAAAGTGGGAGAGATAAATGTAGAAAAGCTTGGTACTTAGGTTATTTAAGATTTTACCCTCTTACTAGATTTTGGAGTAAAGAAAGGCAAGATGACATTGGGTATCAAGTAATTCAAGAGTATATTCAGGTAAAGTGTATACAATTTCTGAAAAAGAAATCAGTTAGATTTAAAATTTTGGAAGCACATTTTTTGTCTGAGTACAGAGTCACAGTAGATTGAAATATTATACATAAAGTATTAGAGATGCTTAATATTATAGAAATGGGTAAACATATTAACAAGACACCTATAATGTATGTAACATAGAGCCATATTATTCATAAATTTAAGACAAGTTTTAACTAAACTAGTATTAACTAAATAATACTATATTAAAAATTTGTTAAAACATTTAAAATATAAGTAATTATAAGTATAATAAAGTTAAAATATCTAAACAAAAATCTAAGAATGATAAGCAAAAATGAAAAAAAAAATTTTTTAAATGAAGGAGACAAATAAGATAATCCTATTAGTTCAATAATATTATAATAAGCCAACTTTAAGAAGAAACATGAATCCCATAACTTCAAAATTGCATTTAAAAAATCCACAAAAAAAGATACCCAGGTGTACTGTAATTATCAACCATATTACATTGTTTTAATCTAATAACACAAGCAAAGGCATGGGTTTAGCTAGAAATATTACAATTTTTTCATAACATTTTCATATATTTCATAATGCTCATATTTTATTTAGTAATAATTCTGTTTTCTCTCTTATGCTTAAAACAATTGTCCTTCCAATACCAAGTTGTTTTACATTTTTGAGAATTTGATTTTCTTCTATAGCTTTTCTTATCAATTCATAATTATATTTTCTTAAATAATTCTTATCTCTCTTTTATTTTTAACTCTGGTTATTTGACTCTTCTTAATGGATCTTTTTTGGAAAAAAAAAATATTTTCTTTCCTTCATATTTTTTTTACCTCAGTAAAAAATTTACTGGTAAAATATTTTTTTTTGTATCAGCTATTCTTATTTCAGTTTTTAATAGACTATCAGTTATTTTCTTATTGTTTTCCGTCGTAACTGAATCATTTTTAAATCTGTTAATATTTTTAAATATTTTGCAAATTCTAAGTTAAATTTATTGGAATGTTTGTGAAGTTATTGTCTTTTATAATATTTTTATCTATCTATCTTATAACTCATTAATTAATTATCACTTCCTGTAAAATCTATTAAGAATGTTACAATTTTGAAATATATGTCCACTTTTCAAATCAATTATATTGTGAGGGTGACTTATAATCATACCCACACCAATCTTTAACTACTTGTGATGTTAAATTATGTCCAATCAAGATTTATGTCTGCCTAGACTAATAAGTTTTGCCAGCATACAAAATACATGCTTCAATTTACTGCTTATCAAATGTGAACAAATATATGCACATATTGTAACCCTCACTACACGAATAATTAAGAATGTATGCATAAAAAGAAATGTTAAAATATAGATATTATTTTCTTAAAACCAACTAGGCTAGCACAAAACAATAAGTCTAAGGAAGGTCACAAAGTGTCCATGAAACAATAACTTCCAGTATCAACATTGGTTAAACTAACTTCAAAATCCATAGCAAAATATTATTAGGTAAACTTAATATTTGTAAACCAATAAATAATTAATAATTGGGTCTATGAAATAAATGTGGAATTTGAATTATGAATTAAATGATAAATAGATGAGAAATAAATAATAATTAAATAATGAAAATGAACGAGCTTAAGAGAAAGAAAATGTGTTAGGATAATGAATGATTAAGAAGTGATGATAAAATAGGAGCCAATGAAAGATGAATCAGTTATGATGATGAATTAAGATAAAATGAAGATGAAGGAGTAAAGGACAAATCAATCTGAAACTGGACTGTGATCTGAATATATATCAAACATCAATTTAATTTAGCTAGTCAGATCCGAGTTTACTAAAAACAAACTTGATCTTTTTTTTTTATTATTATCTTGTATATAAAAATATCATTGGTATGAGCCTTTATCATGGGGATGATGGGGTAGGTAACTTTAGATTATTAAATTGTTGACATGATAGATGGTCATTGTTGACATTTAAACTATATGTATTATAATAGTAACTTACAGTTGTTATTATTGGTCTAACATGTTTTATCTCTTAGGAAATTATTTATAAATATAATTTTTTATTTGACTATTTTATTATGTATACATATATATATATATTATTTATATATACATTTGAGTTTTAAATAATACATACCTTAAGCTTTTGAGTAAAATGCCAGATTTGAAGTTAAGAATAAATACTTATATATTTTTTTTATTTTATTATTAAATCTTAATGTCAACGGAACAATTGATAGTTGAGTTAAGCATGAACTTGTAATAACACACGAGCAGATTGATTCGTTCTTTTGTTTTTAAGGAGAAGAAAAGAAAATCATTTCTCTTTAAATAACTTTTTCTTTTATCAATACTACCGTTCAACGATTGGAATTTAAATATTAACTTTTCCAAATTAAAATAATCTGTGGATTCAAAGTCTGCAAGGAAAATATTTTAATTTTCTATTAAGTCTTAAAGGAATAGCAATATAAAAGAAAAGAACGTCTGTTTAAGTTTTTTGGAAACTACGTTGTTTTAATACTTCCGTGATTCTTCGGATATATATAAATTTAAGATAATTATATATATATAGGATAAAACAATGTGTTTTGAGTAAAACAGCTTTGTATCGTAAAGGTTTCGAAACCAACCTTGCATGCTATTTTAAAATATTTTGAAATATTGGATATATAGAACATCTAATGATAATAGAAAAATGAAGATTAAGAACATCTACATTCGAAGAATATTTATTTTATTTCACATTAATCAAATCATTGGATATTATTAACAGTTTATCGTTTAAGGATAAATAAAATCATCATTATACCAATGGATTAATAATATACTTCGTAAAAGATCTTCATTAGGATGATGAACTATAGACTTCAATATCTACTCTCAACTCTATTATAAATAAGTTTTCTTTATTATTTATTTATATATATTATAATAATGCTTATATTATTTTAATATGTTTATTATTATTATTATCTTTATTTCAAATTTGGCATCGCATCATTATATCTTAATAGGAAAATTATATTTATTATTAAATATAATTAATTGAAAGCTTGACATAATTCATCAAATTAGATGAGGGATATAAAGAATAGTTATTATTTGACAGATATCTTAAACAGGATTATATTGTATTTACTACATAATATTGTAAAAGTTTAATGTACTTTATTTATCAAAAATACATATAATATATAAGTTATACAATTGCAAATAGTACTTATATATTGGTAATTATGAAACATATAAATAAGAACGGTAAATAAATTAATAAGTTACATAAATTATTAATTTTTGAACCCAGATATTGTTTTTATATATCTGTTAATTTAAACTATTTTCTTTAATTTTTAAAAATTTATTATAGTATTGAGTTTTATCATAGGGTATTAAATTAAAATATTATTTATTAATATTTTTAAAATGATAAAATTCATCCGTATTTGTTTATTAATATTTTATTATCTATTATATTATATTTTTTATTATTTATTAAATATTGATTTATTAACTTGATCTCTTTGTTAATCATTATTGAATTATATTATATATATGCTAGTATTATAAATATCATATGAATATCGATTGTAATTAATGCTTATATAAAGGCATATAAATAATAACTTGTTTTGGATTTTCCCTGAAGAGAGCTAATTGCAAATTCTCCATGAGTTTGAATATCGTGGCATAATGGTGACTGAAAGAGGGATGAAAGATGGATGAACTAATCTAAATTATATTAAAACTTATTTAAAGATTATTGAGCTAGCATAAAAAAGATAGACATAATCATGGACTTAGTATTTCATTGATTCATTTCTAGCATTCTACCTGAAGACCCAAAGTCCGATTGTAGTGAAATGCATATCCTCTTTCTAGGGAATTTAATCATCCCCATATATACAACTTAGATTTTAAATATAATCCATTTTGTTATATTTGGCGAACCTAACTATGAAGCATTAAGTTAATGATTTCTAAGCATTAAATATAATCGATTCTATTATATTTGGTATATCAACTGGGATGATTAAATGCCATTCCGTTATATTTGGTGCCTCAACTAAGGCTATCAAATAGGTCATCCCATTATATTTGGCGACCCAAACATTTGGGGCTTCGATTAATTAAATCTCATACCCTGTAGACTGCCCATTATATTTGGCTTCGATTAATTAAATCTCATACCTTGTAGACTGCCCATTATATTTGGCTTCGATTAATTAAATCTTATACCCTGTAGACTGCCCATTATATTTGGCATGCAACGTTTTAGGCATTGAACATTTAAGTTCATCACAGGTATAAATTATATACTATTACATATTTAGTATATTAACTGGGGCTTTGAATCAATGATTCTATATTATTACATATAGTGAAAAAGTCATGGATACTTTAATTGATTATTCTTAGTAACAAGTATGTTGTTATGAAGATTCATATGGTGTTTATAATTACAAGATAAATATAAATAAAAAAATGATAATATATATAGTATGATTTAGAGAGATCAATATTTAAATAACTAATTATTAAATTATGTTTTAAAGAAGAGTTGAGTGGGATAAAGTTTTTCTATAGACATAGATGTTTAAAAATACACACATAGATCATTAGAACATCATAAGTATATATAAATAGCATGGGGTGGTAAAGAACTTTACGATATAATATTTTGAATATAAAAATATATAAACTTGTGTAATATTTGAATTAAGTTAAAATTTGTTATGCTTCAAAGTGGGAAAATGTTTTCAAACAAAGATATTGAATGCTGTAGTCAAATGCAAGATGATTTGCAAAGTGAACAAAGTGATGATAGTAATATTATAGAACAATCATCATTAGTACAAGCACCTGGGGGTTCTACAACCATAGTTGAATACCCTCAACAAACACAGAGTTTAGATCAAGTGTTATCTCAAACACCAAATATAGTTGATGAAGATTTAAATCAATCATCTACAATTGGAATTAGTCAATCATTTAATGTTGATACAATTCAGCAAATGTTACAAATGTTTATGACTAAAATGGACACTAATAATCAAAAATTACTTGATAATATTAATAGTTTAAAAAGTGATTTGAATCAAAAAATGGATGATAATATTAATAGTTTAAAAAGTGATTTGAAGGTTGAAATAACAGGAATTGAAAATAAACTATCTACAAAAATTCAACAATTAAATTTAAATGTGGATAATGTTAAAAAAGATAACATAGAAATTAAACAAGCATTAAATGATCTAAAGAATGAAATTGATGAAAATAATTCAAAATGTGAACAGCAGTTCAGTGAGTTCCAAAGTGACATCATAGATTAAATGTTAAATGTGATGAAATGTATAAAAATCAAGGTAATTTTAGGGAAGAAGTAAAGGAAGAACAAAATAAAATACGGAATGAAATCCAAGAAAATAGACAACAAACGCACGCAAGAATAGATCAACTATCTATTAAACATAATAATGAGGTAGAATCCCAGAATAATGTATTAGAGACTATTGATCATCAACTTAAAACTTTGGAAAATAAAATGAATTCAATAGAAATTAATACCAATATAGATCAAAATGTATTGGAAAAATTAAGGGAAGATACTACTGAAACTTGGAATAGAGTAAATAAAATAAAAGAATCCACTTATAGTAGATTTTTAGTTATTGAAACACAAATATGTAAAAGAACACCAACTATAGAAATGCATCAGGTTGAAAATAATGTAAATACTTATAGTTGTAATCAAGAACAAAATCATGGTGAAAAACATTTGGAGGTCATACAAAAAGATCCACAACAAGTAATTGACTCTGGTGATAGATCAAATTTTCAGTATCATATAATGCCTGAAGTTGAAAATTATCTTAGTAATTTTGAATTAGAAGGGTTAAACTTAAATACTTGTAGGATTAATCATGAAAATCAAACATCAACTTCTCAGTTGAATGTTTTAGAAAAACAAAAGGTATACAACCATTCAATACTAAGTAGTACAATTAACCAATTTTTTAGGTTAAAAATATTCAAGGGATCTCATAATGAATCTCCTATAGAACATATTAGAAGCCTTAATCTTTATTTTTCCGTTAACCGTAAGTTATCAGAAGGAGAAAAAGTGATCATTGCATATAGTCACTTACAAGGAGATGCATTAATGTGGTGGGAGTCTTTATCACAAACTCCATCTACTTATATGGAATACCAAGAGTTATTAATTAAAAATTTTTGGAATAGAGATAGACAAGAGGCTTTATTGTACCAAATATTCCAAGATAAGTATAAGCAGACACCTGGAGAAACCTTGACCAAATTCTTTCGCCGTCAAATAACAAAATTAAGAACACTTAATACTTATCATTTAAGTGAAGGCAAAATGATTAGAATAATAAAAAGAAATTTACCACTTAAAATAGAACAATCATTATTGTGTACCAATATAACAAAAATAGAACAAATAGTAGAACTTTTAAATAGTATTGATATGAATCAAACTAATTTATCAATTAGATTACCTGATAAAAAAAAAGAGGAAGCTTCAATCAATACAATATTTTATAATAGAAAGAAAAATAATAGAGATACCAGTTATTGGAAGGGAAAAACATCTCAAAGGAATATACCTTATGACCCCTCTCCCAAAATAAATTGTGATAATTTAAATAAAGTAAAAATAATTTCTAATAATCCAAAAAATTCCCCAAGACCAAGATGTAGTAAAGACATATCTATAGTTTCACATAAAACAAACTAAAAGGGTACTTGAGGAAATGTTCCTCACCTCAAGAAACCAAATACCCAATGAGGAACTTGAATCAATCTTTTACATGAGAAATCACTAACATGATGTGTTCATGGGAAGATAAAACACCAAATTTTGTTTTATACAAAGTTGCCCTATGATAGAAGTTTTGTTTGAGAGCTTGCTGGTTAAAGCATTATTAGATTCTGGTAGCCAAATTTCAGTGATATTAGAGAAATTTTATCAAGAGATTTTAGTAATAAATCCTAACATCAAAATATTACCACTAAAATCTATGCAGGTTACCATGGCTAACAGCAGAAAAGCTAAATTAATCCCAAAACAAATTTGGATTGAGATTAAAATTGGCCAAACAACTCTCTATCATGTATTTTTAATTTTGAATGGTTTGATTCACAATGTTATTTTAGGGGCAGACTTCCTACATTTGAACACTTGTGTAATTGATTTCTGTAATAAAACAGTTAAAATTAATGATGAAATCTTGGAGATGACATTGCTTCCAAGATATGATCAAATTGAAGTTGACTGTATAACATCTAGCATTCCAGAAACACTTTTAGAGAGTAAACTCGCAGAATCCAACTTGCTTGGAAGTGATGATATATTAAAATTACGATTTATTATAAGAGAATTTAATTCTATTTTCTCAGATATACCAAGTGTGATAAAGGGATTCCAACAGAGAATTAGATTAATTCATGATCAACCATTTCAATCTAAATCGTATCCTATTCCATACCAATATCGGGAAGATATATCTAAGCAAATTAATAAAATGCTGGATTGGGAAATCATTTCCAAATGCTCTTCACCTTACTGTAATCCAGTAGTAACTGTGAAGAAGAAAGATGGGTCGATGAGATTTTGTTTAGATGCTAGACAACTAAATAAAATTACTGTCCCAGACAGAAATATACCACCACCCATACATGAATTATTCATGAAATTTGGAAACAAGAAGGTATTTTCCACTTTCGATTTAACCTCCAGCTATTGGCAGATTGAACTTCATCCAGATGATCGCCAATATACTGCTTTTCGTTATGAGGGTTTTACATACCAATTTAATAGGATGCCATTTGGATTGATAAATAGTGGTGCAGGTCTAATCAGGTGTTTGGATAAGACTTTATCTCCTGAGGTAAAACAAATCATAATTATTTATGTGGATGATGTAATTATTGCATCCACCACAGTTGAAGAACACCTTCAACATTTATCTATATTTTTTAAAGAGTGTTTTTTGAAAGGTATAAAAATTAACTTCAAGAAGAGTACTTTAGTTTCCAACCAAGTTGTTTTCTTAGGTCATATTGTTGGTTGCAATGGGATAAGACCTCATCCAGAGAAGATCTCTGCCATTCAAAACTTTCCTAAACCATCTACTCGAAAACAAATTAGATCATTTTTAGGCCTATGTAATTTTTACAACCGTTTCTATCAGAAGTTCTCAGACCACATGGAACCCGTTGCTAAAATTGATTAGAAAAGATGAACGTTGGAAATGGACTGAAGAACAAGACTGTGCATTTGAGAATATTAAAACAGGGTTTTTAAAGTTAACTATGTTAGCTTTCCCTGATTTTAATAAACCATTCATTATTTAAACAGATAGTAGTGGTTTTGGATTAGGGGTAACACTGTCCCAAATCCAAGAGGATGGCCAACCAGGTGTCCTCTATTTTATTAGCCGGCTCTTGAAAGGTCCAGAAATAAATTACACGGTTACAGAGAAGGAAGCACTAGCAATAGTCTGGGCTTTCCAAAAATTTCGACAAATGCTACTCGGATCAGAGGTGATAGTGATCACTGATCACAAAAGCCTTGAATTCCTGAATCACAGTTATCTGACTAATAGTCGTCTAGTTAGATGGAGTTTACTACTACAGGAATTTAATTACACTGTGCATTATTGCAAAGGATCCGAGAATATCGCTGATGTGCTTAGTCGAAATCCATGTAGGTCAGAACAAAATCATTTGATGGTAGACAATGCCTACATTACAAATGTCAATGTGATGGCTGATAGTAATGTAGAGAACGGGTTGGAAAACTTACCAGAGATACAATTTAATGACCCAGAATTAAACCCAATTATAAAAGTTTTATTAGGGGAGGAAGTTTTGGATGCACCTAAAGATCTTAACCATTTTAAATTAGAACAACAGGTCTTACTATATAAAGTGAATGATAACGTTGATGAGTGGAGGACAATAATACCAAAGTCTTTACGTGACCCACTCATAAAATACGTACACTGTCTATACGGGCATTATGGTGCTCATAAGACAGAAGATACCCTTAAGAATTGGTTTTACTGGCCAAAAATGTATAAAGACATCTTGAAATCACTCCAGGATTGTCTAATTTGCTTAAGAGCTAAGTCAGTAAACCAAAATTATATTAATTCAATTAATTCTATCATTCCAAAAAGACCAAACGAGATCTTAGCAATTGACTATTATGGGCCTTTGCCTCCATTCAACAAACAAAAATATTTATTAGTCACTTATGATCTCTTTTCCAAATATGTTGCTGCTTACCCGATACCCCAAGCCAATGCTAAACATACAATCAAAGTATTGAGTACTCTCCAATTTCCAATGATAGGAAAGCCGAAAACCATACTAACTGATCATGGTACACCTTTTCTATCTAAGGAATGGAAGAAATGGGTAGATATATTAAAAATAAAACATGTGCTAATCTCTATTAGGAATCCACAATCAAATCCATGCGAACGTATTATGCGGGAGCTTGGACGTTTGTTTAGGACCTATTTAGAAGAGGAGCACAAGGGTTGGGTAAAGCAGACAAAACGTGTAGTAGACTATATCAATTGGAGTTTAAATGAATCTACTGGATTCTCACCTATCCGACTACACTTTCATCAAATTATACCTATATTATTTAGAAAATATAAACCTATTATTAATGAACCCAAAATAAATGGAGAAAATGATATTTTACAAGCTCATAAACAACTTGTTAAAATGGCAAATAATAGCAGTCAGAATGAAAAAAAATGTATTTATGAATTTAAAGTTGGAGATAAAGTTTTGATAAAGACTTTCCATCCCAGTAAACCATTGGAGAATAAATACCATAAATTCTATAATACATATGAAGGACCTTATACTATCGTTAAAAAGGCAGGTCCAAATGCATTTTGGATTAACCAAGAAGGAGAGATTCGTGGTACGTACAATTCACGAATTTTAAAACCTTATTTTGGCTGCTTATAATGTTTTATAAAGAAAGAAGGTGAAGATCAAGATAAGAATTGGGCAGTGTAAACCATACGGTTGTATAAAAAAAAAATAATAATAGTGATCAATGTAAAGAGAAGTATAGTTAAAAACATTAGCTTTGGTGAGGGTATTCTTTAATGCCTTAAAATAAGTAAAAACAATAGAGTCAATTCATATTAATAAATGGATACTCTAGTATTTATTTAGTCCTTTTCAAATCCATAAGTCTTAAAGAAGCAGGAATAAGGCTAGTAAATATATTTGTGTTGTCCAAGAAGGAAACACATTATTTTTTATTTATTTATTTATTTATATATATATATAAAAAATTAACCATCAAAGTCCTTAATTTTATTTTGATCATTATCAAAAGAATAGGATAGCCCAAGTATTAAGAAGATATAACAGTAAAAAAAAAAAAAAAATTCAACCCTTCATAAAATCCAACTATAAATGCAATTAAACTATAAGAATATACTAAAATAGTTGTGTTTAAAATTTTAACTTAAATTAAAATTTTAAATTTCCCAAGGGAAGGGGAAATATAATAGTAACTTACAGTTGTTATTATTGGTCTAACATGTTTTATCTCTTAGGAAATTATTTATAAATATAATTTTTTATTTGACTATTTTATTATGTATATATATATATATTATTTATATATACATTTGAGTTTTAAATAATACATACCTTAAGCTTTTGAGTAAAATGCCAGATTTGAAGTTAAGAATAAATACTTATATTTTTATTTTATTTTATTATTAAATCTTAATGTCAACGGAACAATTGATAGTTGAGTTAAGCATGAACTTGTAATAACACACGAGCAGATTGATTCGTTCTTTTGTTTTTAAGGAGAAGAAAAGAAAATCATTTCTCTTTAAATAACTTTTTCTTTTATCAATACTACCGTTCAACGATTGGAATTTAAATATTAACTTTTCCAAATTAAAATAATCTGTGGATTCAAAGTCTGCAAGGAAAATATTTTAATTTTCTATTAAGTCTTAAAGGAATAGCAATATAAAAGAAAAGAACGTCTGTTTAAGTTTTTTGGAAACTACGTTGTTTTAATACTTCCGTGTTTCTTCGGATATATATAAATTTAAGATAATTATATATATATAGGATAAAACAATGTGTTTTGAGTAAAACAGCTTTGTATCGTAAAGGTTTCGAAACCAACCTTGCATGCTATTTTAAAATATTTTGAAATATTGGATATATAGAACATCTAATGATAATAGAAAAATGAAGATTAAGAACATCTACATTCGAAGAATATTTATTTTATTTCACATTAATCAAATCATTGGATATTATTAACAGTTTATCGTTTAAGGATAAATAAAATCATCATTATACCAATGGATTAATAATATACTTCGTAAAAGATCTTCATTAGGATGATGAACTATAGACTTCAATATCTACTCTCAACTCTATTATAAATAAGTTTTCTTTATTATTTATTTATATATATTATAATAATGCTTATATTATTTTAATATGTTTATTATTATTATTATCTTTATTTCAAATTTGGCATCGCATCATTATATCTTAATAGGAAAATTATATTTATTATTAAATATAATTAATTGAAAGCTTGACATAATTCATCAAATTAGATGAGGGATATAAAGAATAGTTATTATTTGATAGATATCTTAAACAGGATTATATTGTATTTACTACATAATATTGTAAAAGTTTAATGTACTTTATTTATCAAAAATACATATAATATATAAGTTATACAATTGCAAATAGTACTTATATATTGGCAATTATGAAACATATAAATAAGAACGGTAAATAAATTAATAAGTTACATAAATTATTAATTTTTGAACCCAGATATTGTTTTTATATATCTGTTAATTTAAACTATTTTCTTTAATTTTTAAAAATTTATTATAGTATTGAGTTTTATCATAGGGTATTAAATTAAAATATTATTTATTAATATTTTTAAAATGATAAAATTCATCCGTATTTGTTTATTAATATTTTATTATCTATTATATTATATTTTTTATTATTTATTAAATATTGATTTATTAACTTGATCTCTTTGTTAATCATTATTGAATTATATTATATATATGCTAGTATTATAAATATCATATGAATATCAATTGTAATTAATGCTTATATAAAGGCATATAAATAATAACTTGTTTTGGATTTTCCCTGAAGAGAGCTAATTGCAAATTCTCCATGAGTTTGAATATCGTGGCATAATGGTGACTGAAAGAGGGATGAAAGATGGATGAACTAGTCTAAATTATATTAAAACTTATTTAAAGATTATTGAGCTAGCATAAAAAAGATAGACGTAATCATGGACTTAGTATTTCATTGATTCATTTCTAGCATTCTACCTGAAGACCCAAAGTCCGATTGTAGTGAAATGCATATCCTCTTTCTAGGGAATTTAATCATCCCCATATATACAACTTAGATTTTAAATATAATCCATTTTGTTATATTTGGCGAACCTAACTATGAAGCATTAAGTTAATGATTTCTAAGCATTAAATATAATCGATTCTATTATATTTGGTATATCAACTGGGATGATTAAATGCCATTCCGTTATATTTGTTGCCTCAACTAAGGCTATCAAATAGGTCATCCCATTATAGTATATATTTATTTATGATATCTATATTTGTAAATATTGTTCAAACTTTTAGATTACTCAAATTTTCAATCTTATCATTTTTTTAAATAAATGTTATAAAATCTGTAAAACTGATATAATCTCTTTGGTTTATTAGATCAATCATTGCATTCGTCAATAAAGCTTATGTCTTACATATACACAAACTTCACTCCTTTGTAATTATATTAGAGAGATCTTAGGTAAATGCATTTCATTAATGGTAAGTTTTATGAAGTAATCTAATCATAAGTCTGTATAGGTACATCCCTGTTAATAGAGTCAAAAGTGAATTCTCCCCTAGTTCGAATACTGGGGTATAATGGAACTGGAAGAGGGGTGAGATATGGATGAACTGACCCAAATTGCATCTAGATTTAATAAGTGAGTGTTGAGCTGGTCTACCGGAAGTGGGTGCAATCATAGGTTATGTGCTTCATCGCGTCATCTCCAACATCCTACCCAAAGACCGCAAGTCTGATCGTAGTCAGATGTGACCCTCTTTTTCAAGCAACATCATCCAGACCATTACAATATGCTTGTCTTTTTTTCTGATTTCACATAGTTCAACAATGTCCTACTTACTATTAGGCAATCTTTTTTTCAATTCATGCAATTTTCCTTCATTTGAAAGTTATCTAACAATTTTAATGTGTATAATTTCTTTATACTCTCAAAGTAGAATGTGCTAATTTGAAATTAGTTATTATATATAATAGCTGCTTTCATTGCTTCATTTGCACTAGTAGAAAATTATATTTTTAAAAAATAAACAAGTACCATAAAGTAAAAATCAAAAAAAAAAAAAAAAGAAAGAAAGAAAACCATACAAGATTCATTAAGATTGATGCAATATTTTAAGCAATAAAATAACTTTCAAATTTATAAGATAGACATAATGGATCAAGAATAAATAATAAAGACATAATATTCTTAAATCTTTTGTTTTAGAATTCTACTATTTATCATGGTTGTTGACTTCAAATCTTAAAAGAATATAACAAATTCATCACTTTCTTAATTTTGCTGTAATATCTTATATCAGTGATGGCACATGTGCCAGAGTTCGAATTTTTTACTGACACGCAAACTATTCATATATCATAATTTTCTTCAATATGTTTTTTTGTTGCTAAAATCTGTAATAAAAATTTACTGTAAACTAAAGGTAAAATAAATAAATATAATATTAGAATTCAATTTACAATTGAACTCTGATTAGAAGCACTAAATTATATTTTAAGTTAAATAAAGTAGTAACAGTATACTGTGGTATTATATTCTATAAACCTGTCAAATGATTCCAATAAAACTATAGAGTAAACTCAGTAAAATATTTTATAACTCTTTGAAGTAATTTTTTTTTAAATCTAAAAGTAAAAGTAATCAAATGGTTTCCTGTTCTAATTTTTTTCACCTAAACTTGTTGACACCATTTATTTTTTTAATATCAAAATCGCACTAACAAAAAAATGAAATGCATAATCAATGCCATCAAATGAAGTTTTTTTTTTTTTGCTTGAAGTTTTGCTGTAAAAGGGAAATGATAAATCTTTAATTTATAAAATTATTAAAGCTCATTTAAATTTACTTTTAAATAAATTTGTTACCATTATATTAATATAACTAGTGAAAACAAAAATTGTCCAGCAGTAGAAAATTTCAAAATTGATGAACTGATCAGTATGGAATGATTAATAAAGGTTCCAAGGCAGTATGTGTTTTATGTTCTGGAACAATTGTATTGAGAACATCATCAGTAAAACAACATTATAAGACCAAGCATAAATCGCTCTGTGAAAAAAGTTAAGATGAACAAGAAGAATATATTGCCCAAGCATTTAAAAATATAAATATTCAATCAACATCTATAATGAAATTTATTGAAAATCATTCAAATATAACTGCTACTAGTTTTTTTATTTCAAATGTAATACCAAACATGGGAAACCTTTTAATGATGGAGATATATGAAAGAAGCTTGGATGAAATATGCACCAGTTCTTTTTGAAGATTTTGAAAACAAAGCAAAAATTATTCAGAGCAAAAAAGATTTATCATTGACTAGAAATGTAGTTAAAGAAAGAATCTTGCAAATGGCTAACAACATAAAATTACCAACAAAAAAGAGATATAAAATCTTCTAGTTTAATCTGTCTTGATAAAAGTACAGACATAAGTGGATCATCTCGTTTGGCTATTTTTGTTCGCTATTGTGTTGGGAATAATATCAAAGAAAAATTGATTAGTTTAACCTCATTAGTAGCAACAACAAAAGGAATAGATATTTGCAATAGATATTGCCAAATTTGTATCAGTAATTACAGATGGTGTTTTACCAGCCGTATTGGACATTCAATTTTGGCTTTTCATTGCATTATACATCAGCAGGTTTTATGCATGAAGGCCAGCTTTAAGCTAGTGGTTGGTGTTATGAATGTTGTGTGACTATGTTAATCAATTTTATATCTACACATTGAATAAGGTAAACTCAGTATTCTATGGTTTATTTATGTACAACAATGTCCGATGGTTAAGTTGAGGAAAAGTTCTTCAAAGATTTGTTGAATATTTAAAAGAAATTAGTCTGTTTTTACATAATGTGAAAATCATTGAAAAATATAATGAATCAATGGATGTTGAATTGCTTTCAAAATTAATGTTTTTTACTGATATGTGTTCACATGTAAATGAATTAAATGTGAAACTGCAAGGTTATAATAAGACAATTGTTGTCATGTTTGATTTGATCAAAGCATTTAAATGAAGTTAAATTACAATATTTTCAACCATGATATTATTTCTTACACCTTCAAATATTTTCCAAATATAAAAAGTTCTTGACTAATTTAGAAGCTCATGAGAAACCATATAAAGTAAAATTGGCATGAGACTTTTGTGCTGTTATTCAATCAATAATTGATGAATTTTCTTTAAGATATACACAGTTCAGACAATTTTCAGAAATATCAAAATTTATTTTATATCCAGACATAATATCAATGGATAGACTCAAGTTAGAAATTTTTGAGTGGCTTAATTTGAAAGATATGAAAGTGCAATCCAGTTTTATATGGAAACAGAAATTTCTTGACTTGAGTAATGAGTTAGAAACAATGGAAAATGATCAATTATTGGATATGTGTAAAAAGAATGCTGAAAAGGAACTATTGACTGCCTGGAATTGCTATTCCTGAAACATTTAATTGTTTAAAAAAATTATGACTGCTATATTATCAATTTTCTCCTCTACATACACATGTGAATCATTATTTTTAAAAATGAATTTAATTAAAGACAGTTTGAGAAATAGAATGACAGATGAATCTAGTTTAGCATGTATATTATTAAAAGTGACAAAATATGAACCAGATATAAAACATTTGGTATCCAATGTACAACAGCAAAAATCTCAGTAAATAATATCTATTTATGTTAATTTTATATGTTTATTTCCAAAATTTTGTTTTAATTACTGTTAATTTTTTACTATTACATTTTATTCAACTTGTGCTCTTCTAAATAAATATCGCTCACTTGTATTTAGCTTATTTAGAAATTTTGTTTAATTATTATTTTGTTTTATAAACTTAAAAAAAAACCTGCAATAATTGTTTTTATTTTCATTTAATAACTGTACAGCATGCCAATCATTCAATAAATATTTTTTTGGAAATTTTTGGCATACACACATAAAAAGTTGTTTTTTTTTTACTTTTAAAAAAGTTTAAAGTAAAATTGACTCTGAAGAAGACTGCAGGATAGTTGAAATGTAAGATTGTGTATGCATATAGGTACAATATAGTCTTTTGCTAAAAAGTAATAGATAAATTGCATTTAAAATATAATGTAGTTGATAATTAAAATATACTTAAGTAATATTTATATTAAATAATAGTAAGTTATCAACAGTAGTTTAAAATGACTATTGCAATGCATTTTTATAAACAATGTTGAATATTAAATAAAAAGGTTTTTAATAAATTTGAATAGTTTAAATTTTAACATTCTTTATGCAATAGATAAATTAATTAAATTTTGTTTGTACCATATCTGCATGTTAAAATTTCCAGCTATTTTAAAAGTTAGTCTATCATGTGACAAATTATTTTAAATGAACTACTAAAAGTTGATTAAATTTAGTAGAGTAAGTGATCATAAATGTTATGCTGCTTATGCAGTCTATATATTTAAGTAATATTTTTCTGCCAATGATTAGGATTTCAATACATTTTTATATTGCAAATAATAATATATGAGTTATTAACACCAGTATCACAAAAAATATAACTTTTTACTACAAAATTTGAACATATTGGTATTTTTTTCCAAGCTCTACTTGCACACTCCATTTGCAAGTGAGAAATTAAATACATAGCAGCAATGATGAGATGTAACATGCTGTGGCTTTTTCTTTATCAGAGTCAGGAATCTTCCAGCCACAATGCCAAGAGAAACCTGTTAGACACCTTACATTCCCCACCCTAAGTTTTTCCCATATTGTTCCTTATCCTGCGCCATCCCATTTCCACAACATAATCTTTGTCAACTCCATGGCCTTTGTATCTAAATCCCATTTATCTTTCCCAAAATCCAGCATAAAAACCAAGAACCCACTTTCTGTATAATCATTGTTTATATTTATTCTCCCACAACTTCATTATTTGTACCCTTTCTGCTTGCAGGCATTTACATTCAATTAACAGATGCCTAATATTTTCTATGTCTTCCTTACATAACTTGCAAACTAACTCACCCATATTTTTCCATTTATGTATATATTCTCTTGTTGCTAAAGATCCTGTTTGAGCCTTAAATAGCAAACTACTTTCCTTGCTATTATCATAAATTTATTTGCATTCTTACTTCTATATATATATTTAAACTCATTTTACTTTCCATACTAGTTTTCCATTTCTTCAACTCTTTATTCTTTATCAATGCATCTATTCTTCTATCCCATTCCTTGCCATTATTACACTCAATAATTCTCTTAACATAATCCCACCTTTTGTATAAGTATACTGACATAAATTCTTTTTTCAAATCTGCATACTGTACTACCTTTCTCACCCATCTTCTTGCCTGCCCTTTACTCATAACTCAATTAAATACTATTTTGGCTATTCTCTTATTATCCATAAACTGCAATCTACCGAACATTGTCATTTTGCTTTTTGCATCTCTCATATAAAAATTTGACCATTCCATTTCTCCTTGAATTACCTCTTGCTGTCCACACATCTGCATTCAATGCATGTCTTCCTACTTCTCTTTGTACTTTTTTCTAAGTAATCTAACACTCCTTTACTTACACATAACACATTGTTACCATATGTTAACCCTGCCACTCCCTTCCATACAATTCTACCACATCATATTTATTATACAAAAACACTGTTAATTTCACAGAAGCTAAACTCTCCATATAGTAGCGGCACCAGTGCAAGCCAGAGTAATCAATGGATGCAAGAAGGTTTGTGCATAAAATCCCTATTTAGTGACAACTCATCCAAATATCTGCAGACTAGTTTCTAGTTTGTGGTTTTCATCAGTAAGGAGTCTTGAATCTGAGAGCACTGCACTTAGATATTAGAATTTAATGCAACCCTCCAGCAGCCACCTTTTATCTTATTAGTTAACTATAAAGCTTTGAGTGCAAAATGAAAACACAGTAATGTTTTCATTTCAAGCTTATTAGCTTGTATATTTGTGTAGATCTCAACCCAGTTCAGCATCCATACTTTTTGGTGTCTTTGGTTCTTTAATAATCACAGTCACCATAATCCTATTGGGGCAGTATTGGCTTTAAACCACTAAATATCACATGATCACAATTTCTTATGTTTACACAAGCTGTTTACACAGAGGTTAAATTCTCCAAACAATAGTTGGTAGTACTATTGTATGGAGAGTTTAGCCTCTGCGGAAACAGCTTGTGTAAGCATAACAAATGGAGATTGTGATGTTTAATGGTTTAAAATCAATCCTTCCCAATAGAATTATGGTGACTGTGGTTATTAAAGAACCAAAGACAACAAAATGTATGGATGCTGAATTGAGTTCAGACCTACACAACTATACAAGCTAATGAGCTTGAATTGAAACCATTACTGTGTTTTCATTTTGTACTCAAATCTTTATAGTTAGCTAATAAGGTAAAAGGTAGCTGCTGGAGGGTTGCCTTAGATCCTAAGATCTAGGCACAGTGCTCAGATCCAAGGCTCCTCACCGATGAAAGTCACAAGGTAGAAACTAGTCTGGGATATTGGATGAGTAGGCACTAGATAAGGATTTTATTCACAAACCTTCTTGCATCCATTGATTACTCTGGCTTGCACAGGTGGCACTACTGTATGGAGAGTTTAGCCTCTGTGTTAACAGTTTGTGTAAGCATAAAAAATGATGATCGTGTTACTGTTAATTTCTCTATCAGTTCTTTCTTTTCTTTGTTTCATTAATCAATTTTTTCTTCCATTCATCCAAGCAAGTTCTCTGATTACTTAAGATGATTCCCAAATAGTTATACCTATTCACCACACTTAAATTTATATCCCTCAATAAAAATTATTTGCCTTCTTTTCCCCCAGTATTTATCATCATTACTTTTGATTTTTCTTCACTAAATTTAATCCCCATCTCTTTACCCACCCTTGCGTATGTCCTAAGCATAACTTCCATATCTTCCCTTCTTTCTGTGCAGAAGACATCATCCGCAAATAAAAGACCCGATAACAATAAATTTCCTTTCCACTTATTAAACCGTACTGAGAGTTCGCCACTCTTATTACTGCACTAAAACGCACGTTAGTTTTTCGGTAATTTTTCTTTACTCCCAAAGTAAAACACATTTCATTTTTCTCTTAACACAGGCCAATATAAAAGTAAAAATATATATACAATAATTTTTATTAAATGTCGTGAATCTTCCTGTATTTTTGTTTCCTCGCCTCATTTAGCTACTTAATATTTTTATGTTGAAAAATACGTCACTAATGTATTTTTTTGTTGATATGTTGACGAGTCATCGAGTGCTATAATTAATAGCGCCATCTAGCTTCAAAATAGTAACCCCTTATCACGAATCAACAAAAGAATAATTTATATTTCCAATAAAGTATATTCAATTATTTACTGTAATAATCAGTAGTATAAAGATATACTTTAAAATGTTCTAATTATCATAAGATTTTGTAAAGTCTTAAAAAAATATTACAAAAATAATTCTTAAGTTTTTATTCTACCAAGAATTATTTTTATAAATAAAATCCCACCCACATACACTTTGTTAGATACTCTTACCTACCTCCTATGTACTCTCTAGCATCGCTAGTGTGTACTATGTGTAAAATGGTTTAGACGATGAATCATCATCGCTTCTCCACACTGAGCTTCCAGCAACCGCTGGAAGTTTGGCAACGCAATAATTTTTGAAATGTTGGCTCATGTAAGCAAGCGCCAGTAATTAAATAATGTTTTATCAACTAAATATTCTAGTATTATGTGATTAAAGTTTAGATCATTATTCATACGACATTGGTAAGAATGAAAGCCAGCCAATACTTACTTATCTATCAAAAAAAATTGGCAGTAAGACTTAGGATTTATGTACCCTCCCCCTAATCTGAAATATTGCATATCCTGAATTGTATATATTTTTGATTCATCATTACAATTTTTTTTTATTAGTTAAGTGTGTGTTTTTTTTTTCTTGAAAGTGCAAAAGGTTATTTGAACTATAACTTATGAATGCACATTATTCTAATTTTGTTTTGTTAATTTAGTTTGTTGTTAAATGCAATTAATGTAATATTTATTTATTAGATTATAATTAGAGAGGATTTGAACACAGACTTTGACATTTCCTTCAGCTAGCCACTCTACCTCATATGATCGATACACATGACCACATATATGTGAAAAAGATAAATGATCAATATATGTATTTCGTGGTGATCCAGCACTCATCAGTTGGTTCAGATCATTTCCCACACACATATATAATTAGTGCTGGGTTTATATTAGGATAGCAAATCTTCAAACGTTAATTGACAGACCTCAATCTATTCCACCCTCTAACTTTTCGGCTATTCATACCAATGAAAATCTGATGATGGAATGATCAAATCCCTTGATGATACATGCCCATCTTGTCCTTAAGTCACTCTGACCGCTCATGTATAGGACCTTGTCCATTCAAATACACAGAAGAGGAATGGGCAGATCACAAAATGAATCTAATATTTTTGAAATACAAGCATAATTCATATACTTGGAGTTTAAATGTAATATAGGATATTTGAACACAGACTTTGAAGCTCCCTTAAGCTATCCACTCTATCTCATATAAATGATACCCATGGAACACACATCTGAAAAAGATAAATGATCATCAATATATGTATTGCATTCTAAACCAGCACTCATCAGTTGGTCTAGATCATCTCCCACACACATATATGTGTGAATGATCTGGACCAACTGATGAATACTGATTCAGCACAAAATACATATACTGGTGATCATTTGTCTTTTTCACATGTGTGTGGTCATGGGTATCAGTGGTATGAGGTAGAGTGGATAGCTGAAGTGAGATTGAAAGTCTGTGTTATTTATTCGATTATGTGTATTATTTTTGCCACTTTCTTTCTGGATTATTTTTAATTATTCATATATATAATATATTTAATTTTCCTTTTTTTTGGATGAAACTTTATCTAAAATTGTTTTTCTTTTTCGGGTTTTTTTTTTAATGAATCACCCAAAAAATAAACCCTTCTCTTCCCAGAGAAAAAATGCATTCATACCGCACATGGGTTCCTACATTTGAATTTGCTCAGAGCTTCATAAACGTATATAGCACGTCTCTGTATTAGACTTTATATTATCTTTGCATGTTTTCATCATCACAAAATTGAAAAGCCTCCTGGTATAGGGTTCATTTGACATAGTTCCTAATGATGTTCAATTTCGGGTGAAAATTGATAATTTTTTCAGAATTGAAATTTTTCAAAGCAGACAGGATTTTTTTACCCCCGAAAGATTGTCTGCTCAATCTAGCAATCCACTAATTTTAGTATTTGGTGGATGAATAGGTATCTTTCCTTGTACAGTTTAACCTAACTTGCCATTTTTAGTGCTTAAATATCATAGAGCTAAATTGTTCTTAGTTATATAATAAAAGAGAAAGAAAAAAGGAAATGTTCATCAACCAGTAATTCAATAGACTGAAGAATAATGTGTTCTTCACCATTGTGCTAAATAGTATTAAGAAGAGGGGAGTATTTTTGTTTTAGTACTGGTATAATTAACACTGTATTTAGCATATAAACGTGCAGATTCTTCAGTATAGACATGTACAAGTAGTATGTATGAATATAAATGTCAAAAGAATTGAAACAAAGTTAGTGATCAATAAAGTATTTTTTTATCCATAAAATATTTGAATAAACATATATAAATAAGCTAACCCAACTAATCATTCAATTTTCTTTAGCACATGGGAATCTATTCATATTTAGAATAAAACAAAAATGGAAACTACCCAACCCTCACTATTGGTTCCTGGATATTTAATGAGTATTACCTTCTTCATTGAAAGTTTTATTGAAATGACTTTGGCTCGCAATGGTACTATTTATTTAAAAAACTGATTTATCTTTTACAGACGTATTTTGGAAAGTAAATGTATAAATGCTTATTATCATAATAACAAATAATAAAACTCCTAGGTGGACAAACGATGTTTAAGTTACAATACAGAGATGTTTCGTTTTTGAGTTGGTCATTCTGACACTGGTGTGTAGTAGTTGAGACACATATAACAAGAGCAAAGTCTGATGTAGACTTTTAACTAACAAGCTATAGTTCCAGTTATAATAAAATACCATTACTACTTCTCAAATACAATACTACTTCTCTGTATGATTTTGCTTATTAGAATAATCCTATATATACATATTCTCCAGAAAATAATTTCCAGAAAAGAGGGATGGTTTATTTCCTATATCAAAAGTGTCAAACAAATAAATAAATGAACTAATAAATAATTTGAAGGTCTATATGGTGAATGGTTGGTTTATTATATTTATCAAGAATTTGCATTTAACTGTTTTATGGTCATATATATATTTAAAAGCAGCCAAATGAAGGTACAGCAGAATTGGATTATATTTTGACTAACAGAAAATACATATTTCAAGATTGTAATGTTCTTAAGACAAAAATTATTAAGAAAAACAATATTTACAGTTGATATTCCTAATCTTCAGAAACATTCTAATGAATTTAAATTAGAACTTACAAATCAGTTTCAAGTAGTAGTAGATTTTGAATATGATTCAGATTTGGATGAAATTAATATGAAAATAATACACTTTTAAAAACTGCAACAAAGATAGTTGGTAGAAAAAAGCAGCAATTGACCAATAAAATTTCTACTGAGACAGAATTTACGAAAAAAAGAAGGAATATGAAGATATACAAAAATGACGCATTGAAAAGGATTGAATATCTCGAATTTTGTAAAACGGTGGGGAAAAGAGTTGAAAATGATATAAGAAAGTATAACTGTGAACTAGCAAGGAAAGCTGTAGAAGAGAATAAAAGTCTCAAGAGTGTAAAACAACATTTTGGTATTGGTAGGAAATTTATATCTGCAATAAGAAAAAAAGATGGAATTATTACTAAAAAGAGAGATGACATCATGAAACGGGTAGAAGACTTTTATCAAGAATTATATAGTAATAAAGAATAAGTACCTCCTATATCTATTACATCTTCTGAATTGCCCAGAATTTTAAATGAAGAAGTGAGACATGCAATTAAATGTATGAAGAAAGAAAAGGCTCCAAGTAATGATGGAATTATAATTAATATATTAAAAGGTGAAGAAATATAAATTTTTTTACCAAAGTTATATACCAAATGTCTAAATAATAAAGATGTACCAGATGATTGGAAGAATGCAATATTAATATTTAAAAAAGGTGATAAAGAATATACTAGAAATTACAAACCTATCAGCCTTTTATCAGTGTTATACAAAAAATTTACCAAGATAATTACAACTCGTCTACAGAGAACATTGGATTTCCACCAACCAAGAGAACAAGCTGGATTTAAAAGGGGTTTTAGTACAGTAGATCATATCCATGTATTGAGAGAAGTTATAGAAAAGACAAATGAATATGAGTTGCCATTATGCTTTGGATTTGTAGATTATGAAAAGGCATTTGATTCTATAAACATTTCTTCAGTGATTAAAGCATTGGATCATCAAGGTATAGATCCAGGATATTGTCATATTTTAAAGAATATTTATAAAAATGCAACAGCAACAATTAGATTACATAATGATACTGGGAAAGTCAACATTGATCTGGTGTAAGACAGGGTGACTCCATATCTCCAAAACTTTTTACAGTAGTGCTGCAAGAAGTATTTTGTGGATTAAAATGGGAAACTAAAAGAGTGAAAGTAAATGGAAATTATTTTAAGTCATTTAGAATTTGCAGACAATGTAGTTGTTTTTGCAAATAATGCGTTAGAGCTGCAGGAAATGTTGCAGGAGTTATCAGATGAAAGTAGGACTAAAGATAAATGTTAAAAAGGCTAAAGTAATGTTTAATGAATTTTCAGAAAATATGAAAATAAAGATTGATTATGATGAGTTAGAAGAAGTTAATAGTCACAAATACCTTGGTTAGATTAATATAGATGGAAACATAATGGATGAAACTAATCATAGAATTAAACTTGGTTGGAGTGCTTTTGGTAGAAATAACTTGATACTAAAAGAAGAGTAGGAGTAGTTGGATTATTACCAAGATTTGACAAGAGGCATTTGTTAGATAGGACATGTTCTATAAATGAGAGATTGAAAAAATTGTGTGAGAGAAATAATGTTATGTTTGTGGATGTGTGGGATTGTTTTATTGGAAAGAGGGAATTATATAGTAAAGATGGGTTGCATTTAGGAAAACAAGGAAGTGAAGTTTTAGAGAGTCTGATTTATAAAGAATATTTTTCAGGAAACTTATAAAGGGGGGTGGGATTTTAAATTGCAATATTATTAAAAAGAAAAAGAATGGATGGAATGTAAGAAATAAGCAAAAGGAATTTGATTTAGATATAAATATAGATATGGAGAAGGAATGGGTTTGTAAAATTAATGGTAAGGAAGTTATTTATAAATGTAATGGAGAAGAAAGAATTAAAAGAATTTATAAAAGAGTAGTTAGGAAAGAAAAAATTGTTAAAATTGGGTTTTTGAATATGCAAGGTTGTAGGAGACCAGAAAAGTGGATGGAATTAAATAAAACAATTGAAAATGAAGAGCTTGAGGTATTAGGAGTAGTGGAAACACATCTAAGAGAAGAAAAACCTATTTTGGAACACTTGGTATGGCAGGGTATAATAGAAAAAAAAAAAAGAAAAAAGGGGTGGTGGTATAGGCGTTATATCAAAAAAATATTTAAATATTGTGAAATGTCAAGAACATTTGTGATTTGAAATAAGGTTTGACAAGAATGGATGGTGGCTATAATTTATATAGCCACTGAAGATAGTCAAATTATAATGGAGTGGAACAGTAACATATATGAATGTCTAGTTAAGGATATACAAAGTTTTAAAGAAAAGGGGGAGACAATAATGGTTATAGGGGATATGAATAGATATATTGAAAAAAATTGATGATGTAGATAATAAAAATGAACAGCTTTTGGAGAAATTTCGTCAGAAAATGAATTTGAGTATTGGAAATTTATTGAATATTTATGAGGGACAATGCACATGGTCTAAAAATAATATATTTCACACAATAGATTATGTATTGGTAGAGAAAGAGGGAATGAATAAATATGAAAGATTAAGGTGTTTGATAATGAAGAAAAAGTATGCACTAGTGATCATAACTTCATTGTAATTGCCATGGTTAGTAATGTGAGGGAGAATAGAAATAAAAGTAGAAATAATAGTGAAAGATGTGGATGGAGAGTGACTGATAAGAATAAGTTGGAAGAGTATAAAATACAAGTTGAAGAAATCATGAAAGAATTGGTTGAAGATGAGTATAAGGACTGGTGTAAAGAAGTAGAAAAAGTGGCAAATAGGGTTTTAGGTGAGAATATTCAGAATAATAAAAGTAATAAAAAAATGAGAATTAGTAAATGTGTAAAAGAGAGGAAAGAAGCATGCAGAGAATATAAGTATGCTATTAAGAACAAGGAAAGAAAAAAAGATATTAATGTTAAATGGGAAAAGTACTTAGAAAATAAGAAGTTTCTCTAAAATAGATAATTATAGAAAGAGAATGAAATTGAATAGTAAATTATCAGAGGATATTCATGTTAAAAGGGAAAAGTACTTAGAAAAGAAGAAGTTGGCTAAAATAGATAATTACAGAAAGAGAATGAAATTGAATAGTAAATTGTTGGAGGATATTAATAAAAGTGGAAGAGATGGGAGTAAAAATTTTTGGAATTACATTAAAAGGAGAAATGTAGGGGGGGGGGGATAGTATTACTAGATGATGAGGTAATAGAGTGTAGTTCTAGAGAAGATTTAGAGAGAATCTTAAATAGATATGTAATCAATATAGAAAAGATGTTAGATGTGAAGAATAGAGTGATAGAAAACATGAAAGCATATAGTAATGGGAATATTAGGTTTACAAGAAATGAACTGAATGAGGTAGAGGAGAAATTGAAAAGGCAAGAGGTTTAGATGGATGGGCAACAGAGATGGTAATGAATTTAGGATATAGAGCAAAAGTAAAGTTATTATCTTGTTTTAATAAGATGGCACAGAATAGTTTTTCCGAGTAGTTGGAGTAATACAAGAGTAAGATTATTATTTAAAAGAAAGAGTAAGGATCATAGAAAGCTAAATAATTATAGACCGATAACGGTAACATCAGTTTACATAAAGTTTTCTCATATATAGTGGCTTGAAGAGTTGTAAAATGGATGGAAGAGAATAATGTAGTGGTGGAAATGCAAGGATGTTTTAGATTAGATAGGCGTATAGGAGAAAGTTTATTTGTAGTTACACAACTTATGGATATGAGTAGGAATTCAGGTAAACAGTTATATATGAGTTTTATAGATATAGAGAAGGCATATAATAGACTAAAGAGAAATATATTATGGATAAGTTTAGCAAATTTGGAAATGGATGAAGCTTTAGTGGATATTATTAAGAAATTATATGAAAATAATTATTATATATATATCAATTAGGGAATATAGAATCAGTTAAAGTTAAAAATGGGGTGGGACTAAGGCAAAGATGCCCTATGTCACCTATTTTGTTTGTGTTGTATTTGAGTGAAATAGAAAGAGCAATAGAAAGATTAGGAAAAGGGATAGATACCATTAATAGGTTGTAAGGGAGTATATAGTTTGTCAGGTCTTTTTTTTTGTGGATGATATATTTTTGTGTGCAGAAAGAAGAGAAGATATGGAAGTTATGCTGAGGACATGTGCAAGGGTTGGTAAAGAGATGGGGATTAAATTTAGTGAAGAAAAATCAAATATAATGATGATTAATACTGAGGAAAGAGAAGATGTAGAATTTTTATTGGGAGATATTAAGTTAAGTGTGGTGAATACATATATAGTTATTTGGTAATTATTTTAAGTAATAAGAAAAATTATTTGGATGAATGGGAGAAAAAATTGATAAATGAAGCAAAGAAGAGAAAGGGATTGATAAAGAAATTAACAGTGTTTTCATATAATGAATATGATGTAGCTAGAATTATATGGAAGGGAGTTGCATTATGTGTTAGTAAAGGGGTAATAGATTGCTTAGAAAAAGTACAAAGGAAGTAGGAAGACATGCATTGGATGCAGATGTGTAGACAGCAAGGGAGGCAATTCAAGAAGAAATGGGATCGTCAAGTTTTTGTATGAGAGATATAGAAAGTAAAATGAAAATGTTTGGTAGGTTGCCATTTATAGATAATAAAAGAATAGCTAAAATAGTATTTAATTGGGTCATGTGTAAAGGGCATGCAAGAAGATGGGTGAGAAAGGTAATGTGATATGCAAAAGATTTGGATAAAGAATTTATATCAGTATACTTGTACAAAAGATTGGATGATTGTGTTAGGATTGTTGAATGTTATAGTGGTAAGGAATGGGATAAAAAAAATTGATGCATTACTAAAGAATAGGGAGTTGGAGAAATGGAGAACTAGTATGGAGAGTAAAGAGTTTAAATATATATAGAAATAACCAGAATATGAGAACTAGTATGGAGAGTAAAGAGTTTAAATATATATAGAAATAACCAGAATAATAGGTGCGAGTTAATATATGATAATAGTAATAGTTTATTGTTTAAGATTCGAAAGGGATCTTTAGCAACAAGAGAATATACATGTAAATGGAAAAATATGGGTGATTTAGTCTGTAAATTATGTAAGGAAGGAATAGAAAATATTAGGCATTTGTTAATTGAATGTAAATGCTTGAAAACAGAAAGGGTACATATAATAAAGTCATGGAAGAATAAATATGAAAAAAGTAATTATACAGAAAATGGATTAATGGTTTTTATGCTGGGTTTGGGAAAAGATAAGGGGGGTCTAGCACATGTGAAAGATTAGCAAACTTTCAATTATTATTTCCAATTTATTAACATGCAATTTAGACAAATATTATTTACATACGTTACTGATAAATTATATTAATATCTAGAAAATTGCGGTTTAGTAAATCTAAGATTTCACTCCGTAATATCTTAAATTAATAACACAATGAATGATAAGTGTATATGTTTATATATTCAAGCTTTCAGGCCAAGATGCTTAAAAATGGCTTATGTATTTAAAAAGTTAAGTTGAGAAAAGGTTGGTCTCATCCTTTTCTTGTCAAAATCTCTGTCGTGTGTCGAAGCCTGATCATTCTTAGGGCAGCTGTTTAAAAACTGATTGGCTGTCTTAGGGTATGTGAAAGATTAGCAAACTTTCAATTATTATTTCCAATTTATTAACATGCGATTTAGTCAAATATTATATAAAGGCCATAGAGTTGACAAAGATTATGTTGTGGAAATGGGATGGAGCAGAATATGGCAAAACATAGACTGGGGAATGGAAAATAAAGTGGCTAACAGGTTTCTCTGGGCATAATTGCTGAGAGGTTTTTGACTTCGTTTAAGAAGCTACAGTACATCACATCACATATTTATGCTAAATGGGAAAAGTACTTAGAAAAAAAGAAGTTGGCTAAAATAGATAATTATAGAGTGAGAATGAAATTGAATAGTAAATTGTTGGAGGATATTAATAAAAGTGGAAGAGATGGGAGTAAAAAAAATTAGAATTATATTAAAAAGAGAAATGTAGGGGGGAGAGAGATAGTATTACTAGATGATGAGAGAATAGTGTGTAGCTCTAGAGAAGACTTAGAGAGATTCTTAAATAGATATGTAATGGATATAGAAAAGATGTTAGATGTGAAGGACAGAGTGATAGAAAACATGAAAGCATATTGTAATGGGAATATTAGGTTTACAAAAAATGAACTGAATGAGGCAGGGAAGAAATTGAAAAGTGGAAAGGCAAGAGGTTTAGATGGATGGGTAGCAGAGATGGTAATGAATTTTGGGTATAGGGTAAAGTAAAGCTATTATTCTGTTTTAATAAGATGGCACAGAAGAGAGTTTTTCTGGGTAGTTGGAGTAATACAAGAGTAAGATTATTATTTAAAGGAAAGGGTAAGGATCATAGAAAGTTAAACAATTGTAGACCGATAGCGGTAACATCAGTTTTATATAATGTTTTCTCATATATGGTGGCTGAAAGAGTTGCAAAATGGATGGAAGGGGATAATGCAGTGGGGGAAATGCAAATAGGTTTTAGATCAGATAGGCATATAGGAGATAGTTTATTTGTATTTACACAACTTATGGATATACAAAATTAACAAAGCGTATGACATACTTGAATGAGAAGCTATAAAGATACACAGAAATTATTACACGCTAAGCACTTTCGAGGCCTTTTGCCTCATATTCATAGCAGTACTGTGAGCTGCAGAATGAGGAAATAGGGCAAGGAAACAACAGTATGCAAAGCGTATGCAAATGAATTAGATAGTCCAACGTTTGGAGATGTTGAAGCAGGTATCTCGTCTATTGATGGAGTTATTATTGCCATTAATAAAATATGCTCTGATTTTCCGCTTGATGTCATTTTTCTCAATACAGACTATTTTAGGGCTGGAAGGTTCAAACACATGTCCTGTCTTCTTGGAATGCTCTAAAAATGTTGATGAATTATCATTGTTTTTCATAGCTCTATTATATGTATACCTGTGTTGTGCTGTCCTGTTGATTATGCCTGCTTTGGAAATTATTCTGTTAATTCGTCCTTTCAAGTTGTGGAAAAAATCAAAAAAGCCACAATCGAGAACAACTTCTATATGACTACCCTTGACGTCAAAGAATTATATGGATCGGTGGACAGAAAACAATCTATTCAAATCATCCATCAAGAACTTACCAACACGATGTCAGCTGAACGCATTAATTTCATCGTTACATTTTTAACATGGATGGATAAACATATATATACAACATTTGAGCACGGTTGGTACAACATGAAAATGGTTGGCCTATGGGCCTCCCCATCAGTGGAATCGTAACCAGCATTTTCCTTAATCACTACGAAAGACTAATCGTGTCCAAATATCAAGCTGACAGCCCTCACACTATATACATGCGGTATGTAGATGATATATTTATTTTAGCCAACCAGCACACTATAAATAGTATTACACAAGAGTTAACACATAACACTAATCTAACTATCAATTCCACAGCAGAAGACGCATTCCAAAGTCTAAATTACCTCGACCTTTGGTTAACCCGCGATGAGAGAAGTATAAATTATTCAATGATAATAAAGCCCTTTGAAATCAGAGGCTTTATACACCCACACTCCAACTCTCCAAGCTCTCACAAATTGGCAGGCCTGCAAGCATTTTTATATAGAAATATGCAGCTGTGCAAGTTTTAAGCGGATAGAAAGAATAACATACATCTTTACACCAAAGACCTACTACAAGCAGGCTATAAACTCAACACTATTCACAATAAAATCAAACAATTTTATAGGAAAATCACAGTCAATAAAAACAATATTAAACTTCCATATATTACTCTTCCTCACATATCTAAAATCTCCTATCAATTAATCAAGGTTTTGTCCAATAAATTTAAAATTAGCTTTCATACACCCCCATGCACTAATTGTCTAATCAATAACTCTAAGGACAAAATTGAACCTTCTCAGACTCCCCATGTCATTTACAGCATATCATGCCCACAATCTGGTTGCCGGGCCATTTATTTTGGAGAAACCAAAACAGGCATAATCAACAGGACAGCACAACACAGATATACATATAATAGAGCTATGAAAAGCGATAATTCATCAACATTTTTAGAGCATTCCAAGAAGATAGGACATGTGTTTGAACCTTCCAGCCCTAAAATAGTCTGTATTGAGAAAAATGACATCAAGCGGAAAATCAGAGGGCATATTTTATTAATGGCAATAATAACTCCATCAATAGACGAGATACCTGCTTTGACATCTCCAAACGTTGGACTATCTAGTTCATTTGCATACGCTTTGCATACTGTTGTTTCCTTGCCCTATTTCCTCATTCTGCAGCTTACAGTACCACTATGAATATGAGGCAAAAGACCTCGAAAGCGCTTAGCGTGTAATAATTTCTGTGTATCTTTATAGCTTCTCATTCAAGTGTGTCATACGCTTTGTTAATTTTGTATATTAAATTATTGAATGAGAAGTCTTAAAATCTTTAATATTTTACAACTTATGGATATGAGTAGGAATTCAGGTAGACAGTTATATATATAGATATAAAGAAGGCATATGATAGAGTAAATAGAAATAAATTATGGGTAAGTTTAGCCAATTTGGGAATGGATGAAGCTTTGATGGATATTATTAAGAAATTATATGAAAATAATGACTATATGTATCTATTAGGGGATATAGAATCAGATAAAGTTAAAAATGGGATGAGACTATTTTGTTTATGTTGTATTTGAGAGAAATAGAGCAATAGAAAGTCTAGGAAGAGGGGTTAATGCTATTAGGTAGTAGACTTGAAAACTAGCAGTTTCTCGATTGGTTATCAATTTAATCAATTGATTGTTGTGCTCAGCTTAATACTGGGTGATCGAATGTCAGATAATCGTAATTATTTTATGGAAATCTTTATATTGCAATAAGAAAAAAAAACTATTTATTTCATTCCCAAACAACTGATGATGTAAACAGTTAAAAAATTTAAAATAAATATTATGGGAAAAGATCTTCTTTGAAATGGAAAGATAAAATCGTGTTGCTTTTTTTTTTCCATGGAGCCAGACAGATCAATTATATCATCTGTAGCAAGCTTTGAAACTGCATATTTTAAAATTATTTAGAAGGATCTCGTGGTGAAGAGATAGTACATCTGCCTATTACGTGTACAACTTGAGGTTCAAGTCTAAGTAAAATGAAATTCTATTCAAGAGGCATTAGAATTTTTTTTCAGGTAGCTGGCCCATTGTCAACCTAGCTAAATCATCCAACATTGGTTGTTAAATGAGTGCTACTTTTGACTAGAGAATTTGCAAAATATACTCAAATTTTCACTGCCTGCTAATTGGAAAGTGCTATTAGAAACTGCTAGAGGCCTTTGTCCTGCAGTTGATTATTATAAAAATCTTCTAAACTTATTTAAAATAGTCTGCTAAAGAAAGCAATAGATAATAATACTAAAATATAAGCATAAAATAAAAAGAAATAACTTTAATTAAAAAACACATCTATAAATAAAAAAAAAATGCAGGAAAATAAAATAAATTAGACATCAAAAAAGGTATATATAAAAAATCATAAATTATTAAATCATACTTTTAGATTTAGTTATAGTAAATAACTTTTTTTATAATTATTATTTTAAATATAACTTTACATATCTAGTATAATTTCTATAAAAAAAGTTATATTTAAAATAATAATTATAAAAAAAGTTATTTACTATAACTAAATCTAAAAGTATGATTTAATAATTTATGATTTTTTATATATACCTTTATTGTTGTCTAATTTATTTTATTTTCCTGCATTTTTTTTTTACTTATAGATGTGTTTTTTAATTAAAGTTATTTCTTTTTATTTTATGCTTATATTTTAGTATTATTATCTATTGCTTTCTTTAGCAGACTATTTTAAATAAGTTTAGAAGATTTTTATAATAATCAACTGCAGGACAAAGGCCTCTAGCAGTTTCTCATAGCACTTTCCAATTAGCAGACGGTGAAAATTTGAGTATATTTTGCAAATTCTCTAGTCAAAAGTAGCACTCATTTAACAACCAATGTTGGATGATTTAGCTAGGTTGACAATGGGCCAGCTACCTGAAAAAAAATTCCAATGCCTCTTGAATAGAATTTCATTTTACCTAGACTTGAACCTCAAGTTGTACACGTAATAGGCAGATGTACTATCTCTTCACCACGAGATCCTTCTAAATAATTTTAAAATATGCAGTTTCAAAGCTTGCTACAGATGATATAATTGATCTGTCTGGCTCCATGGAAAAAAAAAAGCAACACGATTTTATCTTTCCATTTCAAAGAAGATCTTTTCCCATAATATTTATTTTAAATTTTTTAACTGTTTACATCATCAGTTGTTTGGGAATGAAATAAATAGTTTTTTTTCTTATTGCAAGATAAAGATTTCCATAAAATAATTACGATTATCTGACATTCGATCACCCAGTATTAAGCTGAGCACAACAATCAATTGATTAAATTGATAACCAATCGAGAAACTGCTAGTTTTCAAGTCTACTACCTAATAGCATTAACCCCTCTTCCTAGACTTTCTATTGCTCTCTCTATTTCTCTCAAATACAACATAAACAAAATAGTCTCATCCCATTTTTAACTTTATCTGATTCTATATCCCCTAATAGATACATATAGTCATTATTTTCATATAATTTCTTAATAATATCCATCAAAGCTTCATCCATTCCCAAATTGGCTAAACTTACCCATAATTTATTTCTATTTACTCTATCATATGCCTTCTTTATATCTATAAAACTCATATATAACTGTCTACCTGAATTCCTACTCATATCCATAAGTTGTAAAATATTAAAGATTTTAAGACTTCTCATTCGATAATTTAATATACAAAATTAACAAAGCGTATGACACACTTGAATGAGAAGCTATAAAGATACACAAAAATTATTACACGCTAAGCGCTTTCGAGGCCTTTAATGAAAAAGGAAGAATATGAACATATTTCAAAGTAATCCATTGAGAAGAATTAAATATCTGGAATTCTGTAAATTAGCATAAAAAAGAGTTAATGATATAAGAAAGTATATCACTGAATTGGTAAGGAAATATGTATTTATAGAAGAGAATAAAAGTCTTGCATGTATATAAAATGTTAGTATTGGAAGTTGTTTCAGCAATAAGGAAAAACGATGGGACTATTATTAAAAAGGAGGCATGACATTGGTGTAATAGTAAAAAGTTTTGCAAGGAATTGTTTAGTAATAAAGAATAAGAAAAAGGTACTGCTATAATTATATTTTCTGAATTGTTAAGTGTTTTAAGTGAAGATGAAGAATTCAATTAAATTTATAAAGAAGGGAAAAGCTTCAGGAAATGATGGAATTATTGTCAATATCTTAAAAGAAGCAGATGAAAAAATAGAAAAAAATGTTATCAAAATTATATACCAAATAACTAAATGATAACAAGGTTCTAGATGATTGAAAAACACAGTAGTGATATTGATATTTAAGAAAAATGATAAAAAGATATTAGAAATTATAGTTCTGATAGTCTTTACAGAGGCAAAACTCTCCAAATAGTATCACCGCTCAGTGCAAGCCAGAGTAATCAATGGATGCTGGAAGATTTGTGCATAAAATCCTTATCTAGTGCCTACACATCCAATATCTCCAGTCTAGTTTCTAGCCTGTAGCTTTCATCAGTGTACTTGGATCGGAGATAAGGATTTTATTCACAAACCTTTCCTGCATCCATTGATTACTCTGCCTTACACTGAGTGGCAATACTGTATGGAGAGTTTTGCCTCTGTGAAGAACAGCTTTTGTAAACATAAAGAATGGTGATCATGTGATCCTGATAGTCTTCTATCAGTTCTACATAAGATTGTTATTAAAATAATTAGTTTATTAATAGCAAACTTTGGATTCATATCATTTAAAAGAATAAACTGAATTTAAAGATCATTATAGCACAATGGATTGCATCCAAATATTGAGTGAAATTATAGAAAGGACCATTGAGTATAGGATACCATTGTGCTTTAGATTTGTAGATTTTGACAAGGCATTTCTACAGTAATTGATGTTGAGGACCATCAAGATATAGACCCATCTTATTATCATATTCTTAAGAATATTTATCAAAATATAACCACACTGATTACATTTCATGGTGATAAGTAAAAAGATTAGCACTGATAAAGAAGTGACAGGATGATTTCTTTTTTCTAAAACTTTTGCTGAATTTATACAAGAAATACTTTCTTGATTAAAATAGGAAGCTATGGAAATGATAATATATGGATCTTATTTAAGTCATGTAGATATTAGAGATGATGTAGTTGACTTGCAAAAAAGTTTTTCAGAGCTTCAGAAAATGTTGCATAAGCTATCAAATGAAACTAAGAAAATAGGACTAAAGATAAATGTTAAAACATAAAACAAAGTAATTTTCAATGGATTTTATTAGAAGAATAAAATAAAAATTGATAATCTTAAATTAGAAAAAAATAACAACTACAAATACGTTGGCCAAATTTTTAATACAGATGTAAACACAATGAATGAAATTAATGGAAATATGTTATATGAAAAAGAGTTTCAATAGATGTATATTCATAATTCTTATATATAGATATGACTTGAATACTTAACAGGAAATAAATATAGAAACTTCAGATTACTCATTGAATTACAAATAAAAATATGATGATAGTAATAAGGTGAGAATGAAAAAGAAATATGTCAATGAGAGAACAAATGGGTATTATTAACAGTGAAAACAAAATTTGAGAAACTTAAATGGAGTTGAGAAGACAAACTGTTTTATACCAAAATATTGTAAACTACCTATGAGTTAAATGAGTGAAATAAAAAAGTTTATAGATGTGGTGTAGAACAAAGAGAATGTGATCAAAGAAACTGGATTAAACTTTTTAGAGATCATTCTGCAGTGCCTAGATAATTACTAAAAATGGTGATTATCATCAATCTTATACTCTATAAAATCATTCATAAATATTAATTATTAACTTTTCCTTTTATTTTAAAATTTCACAAATAAAAACTACATATTTTTTCTTTAAGGTTTATTTAATCTACAAATGGTATTCTATTATTTATTAAAAGTATTACACTTAACATTATTTACCAATAATGTAAATGGTTCTCAAAATCTATTCATGCTGAATAAATAAAAAGTATATTAATAAGGTAAATAATTCTCAATATCCATTTTATGCTGAATAAATACTCCTCCTACTAATTTAGGTCTCAACTTCCCATGTCATTATTTTTCTTGGTTGATATTCATTTATATCAAATTATTACAATTTATTTTAAAGGCATCAAACTTTCTCTATTCACACCGAATACACCTTTCTCCTTCAGATAAATATCTTAATGATTGTTAGTAATAATTTATAGAATTGGATATTTTTATATTATTTCTAATTCAGAAATACTTTTTAAACTTTCATTAAAGATCAATATATCTAATTTTATTAAAGATAACTGTATAGAATAATTCATTCAACTTCATTCCTTTTATATCACATGCAAATCACATTATGCTAAAAATTAATCAGCATAGATTACAACTGTGTGCTGAAAAAGAAATGCTTAAGATATAAGATGATTTCCAAAGAGATTGAGGAACTAAAAATATCATTGTCAGGGCATATTGGATAACTGAAAAGATTAGAAATTACCGAAAAGAAATCAAAATTGATTTTTATTGATTATAAGATCTTTAAATAAATTGTTCATGCTAAATTATAAAATGCTTTTTAAAAGTGATTGTATTAGAACATCTAATTATTATGTAATATATTCAAAATGTTCACCTCACTTAATATAAAGATAAATTGAAATGATATAATCATTTCACATGCTTATGGTCATCCATCATTTCATAGTAGGCATACAAGAGGTGTAGAACAGCATAGGTATTTACTTTTTGGAGACAAGCTAGGCAAAGCAAGGGAAGAGTAAAGCCATTTGCATATAATAATAAAAATATATACGTTTAAAGAAGCAAACAATTCATGCCATTATGTTACGTTACATATACATGCATTTATGTGTGTATAATATTTATTAATTATGCATCCACGTATGTGCATAATATTTATTAATTATACATTAATAAAAAATATATTTTAAATTTTCTTTAAATGTTGTATAACCTAATTTTAAATACTGTGTAAAGTAATTTTAAATTTAATTATTAAAAAAGTAATAATAATAATGTTAGTCTGATGTTTTAAACTTACAAAGCACTCAATAAAAGATTACTTATCTTTAAAAGGAAATAAATCTTGGGAATTTACCATCAGTGCATTATAAAAATTAATAAGGAAAGAGATAGTCTGCAAGTTTTTTAATTTTACACGAAATACATGAGATCCCTCCATAGATATGTGAATCAACTTTATAGAAAAGTTTTCAGAATGAATTAGTAATAAAATATTATGAATTCTCATCCTCTACAATAACTTAACAAATAGATTAAAGGATTACATACAAAAGAAATTGTCAGTATTAAGTGTTATACATATAATTCACATAATTCAATAGCTGAATTAAAGACTTGCAGTTAATAAATGGAATACAAATATTAAAGTTCGAAAACAAATAATTCAGAAATATTTTATATTTATGACCTTTTGTTAATTTAAAATTAAGTTAAAATTGAATATATAGGATATATGAGCACAGACATTCACACGACCCACTGTTCACCACTCCATCTCATATCACTGATACACTTGAACACATATATGTCGAAAAGATAAATAGTCACCAATATACGTATTTCATGCTAAACCAGCAATCATCATCAGTTGGTCCAGATTATCATCTCTACACATATATGCAATAAGTGCTCAGATATATATTAAGATAGCCAATCTTCATACTTTAATGGACAGCCTGTATCTCAGTAAAAATTGTATGTTATATCAACATCTCTATTTGTTCACAAATTACTGGTAAATTTTGTATATAAACTTAAATATAAATTGTTTGAAATTTAACCAAGAACTTTTAACATAGTCCAAATATATCATTTAAGGTTATTTTATGCATTTTAAAGTATTTTATAGGTAGTATTACATTTTATAATAATTGAAACATTTTTAATATTTAAATCTTAAATACTATATTAATTTTGTTTTGATAATGGTAAATATTTAGTTTCTTATTGTTGACAATTAAAATTTTTTTTAAAAAAAAAACAGGCAAAACCTCCATACAGTAGTGCCAATCAGTGCCAGCCAGAGTAATCAATGTATGCCAAAGGCTTGTGCATAAAATCCCTATCTAGTGCCTACTCATCCAATATCCCCAGACTAGCTTCTGGCTTGTGGCCTTCATCAGTGAAGAGCTTTGGATCTGAGAGCATTGCACCTAGATCTTAAGAGCTAATGTAACCCTCCAGCAGCCACTTTTTATCTCATCAGTGAAGAGCTTTGGATCTGAGAGCACTGCACTAGATCTTAGGAGCTAATGTAACCCTCCAGCAGCCACTTTTTATCTCTACTTAACTACAAAACTATGAGAATAAAATTGAAAACACAATAATATTTTCAATCTAAGCTCAATAGCTTATAGTCATACGAGTCTGAACCCAGTTCAGTACCCATACATTTTGATGCCTTTGGTTCTTTAACAACCATAGCCACCACTATCCTATTAGACAGGATTGGTGTTAAACTACTAAACATCACATGATCACCATCTCTTATGCTAGCACATAACTGTTATTAAACAGGCAAAACTCTCCATACAGTAGTGCCAACCAGAGTAATCAATGGATGCCAGAAAGGTTTGTGCATAAAATCCCCATCTAGTGCCTACTCATCCAATACCCCCAGACTAGTTTCTGGCTTGTGGCCTTCGTCAGTGATCATGTAATATATTTTTTTACCTTTTAAATAAATGAATGTAGAGCAAGATTGAATGAACAATTAAGATCATTTGACAAAGTGAATGACCTAAATTTAAATAATTTTTGACCTTCATTTTGTATATGTTGAATGAGTAAGTGTTAAATGCTCGCTATAACTTCATAGAATCTTATTATAAAATGATAATGCAATAATTGATTTGAATGCAAGAATTTGTTTATTTATGGAGATGTTGAGCACGAGTATTTGATATATTTTATATATAATCAATATTAGTAACAGGTGAGAAGATATTAAAAATTATTAAAGTCTGAAATATAGATTTTATTGGGTATATATTGTCCTGTTTCATTTATAAAAATACAGATGTGGAATTCTTTTTTACTTACAAGATATACATGTTTTCAGACATGCATTCCTGCTTTTATGTTGAAAATAATGATATTTGTGCCTGTATATCACAGTGGAGATTTTGGTATGTGATTCACCTTTCACTCTGCAGCCCTATGTATTATTTTCTACTGATTATTTTATAACCTGCTATTCCATTAATTTGCCCTACTTACACACATTTAACGTAGATTATTTTCTTATATTTTATCTTAACATCAATATTCAACAAATATAAAATTCAATTCAGTTAATAATTTAACTGTTAGATTCTTCTCTGTTCCCACATTTCTAATCAAATTATTATTTTCTATTTATCAAATAGCCAGGGTATTCAGCAGTCACATTAGATGTTAATTTATAATTGACTTCTATATCTACTACTAGATACTCAGGGTCATTCTCAAGCACATACATTAGATGCCAATTTATAAATGACTTGTCTATTTACTACTATATACTCAGGATCATTCTCAAGAACACACATTAGATGCCAATTGTAACGGTCCTGCCATTTGTCAAATATGATCATCAAAGTTATAATAACCATATAGATATAAAATTTAGAGCTTAATAATTAAAATAATCTTGGAGATTTCACACTCAAATCCAAATAACAGAAATGAAACAAGATAGGAGTAAAATATAATTTAATTCAGTCACAAATCATACTAATGGTCAGACATAGCATAGCATAATAATAAAAAATATTACAAACTATGTCACCTTTCCAGAACACTTATCATTCCTAAATAACTGAAGAGAAATTAGATCCTCTATGGATTACAAGTTTATATTAGCTTAAAAACCAGAATGCCATCCCAAACTGACAAATCCATAGAAGAATATATCACACCATCAGTCTTATTAAAACCATTACCATGATTAATTCAGTAGAATATGAACTCTTATTTCCTTAGCCATTATAAATTTAATTTATAATTTAAATGGTAGAACTTATGAGAAGAGAAACAGAAGGTCAGATTAATATCTAACAAAAAATATATACATTAAGATGTGTAAAATATTTAAAACACCATTACATTAAATTATAAAATAATAAGTATTTAAACATTACCATTCTTCAAGTGATCAACTTTTTAAACCCTAAAGTTTTATTAATGTCTTCAGTTTAAAATCTTTTTTATGTCATGCTTAACATTTTTTCTTTTGTTTACTTTTCATCATTGAAGACATTGTACATCATCCTTGAAAATGTAGAAACAATAATCTTTTTAATTTCTTTAGCAGCTTAAATTTATTCAGATCTTATTTCCTTGGACTTTCATTCACAATTATTTGTAAGCATATTTTTTTAAAAAATGTACATGGCACATTTCAGAAATGGCAGTTTCAATTAAATCATATATCAGGCTGATGATGAATAATTAATATTAAGTTACAGTGATCCAGAATAAATAAGACACAGGAATTAGCTGCTTTGAATTATAATATCCATTTTATAATTATCTTTGTTCATAAGTTGGCTGCTAATAAAAATAAATTTCAAGTTTTTACAAACTGCTAATGATGATTGTAAAATAAAAGACAGACTGGAAATGTTAGCAATAATTAGCTTTCAATAAAAAAAAAATCACATTTTATTTAAACTATCATTGATTAAAATAAATCATATTCTATTATTTTTCTAATCATATTGTTTTAAAACTAATTTTATTAATTACAATAAAAATATTCATTCCAATATAAAAATTCTTTTTATAAATTTGACATTTAACAAAACATTAAATCTTTTTTTTAAAATCATATTTTATTTCAAAGTTTGAATAATTGACCTTTGAATCTCAAACTTTAATCTTAAAGGTGATACAAGCAAATTTAAATTGTAAACAGAAAAGAAATCTTTTTCTTTTTTTTAACTTAGTTAACTCCCTTATTTTTTTAAATCTCATTTTTATTAAAATTGTTACCCAAAGATAACCAGAAATTAACAACTTTTGTAATCAATTATGCATCTTGCTTTGCAAATACTACACTATTTAGTGTTTTTTCTTTTATATCATTTTTCATCCTATTACATATTTTGTAAATCATCATGTGGTTATATATATACACAATTTTACTCTTCTCTCTTTTCAATACTTTTTTGGTGCAACAACATATGGCTGCATATATATATATATTGCTTCTCTCTATCTCAGTGGTTATCTTTGACATACTAACATATAAACAAACATATGGATGAAATAATGTGCCACTTTTCTTTCTATAATCACTAATTTAGAAAATATTTAATTATTTATTCTTTTGAAACAATATGTTGATGCATTATCATATAATTGTATATATATGTTACTTCTGTAACTTAGCAGAAATGTGGCAATTAGAAAAAATGACAACAAAGATTATAGACTTTAGAGTTATGAATTTGGATTGAAAAAATTAAAAATATGCTATAAAAATAAGATTAACATTTATTTTTTTCGCAACATTTAAGATTATTTTCCATTTATTTATTGATTAGTATTTGTTGAAGATATTATAAAATTGACAAAAATATGCTGGAAAGGAATGTGGAAAGTATAAGAAAAGAAGTGAGAAAAGAAAGAAGTTGGTTGGTGATCTTAAAAAAAAAAAAATGTTTTAAGAGGAATAGAAGAGTAAAATGAGAGGGAAAATTTTGAATATAAAGATTCAATGTAGAATGTAAACCCAAACTTTAGATAGATTTAACGAGATAGATGAGATTTTAATTTAAACATAAAGTATCAAGTCTCAGGTCACAACAATAATGACTCTGCTTACCATGAACATGAATCTAGACAAGTAATTTTTTTTTTCGTTAAAACACTTTTTTTTTTAAACAGTCAGCTCATTTAAGCACCAGATGTTAATTAGATGAATATCTAGGGTTTTTTTTTTTTTTGACTCAGACTCTCATCACTCTATAATTGCCACGCCTGATAAGTAGTCTTCTTCGCCACTCTTCTATTCAAGGAAATGCTTGAAAATTTATTTATTTTTTCATCGCATAAGTTAAAAACAGAAATAGATATTGGAAATAATAACAGAATAAAAAAAATTAATTAAAATTGTATCTTAAAGATGGATTCTTTTTTTTTTTTTTCGTAACCGAAAAACATCGAATAAAAAAAAAAAAAAACATATAACGCCAATATTTTTATTTGTATTCAAATTTTGACCGTACAAATGCCATTTTCTCAAAAAAAAAAAAAAAGGTAAATCCGCGTCGATTTCTAGTGAGCATTTATTCAAATGTCATTATTGGGATGTTGTTTATGCTCATTATTGCTAGTCTCCCATCAACTTTTCCAAACATAATTTGTAATTAGATCGACTCATAATTTGACCGAAATAGAATATTTTCAACGTGAGCACTGGTAATTAAAACGAAAAATACAAACACAATTGACTTAGTGGTCTTATTGTAATCTGTCATGTAAGGATCAAGAAAATAACAAACTGCGCCATCTGGCAACAAGATTATGAAAACATTTTCACGTGATATTAATGAGATTAGAAAATTTTAATTTATTATCTCTTTGAAATTATAAAACTAAACTAAATAATGTTAACTAATAATAATAAAATTAAATTGCATATTAAGAGATTTAAAAACTTTTGTAATATTTTGAAATCTTTTATATATTATTCAAAATAAAGTACCATATTCTAATATAACTTTTTAACGTTCTATTAGTAAATGATTTTAGATTAACGCTCTTCCTTACTTTACTCTCTAGCTATATTCGGCTACCGCGTCAGCGATCTAGTGAATGAGTCTTCATTGCTAGTTCGAAGGCAATCCTTCGGCCTTGCTGAAGTATTGTGGCGCAATAATTTTTAGCTCCCTTATTTATAATATTTTCTAATAAATAGGCGCATTAATAACATTAAGTTATCCTCTAACAAATTACCGTATATTCATAAAAATATTTAATGAATAATTAATCAATAAACTTATGCAAGTGTAAGGGTGCCTGTAAGTTAAATAGCAGTATTTGTATTTTCAAGTTTCAATTTCATTTTTAATAAAATAATTAAGAGCAAATTATCGCTTGGACTGGTATTTATTTTGTTAAATATATATATATATTCACTATATTATCGTGTGTTTAACTAAAAAAAAAAATATATAAAGCTATTAAATTCCATTTTTCAATTTATTTATCATAAATTATTGTGTATATATATTTACAACGATGAAAAAATGTTATTCGGCTAATAAATAAATGAATGACACAACTAAAATAACGTCAAAACATTTCTTGTACTATCTAAAGAATAATATATTTATATCTATTAATATATAGGGTATATGAGCACAGACTTTCACACAACCCACCACTCTATCTCATAACACTGATACACTTGAACACATATATGTCGAAAAGATAAAGAATCACCAATACATGTATTTCATGCTAAACCAGCAATCGTCAGTTGGTCCAGATTACTATCTCCACACATATATGCTATAAGTGCTCAGATATATATTAAGACAGACAATCTTCATACTTTAATGGACAAGCTTCAATCTACTCCACACTCCAACTCTTCAATCGTCCATCCAATTCGCTGCGACAGACAATCTTCATACTTTAATGGACAAGCTTCAATCTACTCCAACTCTTCAACCGTCCATCCAATTCGCTGCGACAGACAATCTTCATACTTTAATGGACAAGCTTCAATCTACTCCACACTCCAACTCTTCAACCGTCCATCCAATTCGCTGCCGTAACATCTGGCAAGATTACAATGCACATTTATTGCAAGCAACAACTATCGAATTGGAGATATGCAATCGTGAAAGATATATTATTTGATTATAACAGTTTCCCATATCAATCATGAGCATACTTTCTACTAGCAAATAGTGGACAACGTTGTGTTACTATCAAAGTAAATGCAGCCTGAATGTGACTTTATAATCAAAACTTGTTGTTTTTCTATCTTACAAATAGAATTCCATTTTAGAATCAGCATCTCTTGTTGACTGTGAATAATCAAATTTTGTTTGTCTAGTCATTTGGGTTGAACTGTTTATGACACTGACTATACTTGTTTCATTGGTCAGCCTTATATTCTGAATCAAAATCTAGAGGCTTGATAGTGTGGAAAAATTCAGTATTGAGAGTAAGATTAAGAAGAGTCCACAGTTCCTTCTCAGGTTAAAGTTAATATGAAGTACATAATCTGTGAGGTAAGCTAGTGAATATCTAGATCATCTTCTTGCATTATTCTTTGGTCTGATTTCATTGTTTTCTGTTTTGGTTTTTGTTAGTTTCATGATTGGTGTTTCTGTTTGGCTGATTTCCATCTGATCTGATGGGCCTTTCATTGCATATATTGTTTCAGTCCTGCCTCAAATGGTCTCCGTATTATTGGTACCCATTAGGCTCTTATATCTACAGATGTTGCTGGAATTCATTTGGTGTTTCCAGTGAAAATACAATATAGTATATGAGTGCTTATCTGAATTTTACTATTTACTACGTCATAACATTGGGAAGGCCTGCTTTTATTTCTTGTTGGCATGTTTAGGTTTGTCTTACAGTGCCAGTATTTATGATGTCTTAGACTTTACATGAGTGTTTAAAATAGACAACCAGACATAAGAGCTGGCAATTTTTTTCCATTTTCTTGATTTCTGGATGACCACAATGAAAGTAGCACTTCAGAGACATCAGCTAGAAGGATTAATACTCTTTGCAACCAAATAATACAATCATTTTAACTAAGATTCAGCCATATGACCAATAGACCAGATACAGCTCTTCCTGGGGTGTGGGCATTGCAAGTGCATTCACTTAATTATTTTTTGGAATACAGGGTACCAAAGTTCTTTCTGCAAAAGATAGCTGTGCTTTTATTTCTGAATCTATTTTGTTAACAGATTGATTGCTTTAGTTTTTAAGTTTATTGTCTTTGTAATTTCCATCTAAATGATTGAACTAGTTTACATTCCAATAAATTGTTGTGATAACAAAAGACAAGTATAGGTTTTTTTTTTTAGTTATTGTAACTTTTATTTTTGCTTCGCCTTAGAGGTAAAATTGGTTATTTTGATAATCAATAATCATTTTACCTCTATGTTGTAATCAATATATATATATATTTATGGCAGCATAAATATTTTTGGACACAATGGATAGTGCAGATGTGAAATCCAATTCTATTAGTATTGATATGCAATTCTATTAGTATTGGCATATCATTAATGATTTGGGCCTTAAGTTCTGAATCAGTGACTTTTATGTCTTTTACATTATTTATATTCATTTTATTAAATTTTGTTTAAGTTTTTTTTTTTTTCTGTCTTATTGTTTCTTTTTTTTTTTAAGCAAATAGCTTCTATATGTCCATACAAACTGTTTGCGTATGTAAATATTTAGTGTGTTTTGCTGCTTATTGTATCTGCTTTATTTTAGCCTTTAAAGATATTTTTAGTTGGAGATCCCTACTTTTTGCTGCAACATAAAGGCATTAGAAAAATTTATTTAAGAATTCTCTGTAAAATGTTACAATTACAATCGCAAGATTATACGACCAATTTTGTTTTTCATCTAGTTGACTTTTATAGTACAGAAGTCACTAATGTTTATAATATCACATCTTGTTGGATTGGATAGACAAAACAAATGATAATAGACTTCTAAAAAAAAGTATTTTATAACTAACCTGAGCATGGTTTTCATGGGATTGGCAGTTACTTGCCTACATTGTAAATCTATCTCTAAGACACTTTAATAAAGTGCAATCATGATTATTTTAATTGGGACAATATGGCTATAAACAAAATACAATATATGGTTTCAACTTACCAAATTGTTGATATCTATCAGAAATGAAAATTTGCCACAGAAGTTAATGGCCAGTTTTGCAAAATATCAAATAAAAAGAATAATGGAACCGCATTATTGGAATGGTCTTGCTTGTTTGTGAGTTGTTACTACTAAGAGCTTATGATTACACGCACATATAAATATCACAGTAAAAAGTTTGGGGATCTTTTGTGAACTACCTGCTTTGTTTCAATTACAATCATTCTTAGGATTAATACTAGTTTTCCAATGACAGACATTATTAAGTTTTACCTGAACTGATATCAGTATTTTCTAAAAAGAGTATTACTATACTGTTCTGTATTCAGTTATAAAGCTGACTACCAACAATTATCACAAAATTATTAATTATGTAAATGTTATTAAATAAGAATAATTATATTTATTTACATATTATATATATATACACATCAATTAAGAGTTTACTAAATAGTGTTCTTTAGTTCCTTTATGTACACATTAACAATTAGTCCTTGATTTCAAGTTCTAAATCTTCAGTGCTATAATCGCCACCAAGCAAACAAATATTGCCACTACAATAGTTGTGGACCTAAGTGAATACTAAAAGTTTATACTCACAGTACTTAAAACACAATCCTCACTGGGCCTTCTCAGATGTACACAAATGATAAAAAACCGGTGAGGTCTATAAACATTTTTGCTAGCCAGCTATCTTTCACTTTCAGAGGTACGGGTTATTATAGAAAAGTCTAGGGCCACTATTCCCTCAACTTTTCATAAAGGTCCTTATGACAGTAACAAACAACAGCATGCAATGAGTGGGGAAAAGCTGACGACACGCTCTTTTGTTGCGTGCACTATTTATACAGTTTTCTTCTTGCTTGAATTAATTGTAAATTCCTATCATTTCAATATAAAAGTAAATCCATTTGACTAATGCATTTTTACAATGATGATAACGATCCGGCTTATACTTACGTGCATTTGCATTCTTCAGTAATTAGCTTCAAATATTTATTCCATTTGTTTTCAACTAAAATAGTTTAATCATTCGATTTTAATAATATACAGTTTTCTTGGTATTTTAAGTCTACGAGTTATATCAGGCCTTGAAAATAATCATTTGTATTATCTTTCTTTTTTTATTATTAAGAAATAGAAAAATAAAACATAGATTAAAAATTACATAGATTATATTGACTAGTTTTTGATTATCAATACAACTTTAGAGCATTGAACAAAAAGTTTGAGTAAAATGCCCATCATCATTTAACATATGTTGCACCCAGTTTTTTGTAAACAGTTTCTCTGGCACTAGAAGACAATCTCTGTTCTTGAGCTTTTGCATTATTTTAATATAACTAAACCAAGGATCCAGATTATTTTGATTGAATTTTATATGGCATTGAGTGAGCCAAATGGCGAAAAGAATAAATAATGCCATTCTGATGACAGTATATGTTCCATTGTCAAGTGCTTAGTTAATTGATAAAACATCTCTGTCGATTACTGGAATACTCGCTACTATATTTGCGCTTAGTTGACTCAAATAAGGACAACTGTAAAAAAGGTGGTTTATTGTTTCATCATTTATCTTGCAGAGGGTACACTGTGCATTTATTTTTTTGAAACAACTTTTTGTAACTAAGAAGTGATTTGTAGATAAGGAAGACAAATTATATTTAATTATAAAATCTATGAATTTTGGTTCAAATACCCAGTGTTTTGATTTTTTGATAATCATTTTTGTATAATTTCAATTGAGTGTATATTTGTTCCTGTTTAGGATATAACAATTTATATACATCCCAATACGTGTGTTTATTTTAAATCATTTGATCATTAATTGTAAAGAGATTGTAAAGATGATCTTTTAGATTTAACATCAATTTACTTGATGAGGGTGGTGTATCTGTAGTGATTTTAAGCATATTGCTCTTAACATTGCTAGTGCCTTTTGAATATAAAATGTTTTGATTGAATGAAGACCAAGTCCATTTAATTCACAAGATCTCTGAACCTTAACCAAACTGATTGATACACTTTTATTTCTCCATAGTAATTTGGTGCAAATTGAATTAACAGAATTTTGAAAATAATATAAAATAACAATTCATGTCAATTGTTAATACAGAGTTTAATATAAATAAATAAATACAAATAATATTTCAAACGCTTTTTATATTATATACAGAAGTATTATTTATTTATTCAGAATTTTGAAAGTATTTTGTAGGTTTGAAAATTGAAAGATAGTAGTTAATGCGTGGGAAAATTAACATGTTCAGTAAAATCTTAGAGAGAGAGCTGACTACTTTTTTGGTTTTTCCAGTATACTTTGTTGTATTGCTTTCCTCATTGCCATTCTCGATAACACAATAGGGATGCCATTCTCGATAACACAATAGGGAAGTCTAGAAAGTTTTGTGGCCTTCTTGTGTATATTGATGGAACAATGGTGCCTTTATTAATTTTCCATACTGTTGATTTAGAAATGTTTATTTTAAGATAATACTTAACAGCATAGTAATTTGGTAACTGATAAAGTTGAGGAAGATATTTCTGAGCTGGAAGAAATATGGTGACATCATCTACATATATGATTAACTTCTTCCCTTAATGTTGGAATGTAGATTCCAGGCAGTTCCTTTTCTATTTGTTCCAATAATGGATTAAGATAAGTTATAAAGCAAAGGGTGCTTAGCGGAGAGCCTTGAAGAATTGAGAGATGTGGTGTGAACCCAGGAGCAAGAACACTATCCAATGATATTGAAATTGATCGATTAAGTAGTATCTATAATCCTTATATATATATTAGAGGTACTTCATATTGCCTAAGCAATGATAATAATTTAGCTGGCACCACAGAATCAAAAGCTGCAGTATAAGTCCAATTGTACAGCTATGGGTCTTGACTTTCTGTTATTTCTTATATATTCCATTATTAACATGAATTACCTCACCACATCTATAGTTGTGGAGATCACTAGATGGAGCTCTACCAATAGCTCCTAAAAGCTTTTTTTACATAAATGCTGAGAGATAGAATTCAATATCTCTTTCGTTGTGTCCACCTTCAGACCAGCTGGTTTCAAGCTAGTTGGATCATGTCAGTGAAGGGTAGGACTAGAAACTAGATCTAAATACTAACTCTAAAATCAGTATTTATGAAACATGTTTCTATTAGTTTGAAAGCATGAATTTTTCAGATATGTAAACATCTTCAAATCCAGCTAAACAAACTAGACAGCTATATGGGTCTGAAATCAGTTCAGTTTCACCACATAGTAAAAGCCTCTGCAATACATACCATTGCAAAAACTTCAAGAGTACATTTATGCTAATCAAAACAAGTTATAAATTTCGTAACTTGCTTTTAGCTTGCATTTTATGATCACTAGATGGAGCTTTACCAATAGTTCCTAACAAGCTTTTGTTTACATAAATGCTGAGAGAGATAGAATTCAATATCTCTTTCATTGTCTCCACATTCAGACCAGCTGGTTTGCTCATGTCAGTGAAGGGTAGGAACTAGAAACTACATCTAAATACTAACTCTAAAATCAGCATTTATGAAACATGTTTCTATCAGTTTGAAAATGTAAATCTTTCAGATACATAAATATCTTCAAATCCAGCTAAACAAACTAGACAGCTATATGGGTCTGAAATCAGTTCAGTTTCACCATATAGTAAGCCTCTGCAATATATATCATTGCAAAAACCTTCAAGGGTACATTTATGATAAACAAAACAAATTATAAATTTTGTAACTTGCTTTTAGCTTGCATTTTATGATCACTAGATGGAGCTTTACCAATAGTTCCTATCAAGCTTTTGTTTACATAAATGCCGAGAGATAGAATTCAATATCTCTTTCATTGTCTCCACCTTCAGACCAGCTGGTTTCAATGTCTCATTAATAATTTAAAGCAAGATCAGACTAGTAGTTTATTTTATTACCAATAGAATTGGTGCCCTGGGTATTTGTTAATAGGAAAGGTAGGATAGGTGTTGGGGGAGGGTTACAATAGGTTTTTGGCACAGCCAATGTTTGGGCTTGATAATAATAGGCTTTTAGTGGCCCAATGCAGTTTGATGTTTGAACCTTTGGTGTCAAACTCTGCACTTTTAAATATGAGAATCAATTTACTGATAATTGTATCTATTTGAACTATTTCATTTGTATCAAGACTAACTTAGTTTATAATGCATTGTAGATGAATTATACAGGTCTTATTTAATAATGTCATGTGTGTTTGGATCAATGTCAGCTGATCATAATGTGCAATAATTTTTTTGATGCAGCATAATACAAATGAGAAGCTGTTGTTGAATACTATCCTTTACCAGAGATTCAATTGTTTTAATTAAAAGAGGAATCATGGAAATAGGACGAATATTGGAAAGACATGATGGATTTATATTTTTCTTCACAAAGGGAACTAATGCTACTGGATATATTCTGTAAGTCTCCAGCTAATGCATCTATAGTTTTATGAATTATTGGAACTGTAAATTTGCTGAGATGTATTAATACAAATCTAGGTATACCATGTAGGCCTGGATGTGTACTTTCCGAATATGATTCAAGTCGATCTGATGTTACGTTCCTCCACCTCTTCGCTGTTGTCCCAATTGTGACTCGTATCAAATCTGTAATCTTGCAATCTTTTATAGAATGCTTTTAACTTACAATCTTTATCTGTTTAAGTCTAAATTATCTGCAAACCAATCTTCCTTACTTTTTAAAAACTTAAAACATTTACGTTTCCATTAATTATTAGCAATCTCTTTATTGCTTTTTAAACTAGATATGCATTTACATTTCATTACTGTTTTTTCTCAGATGTAAAAACTTAGCTTTATAACGTATAGCTCTTGAGTCCCAATTGTGACTCGTATCAAATCTGTAATCTTGCAATCTTTTATAGAATACTTTTAACTTACAATCTTTATCTGTTTAAGTCTAAATTATCTGCAAACCAATCTTCCTTACTTTTTAAAAACTTAAAACATTTACGTTTTCATTAATTATTAGCAATCTTTTTATTGCTTTTTAAACTAGATATGCATTTACATTTCATTACTGTTTTTTCTCAGATGTAAAAACTTAGCTTTATAACGTATAGCTCTTGAGTTACTAGAGCCTAATATATTTTCTACAAAATATAGCATATACTGTAATCGTAAAAATTACTAAACACAAAACTTACAGCCATCAGTCGAAGTGAAGTCAGAAATTACCAACAAAACTTCATCAGACAGATCTTATAGCGAATACTCATATTATCTTTGATAAAAGTTAGAGTGAGTTAATATTTCGATTTTAATGTCATTGATTACATAATATTTTGCAGCCTCGTAAATATTAATTCTAATTGATATGATAAAAAAATATCCATATTTTTAAAAAGTTGCCACGTAGAAAATTGTCATTGATTACATAATATTTTGCAGCCTCGTAAATATTAATTCTAATTGATATGATAAAAAAATATCCATATTTTTAAAAAGTTGCCACGTAGAAAATATTCTTATTAAATTTTTCAATAAATTTTTTATACGTAAATTTGTTAAATATACATAGTTTAAATTGTGTGTGTAAGCAAGGCCAATAGAAGCACCACGTGATATAATACTTAAAAATTTACTAGTTGGATGTCATATTTTACTTCCTGTTTTAAGTAACTCAGAGAAGAAACACTATTGAACAAAGATCAAAATATGATAATTAAAATTATGCATTCTAAATAATTTTAATTACAGTGTGAGAAATGGTCATGTAATCTCCTATTTATTTATTTGGCATATTTTAGTAATTGCTTTAAATAATGGGAGAATTTTTTCAATTAATTCATTTATATGTATGGTACTTTATTTTGCAAAGATCTTATGTTCTTATACTGTTTAAATTGGCGGTGCTGAAAAATCGATGACCATAATTAATAATTCTCGTGGGCTTGTTTCTCTCTTCTCTGCCATTCTTTTAAGGCACTTTTAACATCCAAATATTTAGTAATTAAGATGTATACATGAATACAAAAATTTAAAGAATTATAAACTTCATCTCCTTCTATATCATCATCAGTTTCAATCATTATCAATCAATCTGCAGCATGAAAATATGTGAACTTTGTTTCAGTTTCTTCATTTCATAACTTATCTCTTTACATAATTTCAGCACATATTTATATTTTCTTCATTCATTCCGCATTGCATGGCTTTTTAAAAATATTTTATAATCTCTTGATATTCATTTAATAACTTCAATTGTCCATATCTAGCATCTGGTCAAGTAAAACATAATTTCAGTCGTAATTTTTTCAATGTTATTAGTGATATTTGTTTGTTTTCTCCTCAATTATTTATCTTTGAATCCCTTTCAGTTCATCCCAAAATGTATTTCTTTATACTTTATTATGTGATCTGCAGTCTTTGCATTAAACCACTAAACATCACATGGTCATCATTTCTTAAGCTTCATCACCATCATCAATCCACTCCAGGATGGTGACTCCAAGTTCAAACCATCTTCTCCAATCTTTAGCTTCTCTTCTCCACATCACCCCTGCACACTTTCTTATTTCATCCATCCATCTCACGTGGTCTCTTCCTGGGTCTTTTACAATCTCTTGGAATCCAGTTTAAGATTTCAAATGTCCATCTATTATCATCTCTTCTAGCAATATGTCCAGCCCAACTCCACTTCAGTCTTTTAACTTTTTCAATAAGATCTGCAACACCTGTTTGTTCTCTTACCCATATATTGCATTTTCAATCTCTTCTTGTTACTCCTAGCATGCATCTATCCATACTTCTTTGAGTGGTCTGAAGTCTTTGTATTGCTCTTCTATTAAGTGTCCAAGTCCCATATCCATAAGTAAGAACTGGTAAAACTCATTTATTAAAAATCTTTCTTTTCAAACACATAAGCATATTTCCTTTTAGTATCAAGTTATTTCTACCAAAAGAATTCCAACCAAGTTTAATTCTATGATTAATTTCATCCATTATGTTTCCATCTGTATTAATAACCTGACCAAGATATTTGTAACTGTTAACTTCTTCTAACTCATCATGATCAATCTTTATACCTTCATTTGGGTGTTTCCATATCAATTTCCTTTTAACATTTTTCTCAAAAAAAGAATAAATAATATAAAGTTTTTCTTTTTCTGCAAACTCCACAAGTCTGTCTTCTCTCATTTCTATTACCAAAACCAAAATTATCTATAGCACTTTCATTTGTTTACCAATTCTAGCATTAAAGTCTCCCATAACAATTTTAAAATGTTGTTTACTCTGATCAAAAGCCTTTTGTACATCCACATAAAAATCTTCTACTATTTCATCATTATGACAACTCCATAAACCTGAATCATTATGACAACTCCATAAACCTGAATCATCTGCATTTGGTATCTGCTATTAAGTTGTATAACTAATCTTGCCACTCTGTCCAATACACCATCAATCTCCACAATGTTGTTCTTTCACTTTTTATTTATAATGAATCCTATTCCACTTCTATTTCCAATATCTGTGCCTTTATAATAAAGTACATGTCCTCTTTTTAAATCAATTGTCTCTTCACTTTTTCTTCTAACTTCACAAAGTCCAATAATGTCCCATTTAATATAAGACAGTTCTTCTAATTCTTGCAATCTTCCTTCATTTAAAAGTGATCTGCAGTTGTAAGTACCTAAATAAAAAGTTGTTATCAAATGGCAGCCTGGGTCCACAATCAGGAGATTCTTATCCTTACTCATAACTTATTAAAACAGGCAAAACTCTCCATCAGTAGTGCCACTCAGTGCAAGCCAGAGTAATCAATGAATGCCAGAAGGCTTGTGCATAAAATCCCTGTCTAGTATCTACTCATCCAATATCCCCAGACTAGTTAGGGTTGCATTATATCCTAAGATTTAGGTGCAGTGCTCTCAGATCCAGGGCTCTTCAATGATGAAAGCCACAAGCTAGAAACTAGTCTGGGAATATTGGATGACCCTAGATAGGATTTTATATACAAGCCTTATAGCATCCATTGATTGCTCTGGCTTGCACTGAGTGGCACTACTCTATGGAAAGTTTTGCCTGTTTTAGAAGTCTTTGTATTCTTTTCTGTTAAGTGTCCAAATGATGGATTCATAAGCAAGAATATCAATCTTGAACCATGTCAAACTTCTTGGCTACATGCACTGTCTTATTTTAGATCTCAAACAGTTTCTACCAAGAAAAAGTTTTCACATTCCTTGTACCTAAAAAGTAAACTTTTGATTCAGGTTTTTGCATGTCTCATTTTTCCATATCCGATGACTACTTTCTTTAGTCCTGGAATCAATCCTATACAAATATATATATAATATGGCTATGAAATGTTTTTTTTTTGTATCTATTAGTGACAAATTATAATCCCAATGCAATATTTTTCTGCATGTATGTGTTAATTAAAAATAACAAATATTATTAGTGTGTGGATATATATATATATATTGAGATAGTAACCCCATTAGTTCAGTAATATTATAATAACCCAACTTAATTTTTTTTTAAGAACTGCTTCCTTTTCAATATTATTATAATTATAAATATAGCATTGCCAAGGGTTATCAAAATGGTGATTATAGCTAAGACCCGATAAAACTATGCTAAATTATAAAAATCTTGGTCAAATTTAAAATCAAGTAAAAACATTCATTAAATAATTTAGATTATCAATCCCACATTGCATAGAGATATAATTTATGGTTGAATACCTTGTAATAAAATAAATAATTCGTAATAGAATGATAATTTTGGTAAACCGTATTTGTTTAAAATACATGTAGACAAACTTTTACCTCCTCAAAACATTTAACTATGCATGTATGTATTTGTTTGTGGGCAGAACTGTGAAATAAAACTTTTCCAAAAAGTAAAAATATATTTACAAAAACCATAGAAATAACAAATAAGCACATAAAATATGAGAACAATTGATTTAGAAAATGTAATCTTGTTGATTTTAGTAAAATTAGTAATAGTGTATCAAACTAAACATAAATAAGTGTATATTTGTTGGGATAATAATTTTATTTGAAATAACTCTTTTATATAAATTGTATAATAAATATGGCTGATTTACCATGCATAAGACAACCATGAGGACAATATCATCTGGAAGAATACCATTGTCAAGCCAACCTAGTAAAATGTTTGCATATTAAGTATAATGGAGTAAAAAAGAAGTTTAATTCATGACACTTTTCCAGGGCACTATATCCATAAGTTTCATTGAAGCACAGTGTTCTTTTGCCTTTTTTCTCTTGTTCATTCACTTGAAAGAATAACGACGAATACTGTTCAACAGGCTACACTTCTACTGGCCCGTCACTCATAGCGGATAAACAAGGTACTAAAGAAAAAAATTTTAATACGGAAGTAATCCATTGGCCTGAACCGGCACATAAATTAAATAATAAAGGCACCAAAACTAAAAAATACACAGAAACAAATAGCTGCAGCTCATATATTAATGATAATACTACACTAATATCTGAAGATTCAACAGAAAATAACGCACTAGCGCCACTTCCCGTATCGACGCATTCAACTAGGAATAAACGTGAGACTCAACAAAAAATTAACCCCGCGAACAATTTACCATCTGAAAACAACCTTTTAACTAATTCAAACTCGCCCAAAACTGATACTATAAATAAATATAGTTCTGAAACAACACACACGCGTAATACAATACCGGAACCCGTATTTAAACATACCAATACAACTAGTGTTCAAAATACTTCCTTACAAAGCATGCCACTTTCTATAGATGAATTCCCAACTCTTCCCTCTTACTCTCAGAATCTCAACTACCAGAGAGAAGATCAAAATAAAATTTTCCATACCGGTCATAAGGGAAACTATTCAACAATCAAGCAGACAAACCCAACACTAGATTCGACACAGAGTGATTTAAATTACCTTCCTCACATAACACCTATTGCAAAAAACTGTAATACAATGGCTAACAGTTCAGCTAGGAGCCACATATCATATGCTAACATAGCAAAAATTGGTACTACAAGTCCATCTAAGTCTATACAAAATACCAACAACTTAAAAACTAATTCATACAACGAAACCTGCTCCATACCCGGAACAGCAAGTAAAATTAATCACGACCTTACCATGTTAGATATACTAAAACTAAAAAATCTACAACAGGAAAATCAAACCACCTTGGGGCTTGAGACCGATGAATTCTCCATAAATGACTTCACTGAGAAACAATACCAAGGCCTCTGTGTTGACTTCAACCAAACAATACCTCCAACCCTCCTCAAATCCTTAGTAAACTACCACAATGATAAAAGTGTTGTTCTGGCAGTGACAGAACCAAATTGCTCACTCTATAAATTCCCCATTACAGCACTATACGAATTAATAAAACAATACAAATTAACAGAGGGCATACACCAGATCCTCACTCACCCAAACGAGATACATTGCTGTCGAATTTGCCACTTGGGCCTTCCGAAATGAATTTAAATCAAATTTCAAAAAACTAGACAACAAATTCCTTATATATGTTGATACAAACAGACCTGCTACCCTTATCGGAACCCTCAAGAATTGTATCATGGGCCTTGACAATAATCTCCTCCAAGAAATCCTTTTACCTTACGGGAAAATCCAGAATTTCTCATATCTGCCAGTAGACAAGACGATCAAGTCCATCCTATCCAACACTGCATCATTTCAAATTCAACTAAGAAAAGGCCTAGGGCCCACTGACATACCAACTACCATTAAAGCAAAAGGTTGTTCAATGATACTTTCCTTCATTGGCGTCAGGCCGCAATGTTTTCATTGTGGCCTAAGAACACATCTCATTAAAGAATGCCCAGCAAAAATATGCACCTCTTGTGGTCAAAAGGAAAATAAGTTTCACAAATGTAAAGCACCTCATACACTCACACCTGCTAATGTCACACATAATGAAATACTAACCACAAACACTCCAGGCCTACATACTGTTGAAGCTGAAGTTGAATCCTACAGTAGAGTAACCAACACCAAAGCCTTTATGAATCCTAATAAACTCAAGGGAAAACCATCCAATGACAGCAAACAGATACAAATAGCATATCAAAACCCAAATGGCTCCAAGCCCAGAGATAACTCACAGAAACCAGACAACTTACCAAAAGGCTCAAAACCAAAAGAACCAAATAATGCCTCTAGACACAAAAATCTAACAATCTCTTCTGACAATACAGATGATGCACCTCTCAGCATGGACCATCAAGACCATAACAATGCACTCGGAACCCCAAGACCTCTAAGATCAAAACCTGCGGTTTCTAACACTAAATCTATAATGGACGCATCGAAACTATCAATATGCTATACAAATTCATCCCATATGAAAGCTCCCACACCTACAAAAAATAGATCTTCACCACCCATCTCTGACTATGTCTCAGACATGGATCTCAACCTACCCCCTAATGCTAATAATAAACAAAAATCTTCCAAACTTTCAAAGGCCTACTCTGAAGAAGAGGACTCACACCTATCTCCTGCTTCCGAGCCAAACTACCTAAAGTTCTCCTTTCCCTACAGTGTAAATTCTATTCTGGAAAAAAACAAGAGGAAGGTACAAAGCACACCAAAAAACTCTCTCAGTCATGAATCACACAATGAAACTGAGCTCTTTAGAGCTGATTTCCACAGGCCATCCTTGGCAGATCAGAAATTCAGTGATCACAAGGACCATTACAACCTTCAATCAAAGATTCCGCTGGCAGTAAAACCAAGCAGCAATAATCCTTATGGATAGGATCAAGTGCCAAATCATTGGTCTTAACATCAGGGGAATTAATTCTACTGACCGTTTATATGCGATTAGGCATTTTTTCCTTCTTACATCTCCTCATATTTTATTCTTAGGAGAGACCAAATAATTCTCGAACTTTCAAAACTGGGCTTCACTCTTCTGTCTACTAATACATCAGCTGCTGGAGGGGTAGGAATCATCATTAATAACAGGAAACCACCTTCTTCCTATAAAGTGCTTTACCATGATGCCAATCTCATTGCAATCAAGCTTATATACCAATCTAGTGAATTCATTGCAATATACATCTACTGCCAGAACAACCCATTGACTTATTCTAGAATAATACACACCATAAATCTCATCACTGCAAACAACACAAGCCCTACAATCCTCTTGGGGGACTTCAACCTGCAATATGATGTGTTCACACGGAAATACCTCCATCTCTTAGCCAGGGGTTTCATAAATGGCAGAGGTTTCTTCCCTGCGGATGCATACTCATTCTATACGAAGAGCTCTAGAACACTGATTGACCTAATGTTTTACACCTCAGAGCTGCACTATGGTTTGGAAGCCAAGCTTCAACCCGTTCCCTTCTCAGACCATCTTGCCCTGATAGCGTCTCTAGATCTGGACTCATACACTCCCATAGACTACAATAAAACAATCAGAATCATAACTAAAGCTACTGCCACGGAAGCTGTCTTCTCAGATGCCTACATACTCTTTGAAAAAATTGACATTCTTAACATAAATCCTGAGGAAGCCTGGTTCGCCTTCACAGGCATCCTCCAAACCATAATCATACAGCACACCAAAAAACATAAAGGGTCAACAACCCTGATGAATGAGCTTGATTTGCTTCATCATAGGATTAAAAATTTCTCAAGTGATGGTACTACAGACAATCTCCTACTACTTAAAACACAGTACAAGCAGAAACAAGCTGCGATTGCTGAAATAATAGCAACAAAGAATGCTAGGTTATACTTACCTGGCCAACACTGCTGGACACGTGGCTATCTCAGATGGGCTCTAGGGGCAAGGAAGAAACAAAAAACTCCTTTGTCCCTCCTCATCGGTGGTAGCCATACCTCTGGCAACCAAATGCTCATTCAAATAGAGTCATATTTCAAAAACCGCCTATCAAACTCTGTTACCTACCCCACAAATCAGTGGCATGAGACATCACAAAACAATGAACATGGAATAACAATATCAAACATCAAAAACCGCTTGGCCGCCCTACCGTCCAATGTCCATCCAGGACTACACGGCATTCCAAAGTTCATACTTACACACCTTGAGAATTTCACAGCTCCCATAGTATTAAAACTAATTAACCATCTTGCAAACAGCAAAAAAATCATCCCCAAACTTTATCCCATAGCGATGGTCCCCTTTGTTAAGAAAAACCGGGATGCATCTGCTCTATCTAGCATAAGACCAATCTCCATGACTCCAATCCTGTTAAAGGTCATTGAAGGTGTGATCAAGGAGAAAATACAAGATGTTATTCTGGACAACATATCCCAGTTGCAATTTGCAAAGAAGGGCTCATCCACACTCTCTGAAATCGGGGAGGTAAAAATTCTCTGATCATATCAGATCCAAGAATCTATACAAACCCATTGCCGTTCAGCTAGACATCTCTGAAGCATTTGATTCAGTAGATGTCAACATCCTGCTCAATTGCCTCTCAGCACTAGACATTCCTACTCAAATCATTCAGATATTGGACAATCTACTACACAACAGATTGGTCCACATTTCCCTGAATGGTTTCTTTACAGATGGTTTTATTCCTTCAAAATCCATACCCCAAGGATCTCCACTTAGCGGTCTCCTATTTATACTCTACTTAAACCCCCTTCTTAAACATATTGAGGCAGAACTTCCAGGAATCTATATACCCCAGCTGAAGAAACACTGTAAAGCATTTGCCTACATGGATGATGTCCTTGTCACCTTACCTTCCCAAAAATATCTAAAACCTCTCATACAAATAATCAACAAATTTTCCGAATCCTCCAAACTTTCCTTCAACCTCAACAAGTCATCGGCCTGGAAAATCAACACCGGCAAGAAGATATCATCGCCTTTCTCAGCAGACCCCCAAAACTTTTTGGGATTTCCCATATACAAGTCACCGCAAGCCATGTCAATACAAATACAGAATTCTATCATTGAAGCCGCCACCAACACAGTTAAAAACCTTGCCAAGGTTTATTTATCACTGCAAGGGAAAATCTCTCTCCTCAATATCAAGGTAATGGCAAAGATTAGCTACTATCTACCCATAATTAACATGACAAAGGCTTTCAATACAAAAATCAACCGAATCTGTGCACGGCTGTTGTGGAATGGTAAAACAGCGGCCATAGGAATTGAACGCATGCAGCGACATAGTAAAAATAATGGTATGTCATTACATGCTACGTTTTCTATATATTACCAAAAGTGCCACTCTCTGATCCTCATCCTACAAAAGAAATTTCCCCAGATTGTAGCGGAACAACCAGTCATTCCATCTGAAAGACCTCCACCTTCAAAGATAAGCTGGCTAAATCAGATACTTGACTACCTTTTCGCTCACAATGGCCACTCTTCCCTAGTATTCAGACAAAAAATCTCCATTTGGGATGCTCATGGCCTGCTATTTCCCACACAAAACTCTACCATTCCTTACCTCGGTGGTAACAAACACGTGGTCACCAGGTTTTTCAAGCATCTCAAGCTGGAGCCAAGGTTCCTGGACTTTCTCGTAAAAATCAACCTGAATTCACTCCAGACAAACTGGTTCCTGCACTACAGGAGATTCCTCAAGAATATAGATCCTATGTGTCACAACTGCCATAGAACCTGTGAAACCTTTGATCATATGATAAATGATTGCCCAGCATATGACAAAATCAGAACTTTCATTACTTACCACTGCCACATTTCCCTGAACAAAATCTTAAATATTAAATGCTGCTTTCTGTCCAGGGATTATGTCACCACAAGACTCTCAACCTTTCTGACTTATGCCATCTGGTTGGCTAGATGTCGCAACAAGTTTACCTTTCCTCATCCCAAGCCTGAAGACACATTCATTTCCAAGCTAAAGGAATTTCGCCATAAGGACAGAATAATCTCTTCCAGATTTTTATTTGACAACACGTGGAGCCTGATTAAGCTGGATTAACAACACCAGTAACCACATCAGAACATTTGGTTGCCTGACTAACATGGATAACTATTATTTTTGATTTACAATTGTATCATTATTACATATGGTTTTTTCAATAAAATTATTTATAAATAAAAAAAACTTAATTTTGTCATTATAATTCTTAATGCACGGTTTTAAAACAATAATGGCTGGCTGAGAGGACATCCTTGAATGTTCACATTCCAAGGACAGAATTGAAATGATTTGCCAATAAAAAATTTATAAAAACTATGGAATTATTTTAAATTTATAATCGAGGACTTCAATCTTTAAAACTACAGAATGATTAACTCGCTATGCTTAATTGGATTGGAATTTATTGTATTTATCAATTTTCTTCAAAATCATTATTCAAACTCACCTGCGAAATTGTTGATGTAATATAATAGCTGTGTTTGCTGATTTTTGGAAAAGAAACCAGAAAACTGTGGAAGTATAAAATGATGCAATATCTCTTGCTCCTTAAATTCAAAAGGGAAATGTAATCATGTAAGGAACCACCAACTTAATTTCCTACCCTCCTAATAAATTATTTTAAGAAAGTTTGTTGTAAATAACATTGTCAGTATTTTAACAAAAATATGTGCTATGAATGGATTTATGATACTAATAATATTGTTTTTGCTTCATCTAAACTAGGAAACAAATTCTTTGAAATGGATAACAAAAATGTTTTGATATCTGCTATAAGGCGAATCTCAAAGATTTAAAATATAATAATCGAGCTTATCTGAAGGTATTTATTAATAGTAAATCTGTGAGAAAGAGTAAAAATGTGCACATAAACATGGATTAAAATTATTCATAATCATTTGTACATGATAACCAGTATATGTATGGTTTGTTATTATATATTTTTTCTAGTATATAATAAAAATTTTACTAGTAAGCATTTAGCATTAATTAATGTTCTCATTCACCGTAAGAAAAGCAGTTAATATGTCTTCTTCAAACTAGTGTTAATATATGATACTAAAGATAGGTTGTTCCTTTAATATCGTAGCTTTTAGATAATATTTTGAGTTGTCCTATTGAATATGAGATTCTTTTTTTATATACCTCATTTTATTAATGTATTTTTATAGTATCTTTGTGTGTACGTTTATAGAAATAAATAAATGATATTTTGTTCATATAATAAATAAATATTTTGTTCATATATTTAAAGAGGAATTATTATAATACTGCTAAGTTTAATAGATGATCATTATTCCATGGCTAGAATGTTTAGAGACCTTAATGTTGAACAAAATGGGCCACGTGGATATTGCACTTATTTAATGAAAAATAAATGTCTTCTAAATAAGGATTAATAATAAGATACCAATACAAGTTTATTACGAGTATGAGAAATACTGGGGTTTTCTAAAATGTGGAGAAATCTTTGTTTATTTAGTAAATCTTAAAATACTTAGGATGTTAGAAATCTTACCACAGGCTACCTTTATTGACTTGTGCATTTATGTAAACAATATTGTATGTTACACATCAGTGCATATAACTCCAATCTTTTACTTAATAATGCTTTTTATAAAGGATTTTACGATGTAAGAGTATTGTAGAAATATTAATCTAATTATTTTGCATACTTTATTTTATTTTGTTTAATAAATTGTTTTGATTTTGTATTTTAATCATAATCATCATACTCACATTTTATTTATACACATGGTTATATTATAGTTATAGTCATATAATTTTGTTAATAAAATTTTGGTTATACTTTAGTCAGTTTTTATAAGTTAATATTATTTACATTAAGATTGGCTTATAGCTCATTCACACTAGTATTACAGCTTATTTTTTATGCTAAAACATGTGCTGGATATAATATAAAAATTCCCATTTGTATTTATCCATAACTTGAGAAACTATATTGATAGTCAAGAGTCTTATATTATCAGAAGAGTATTAGAAATAATATGTAGGTAAATATTACTTTGATACTTGTAATGTTTTGCTGGCCATACATATCGTTTTTATTATTAGTGATTAGAAGTATATTAGCATATAATAAATTATAAAAGCTGGATAAACCCTGAGATTGAATATAAATATTAACATTCGCATGTAATAGTATGCTATTCATGTGACAGGTATTCATGCTTATTGATTGTATTACTATTTTGAAAAGTTAAGCTAAGTGTTAGGCAGTCACCGAATGATGATTTTGGGGGATAAATTCTGTTACAAAATCACACCCTAATGTATATAACGATAATGATAATTTTGGGGCATAAAATTCCATTACAAAATGGTGTCCAGATGCATGGCTTGATAATGATTTTGGTGCATGAGATAAAAAATAATAATTGCACATTCACTTAAAATAATTGTAAATGTGTGTATAACTTTGAAAATTGAATTTTGCGTATATTTTGAAATATGACCATAGATGATGATTGGTATTTTAAAAACGTAACAATTTTATTTATAGATAATAACGGTGTTTTTCTGAAGGTGTTTATTTATAGAATATAATTCCTGAGGCACAATAAATATAAACATTTTGATTTATTGATAAATAATTAAGTGATGGCTACAAAATAAATTATATTGTTGGCATAATTGGTAAAGGACATTTTGTTTGTGATGATCATAATTTTATAATGCTTTTGGAAGGGAATCTTATGTATAATCAAGGTATATATTGTTTAAAATAATGTATTGATTTTATATTATTGTTTAAAAAAATATTGATAGTAATATATAAATTTTATGCTGATATGGAAGCTAATAAGGATAATATTTTGGGAGAACCCCAAAATGAGTTTACAACTGTTCAGATGCAAATGTTCAGCATGATAAGTGCTAAATTGGATGAGTCTCAAGCAAATTTCAAAGAATTAGTAAATTTGATGAAATCTAAAGCAGATTCAGATGCTAGATTTCAGAATTTAACTACTAAATTGTATGAGTCTAAAGCAGATTCAGATACTAAATTTGAAAAATCTCAAGCAGATTTAAAAGAATTAGCTACTAAAGTTGATTGATCTAAAGCAGAGTGTGATAACAACTTCAAACATCTCATGCAGCAATCTGAAAATAGAATGTTTAAGGCTTTAGAAAATGTAATGGCTGAGTTCCAAGATCAGATAGATGGAGTACAAAATAATATAGATAAATGTAAGAAGGAAGATAGCAAATGACAACAAAGCTATAATCATAAAGTAGATAACTTGCAAAAGCAAATAAAGAAATCCCAGACTGAAATTGCAATAAAAGGGTAGATGAGATAATAAAAACTGATCAAGCACTAATTGGAGTAATTCTATTTTATGTAAATTTTGTTTAATAAATTGTTTCAATTATTATTTAAATAAAGGCTTTGCATTTTAATCACCATCATCACACTCAGGTTAAATTTATGCACATGGTCATATTATTATTGTTATAGTAGAATAATTGTAGTAATAAAATTTTTGTTATACTCTAGTCCAGTTTTTATAAGTGAATATTATTTACATCAAAATTGCCTTATAGCTCATTCACACTATTGTTAGAGCTCATTTTATAGGCTCAAATATTTGCTGGATACAATATCAAAATTCCCATTTGTATTCATCCATAACTTCAGAAACTATATTATATTGGTAGTCAAGAGTCTTATATTATCTGAAAAGTATTAGAAATAATATGTAGATAAATATTATTTTGAGATTCTTGATATTATGCTGGCCATACATATCTTGTTTTTATTATTAGTGATTAGAAATATATTAATATATATTATAAAAGCTGTATAAATCCTGAGATTGAATATAAATATTAATGTTTGCATGCAATAATACAGTAACAGATGCTATTCATGTGATAGGCATTTTTGCTTATTGATTGTATTACTTTTTCAAAGGTTAAACTAAGTGTTAGGCAGTCACTGAATGAAGATTTTGGGGCATAAAATTCCATTATAATATATATATATATAGACAAAGATATAATTCATTTTCTTATTTTTGAATAATGTTTTGGTGATCAAATGTTCATAAATTTTAATTATAAATAATGGATTATTTATGTATAGAATAAATAATCTTATACAGTACTTTTCATTGCTAATAATTTTTTTAAAAAAATGTCTAGGATTTTGCAAATAATAATGACTTTAAGTATACTCAGAATCAAAATAAAAACTGCTTCAACCATAATCAATTTTCATTTCTCATAATGGTAATGCTTTAAGTATCTTAAATCAGTGTAGTGAATTCTCTGTTTGTCAGTTACCCAAATAACATTTTGTGATAGCCATAGAAATTTATAACAGAAATATGCATACATTGTTGAGTATTTAGCATTTATGCTTTTGTTGCAATACTTTTCAATGGTTTTTTATTTGCATAAATGCATTTATTGCATTAAAAATAATAGTAATCTTTTTTTAAAAAAAAATCTTATAATTCAAGGATGCAGTAACTTTCATTTTGTTTACTTAAAAAATATTTACCTGTCTCCTCTCCAAAAAAGATTTTCATTTCTTTATAAGTTTAAATGAAAAAGAAGTTTTTATTTTGTTTCCCATTTCTATTAAAAATGTTAACAGTTTAAGAAGAGAGATTTGCAACTATCTTTCAAAAGTCTTAACATTTCAGAAATAAATGAAGCAGTAAAAATGTTTATAAGGAAATAAATATCAATTTATTTATTTATTTTTTACTTTTTATAATACATTAATGTGAGATAAGATTATTTATTGTATTAAGATTATATTTCACATATAACTCTTATCCATTTCTTCTTTCTCCCTCTATATTTTGCTTCTTTTTATATTTCACTATAAACTCGTCAACACTCCTTTAACACTTTAAGCAAATAATTTTATTTATTAACAGTTTCGACTGTACTAGCAGTCTTCATCAGATCTTAACTTTCCTTCTACCTTCACCTTTCCTCCATCAGATGGAGGAAAGGTGAAGGTAGAAGGAAAGTTAAGATCTGATGAAGACTGCTAGTACAGTCGAAACTGTTAATAAATAAGATGGAGGAAAGGTGAAGGTAGAAGGAAAGTTAAGATCTGATGAAGACTGCTAGTACAGTTGAAACTGTTAATAAATAAAATTATTTGCTTAAAGTGTTAAAGGAGTGTTGATGAGTTTATAGTGAAATATTAAGATTATACCGTATATATTAAAATGAGAATTTCATAGTTCCACCTGTCTATAGACAGATAGAGTAGTAAGATTCGTATTTATATATATTAACCATAATTGTTTGTACAAATGTACAGTACATTAGCATACCATATTTCTAGTTTAAAATACTAAGTATCAACATTTTTTGTGATAAAATTTTTTGCTTCAAGTTCGTTTTACTTTGATAGTGATCATAAAGTATAACGGTCATAGATTAGCCATTCCTACATTACAATATAGTTAGAAATTAGAATGAAAAAATGTTCATGTTTTACAAACACAAATGCTTATGGATGAAATCATAAACTAATATGCTTCACAGTTAAAATGGTATATGCATAAACAATAGCTCATTTTTTAATCATATTCACATAAAAGTTAATGTTTGTGGTTTAAAAGTATATATAAACTGTGTTAAATTTCAACAGCTATTAAACATTAAAGGTGTTTATTTGAATCTTTAGAATTTTTGTGTTACTGAGGCATTTCTTTTAAGGAGGATGATATGGATATAAGTAAATCTATTTTGGGATTCATTAAAAAAAGGAATTGCAACTGTTTTTTGACAATGTCTTGTCATAAGTGATTTGATTTTAAAAATATGTGGCAGAATATTAATTTCATTATAGAGATCCATAAATAGTATAGAAATTTGAAAACAGAAGTTCAACAACTGATATGATACTTAAAAGTGATTGGTAGATTAAAATTACAATGAAGATATGGATATTTGCTGATCAATCACTATATATTTTTGTAATTGCAAAGCAAAAGTAACTACTTTCCACTTCCGTTTTGCAATTACAAATATTTAGAAGTTATGATTAATTTATATATTTTTGTAGAAACATTAAAAATAATTTATGAATATAAAGAATACCATAATACTATTAAATCCTTGAATGTCTCTCTTTTACATAATAGCAATGATATTTCAAATAAGTGAAGTACTTTAATGGATAATGATACAAAAATTCAGACAAATGACTTTTAATGGTATATATATATATATATTCTACCTACTAATTTGTATTTGGTCAAAAATATTCAGCTTAGTGAAATTAAAGCAACTTTCTAATTTTAAAAATGAGTTAGATAAGTTTCAAACTATAGCAATGATATGATAATTTGAAAACTATTAGTGATTTTTAGGAATGTATGGATTCATAAAAGTACTTCTATTGTTTTAATTTATGTAAATTAGATAAAGGTGATAGCAATAATTATCATGGATTACCTTTGTTAGCTATTATAAAAAAACTCATTACAATCATAGATGAACATTCATCAGAGATTTAATATAATTTTAGATAATTAAGAAGTGCTACAGTTATGATTTTTATTACTAGGCAAATGCAATAAAAGGACTGGAAATTCAGAGATTTATACATTGTTTTTATTGATTGTGTCAAGGCATTTGAATCAATTAATCAAACAGGTATATGGCAATACTTGAAATTAGTTTATTATCCACCAAATTTATTTACATTATATAATCTCTGTATGATGAATTGAGATAAAACATTAATACTGCTGGTAAAGAATCTGAGATGTTTGAAATAAAAACTAATATTAGCTTAACTTTGTTTCCATTTTTATGATAATGAAACTGTCAGTATACAATACAGATTTGGTGACGAAATTTCAAAGGAGAGATGGTTAAAAGCAAAAATAAGAATTTCATCTTTTTGGATTTACAGTATACTAATGATCAGGTCTCACAGAGGGGGAAGGGAAGATACTGATATTCTGGGCCCCATAATGCCCTCAAAATGGCAACTAAATATATTTTAAAAATATGGTTTTCTAGTGTCGTCGAATTTGAAACACTGTAGTCAGCCACCACATGTATAAATTTATAAAAAAAATCAAGTCAGATGTCACAGAGTTTAATTTAATAAAGCGTGGGTTTACAAATGTTATATACAGAGCTCGCAAAACAAACTCTTAACAGTGAGGTTTGCCAATTCCTCAACAAGCTTTGTGTTAAATGCTTAGCCAGAAAGAGCATTTAAAATATCTCTGTCAGGAACCCTCCCCAAACCCCTGACCATGGTTTCGTGCTTGTTGTGTTTACAAATGTTATATATAGAGTTTGCAAAACAAACTCTTAACAAGCTTTGTAGAATATTCCCAACCTCAGACCAGTTTCTGCTACTGGCATCCTCAGTGAGGTACTAGGATATTCAATCATTAGTTTTCTTATATATGTAATAAATCTCGGAACGTTCCCCAAAATAATGTTAGTCACAGTGTATTTTTAATCTGATTGAATATCCTAGCAACTCACTGAGGATGTCACTAGCAGAAACCGGTTTGAGGTTGGGGGTATTCTACAAAGCTTGTTAAGAGTTTGTTTTGCGAGCTCTATATATAACCACATTTATAAATAAACAAGAACCAATATTTTCTGCTCTTTTCATTAGGTTACAATATCTCAAAATGTAAAATGCTGTCATCCCAAATTCCTGTTTAGTCATGGCATTGGGCCTTCCCTGGAATTGTATGTGTTTTAACATTGCACAAGCTTTGCTGTGTAATTCAACGCTACAGTTTTGACACTACTACATGCGTATTCTGTCGTAAGCTGTTTATAGCAAGTGTTAATATTCTATTAAGCATCTTTGTGAATTTTTATCGTTTTCAGTAAGTTATTTATATTTTATAAAGTTTTAATATTATTACAAATTTTACTGAGAAAGTTATTATTCCGATACGCAATATTCATTAATTCTTAAATCCAGTAAAAGTAGTAAATGTTAACTTTAGTTCTCCAAATTAATTTTAAAGTATTGATAGCCTTATGAAAGTGGTGCGAGTATGAGACAAGAAAAAAAATGAGGGGAGCTGCAATAGAAAAATTGGGTCCAATAATGAGTTTTTTCTGCAATAAAACATCCGAAGAAAAACCCAAAGCGTTAATTGAAAAAGCAAGCAACAGTAATAATAATGCAACAGTGACAGATCAAACAAAAAAAGTAAATGAAGTAGAAGTACAAAATCCCAAAAGAATAAGAATAGATAGTGAAGAAGCTTTACCAAATGAAAATAATAGCATTGCTACAAATCCGAATAATGAAACAGTAATTTCAAAAGAAGGATTGGCAAATATTGAAATCTTAATTGTTTTTGATATTGGAATTCATGATAAGAATAATCCATACCAATTAAAATTATTTTTAAAAATTAAGCAGTTTGAAATTCCTTAAAATATTGAAAAAGATACATCAAACAATGCATTTCCATATAATTTGCTTTAAAGAAGACTTCCAAATGGTGAAATTTGCCATAGATTGTAGTGATAATCTTATCAGAAGTTTTGGTACATTTATCAGACCCAGGTATCCTGAATAATATTAATCAAAGTGCATTATGTGAATGGTGGACACAAAAATTAGAAAGTCACCACACTAAAACTTAGTTTAGAGATATTAATCCAGATAATGATTATAATAATTTCAGAGATATAAGATATGGTTTAAATCAAGAATCTCTACTGACTGAAAAATGTTGCACATATGATTAACCTGCTTTGATCATATGCATCAACAATTACCTACATGTAAAATGCTGTGCCAATAATCATAACAAAAGCTTTCAGCACTGGTAAGTTGAGGTTTAAACTAATTCATATGAATCTGATCTAGGCTTTCTGGAAAATGGTTTCAGAGTGAATTTGTATTAATGTTTCAATTAAAGATCTATGCAAATAATTTCTTGGTTAATTTAATTTTTAATCCAATAATATTTAACAATAACCAATATATAGGAATACAATCAATTAGCATTTAAAATGCCATAGTAATTATTCAAATGCAACCTTACATATATTACTACTTTACATTTATTATTACTATTTAAACTGAAAGCTCATTAAAATCACAAGAAGGTCAGGATGATCTCCATGGCTTTTCCTATATCTGTTTTTGAACCTATAGATATAGATATCGCTGTGATCTAATAGATCATTCATATCTGCACCAGAAAATTGTACTTTATATCTTTGCCCCCTTTAAGCTCTGGAATGGAATAATCTAAACTTTTCCCAGAATCAGAAAATCATTTCTAAGAAATGTTTGTGATGTACAAACATAAGATTAGATTCTAACCTTATTAATAATTTATATTTTCAAATTAAATTATAAAATATATTTTATCAATATATTGTTTACATAGTTACAATTTATGTATTTAATATAAGAGACACATCCTATTTCTGTGTAGCTTCTTTTAATACATATACTTTTATACAAACTTTATGAATGTATCTTTACATGTACAAGATACAATCTATATAAACGTTTTTAGTACAGAATTGAAACTAACGTATATATACACTAAGCATAAAATATGTGGAAAATCTACATAATACTGACATGATATTCCCCATTGAACATGTGTCAATACATATAATATTGTTAGAAAAAGAGACAACTTCAAGTTTTTGTTTTTATATAATGTTCTTAGGGAGTCAATTGAAAAGAAAAAAAATTTTTTTTAATTCTTCAAAATTTTATGGATACCTTTTAATCACATTGAATGATTATGTGAACATAATTTCGATTGTATTATAGTTTACAATAATCCTATCTTATATTAAGGCCTGAAAGAGTAATTAAAGAATCTTCTTTGAGTTAATAGCAAACTCCAATCTGCAACCATATAATAAATGGAGCCACTTCTTTTTTGTTAGCATGCATCAATTTGTTGTTTTGAAATCAATCTACATTATTAGACCCTTTCTCATCAATCATTCACAAAATGCATTTGAATGGCGTAACAAATACATAAAATATATGTAGTATATGAATTTAGACTTTAATTAAATTATTTATTTATTTAGTGCTTGGCTTTTTTTTTTTGTCTAATTAGGTAGCAAAATATCACAAAGGAGCATGTGCAGATTTTCACTCAAGAGAATGAATCAATAGTGGCTTTATTAAATTATTTGATTCTATCACTGTAGCTATAGATTTGATAGTCATTAACTTTATGTTGGTCCATATATATATATATATCAGTAACTGTAAAATTTTATTTATGAAGCAGTTATGGATTGTCTTCAATCTGTTAAATGAGACTGGTGGTTGCACCTATGAAAAACAAATCTAGCAAATTTATTTACACCATTTTTTATGCCATAATTTTCTTATTGTAATTCTTGACTTGAAAAAAGTCTTTGATAGTAAAACTATACCTTGAAATAATATGGTAAAATTTTAGCTATTTATAAATAAAATTGATCGTTTTGCAGCTTAGATGTTCATAAGAAGTTCAAGCACTAGAAGTGATGGAGAGAAGTATCTATAATATACAACAATTAGATTTTCTTTAACGGAATATATCTCTATCAAAATATGTTATGGTTAGAATAACATATTTCATCTATGAATACAACTCTTGTTTTGTAAAATTAGTAATTGCAGTATTTCATGTTAAAAATTATTGTGAACAAAGCTCATAATAAAGTAATGTTAGAAGTGGCAATGAAACTTCATCAGCTAAATCAATTAACATATGCACACAGGACGTAACTTCACAAGTGAAAGTTGAAGTCAAAATATTATAGGCTTAAAATAATTCAAATAGAAAGTTGGTGACTCATAAAGTAATACAAAATTTATCGAAAAAAGTCTATCAAGACATTATTTAGATAAATACTTTTTCATTGCTTAAGTTGTTAAAGATCAAAAATATATCTTGAATAATTGGTACTACTGTCACATGGCAATACAATTAATTAAAGACCTAAACATTTTTAGAGATGCGTCATTAAGAATATTTTTGTTTTTATGACACTAACATAAATGCATAAACATATAAATTATTTTGCATGAATATATAAGTATAAATACTTAAATTCCAAATAATTACAAACTTCATCTGCTTTCTAAATCAGCATCCTTTTCAACACCGTTTGGTGCAGTTTTATTTGTTTTCTATATTATATTTTAAATATTCTGTATGGTTTAGTGTGGTAATAGTGGCAGACTCTGAATCTCAAGGTCTGTGGATCATGGAATAAAATCTTCTAAGCAATGAACCATTCTTTTGTTTTTTCATTTTTAACTTCTATCAATCAACTACAGAATGACGATCTTTCCAAATTTAAATGAAATTTTTTTTAAATATATCTTTCCAGTAACTATCTTTATTTTGTCCATCCATCTCCTATGGCAATAGCTTCCAACTTTTTTTGAATATATCTCTTAGTAGATCATTTCTATAGGTTGTATCTTTCATATTACCAAATATTTGCAACTAATATAGCCATTATTATTTCAAATTTGTGTTGTCCTTGTAAATAAATAGCCAATCAAGGCAATTAAAAAGATTAACAATCAGTGCACATATATTTAAATTTAAAACTCAAAAAATACAATGAATTAAAAATAAACACATTACAGATTACGCATTACATTAATTAAATGCTATGTCTGTCATTTTCAGCCATTATTCTTTTTTGTTTTTGCATATCTCTAAATGTCCTGATTTGTACTTCTGTGGGTACATATTTCCAGAATAGAAATCATTGTCTAATAGCATTGTTTTTTTAGATATTTTACAATTTCTTGGTGTCCAGTTCAGAAATCAATGGTCTGTATATTGGCATTTTTTTTTAGACCTGCGTCATTTTAGTTTCTTAATTTTTTTTGAATGATAATAATGGGACCTTTGCTTGCCATCATTCCTTGCCATTCCCAAGACATTTACTTTATTGTCTATGAGTTTGTGGGCTTTTTATTAAGAGTTTAAAACCACAAACTCCTAAATAAGCTCTGGAAAAACACATTTATTAAAATTTTCCCTTTCAACTTTTTGAACATATAGGCATATTTTATTTTAATATTAAACTGTTCATACAAAAGCATTCTATCCAGGTTTAATTCCAGAATTAATTTTATCCATTAGATTTCAATTTGCATTAATAATTTGACCAAAGTATTTATAGTTGCTTACTTTTTCTAATTTATAATAATCTATTTTTATGTTTTCTGAAACAACATTGAACAATAATCTTATATGCATTTAACTTTAGTCCTAGTTTCTTTCATCTGTCAATTCTTGTAACATTTTCTAAAACTCTGAAACATTATTTGTATAATAGTCCCATCATTTCAAATTTTAAATGACTTAGATAATTTTCATTTAATTTTTTTTTATTTTTTTTGCTATTTTAATGTATAAACAAATATATATGTGTGCTGTATGCACAGATAATGAAGCTAGAAAACATGTTTAAAAGCGAAATTTTGCTAAAATATAAAACTATTAAATTATAGAGCTTACTGCTTTCAAGACTCTACTTGCTCTCATACTCATATTTTTCATAAAACTGTTTAAAAAGTTTTTAAGAAATAGAATTCCTCAGAGCCATATATTTTGTTCAACATTAATATTAATATAAAATTGTAGAAATAGGTTGACTTGAGTTCAAAACCTTTGATTTTTTAAAATTTTAAGCTATTATAGTAAATATGGAGTTAAAAATGATTGTTAGATGCATATGTTAGTTCCACATGTCAATCCCAAGTTTCAGTGATAAAAGCCAAAGCATGATCATTTCCACAATAGAGTTATCAGGTTTCCTAATTGTTTTAATATCCACAAGAATAAAGTTTGTAATTTCCTTTAAAAACTTATTTTTATCATTCATGTAGGTTTTATGATAAGGGTGTGAGATTTTTGTTCACAGTTTAAATCATTCATTTGAAATAGATTTTAAGAAAAAGAAAACATTAAATTTTCTCCACTTATTATACAATGAAATATGATTTGTTTATGAGCATTACAATCATTTTATTTTCATGAATCAGTCTTAGAAACAAGTAGAATCTGGTCTGTAAATGAAATAGTACCATTTCCAGTAATAATATAAATTTAATTAAAACATATTTTCATTGATGAATATTTTGATATATTTAGAAAAATCAGATTATCACATCTGATATGATATTCTAAGTGTTTCAAGCCTCTAGCTCATCTGACAAATAGATGTTCATGCATAAAATACATTTATAGTAATAGTATGTGGTTTGGATAAAGAAAAAGTAAATATGAGTGATAAATTATTAATTAAATATATCATTTAACTGAAAGTCATTTATCTAAATATATATACATACAGGATTACTCAAAAGAAATATATATACACATTTCAGGGTAAATATATTTTCTATAAATACATCTACATTTTAATTTCTGTATAACAAGAAACTACAGATGTGCAGAAATTCAGATTAAACATTTCTGTATAAAAAAAAATCAAACAAATTTAGAAAATAAATGGACTTTGAATTTAAGGAGTGATCCTATTAACAAACAGTTATAGGATCTCAGAATACAAGGTATGCACTAATAAATTGAGAAGTTTGACTGACAATATATGTATTCAGATATATTTAAAAGTTATTTAATTAATGGTCATTTGTACATTTCATTAGAAGTCTGACTCAGCACTTTACAGTGGAAAAAAATAAATAAATAATACAGAAGCAAAAAAGTGTGTACAATAAAAAAAAAAAAATTATATACAATTGTTGGTTTACTCTATATAGAGAAATAACAATTGAAGAAATTATTACTTAAATAAATTATATTTCAATGCCAAAATATATTTTATGTAAATATATCCATATTTCTGTATTACAAAAAACAGATGTCTGATAATTCAATTGAAACATTTCTGTTAAAAAAGTCAATATGCAAATGTCAAAAAAAAATATATTGAAGTTTGAACTTAAGGACTAACCTTATTAATACAAAATTCTAGGAATCTTCAAAAATAAAGTATTTACTAAAACTACAGTGATTCAACAAGATTGCTCTTACTAACTTATAGTTTTAGCAAATATATTGTAGTGATCAGAAGTGAATGATAAATAAATACTATTGATACACGCAAGTCTAATTTTTTTAATTTTTCACAGTGGTTTTCTGTTTTTTCATTTATTCTCGACCAGATATCAGAAAAGAAATTGTTTCAAAAAATATATAAAGCTATTAAGCAGATTATATATGCCAATAAATCAAGATATAGTTTCACTACCTAAAACTTATCTCAAATCAAGATTCCTTTATATTAAACCACAAATTTACAATTGAATTAAATGGAATTTGTACGATATTCCAAATAATTTTTTTTTTTTTCAAATCTAATAATGCCAGCTGGATTTGATCTTCCTAGATGCAAGGAGAGTCTCATCAACAGATTTGGAACAACCCCTTATTGCAGACATCTGCTTTATAAGTGGAATCAGTAACTGTTCACGCAATTTTTAAGCAGGACTGCTACTTCATTGATGTTAGAAAAGTCACAATTTTTCATAATTCTTTTCTATATTAAACTTAAAATAGTTGATGCATTTAACCAATCTTTGTACTTAATAAACCTCATTAAATTTTAATAAGCTTTAATTTACTAAAAGAATGTTTGAAGCAATTGAAATTGTTATGATCAAATGTAAAAAAAAAAAAATCTTATTACATATATCCAGGAAATAATTTATATTTTCTTTTTTCAAACTCAAATATTTTAAGAATAATATTTTTCTATAATTAAACAGCATTTTGTGCATTAACATGAAAAGAATATACATTTATAAAGTGTTTAATTTGCTGCACATATTTTTGATGTTTATGGTCAGATTCGTAGTTGTAGTAATAATGACATGATATTATATGTTTATATAATGGACAGATGATATTTAAATTTGCTAACTATATAAATCTATAATTTACATATTCTATTTTTTTGATAATGATATGCATGATTCTTTTATTGATCATGTGAGTTATTGGCGATATATGATACTTCCTTAATTTTATGCTTTCTGCCATCTTGCTTTGAATATATCACATTAGCTTGTGCAATTATATAACATACCTGTGTTGTGCCATCTGTTCTGTTTGTACGTGATTCCCTGAAGTACACTATACTGCATAATGAATTATTGCAGCTGATCTTATATATAATTTGTGGGGTGAGTTCTGGGGCATCTTATCTTTTGTATTGTTTATTAGTTTATTTAGTGACAGAGGAGTCCAAAAGTGAATATTATAAGTATTAGAATAGATTTATTCAATCTATGAGATAAACTGGTATGCGTACAACTTTTTGACAATATTAATTAAAATGTTATGTTTATATCCTATTTCACATAAATCTGTAATATATGCTTCAATATTATCTTTGTAATCAGTTTTATATTTGCACAATTTAAAGTTTCGATATAAGAAGTCTTTGAGACCTATTAATTTGTGTGTGATATAACTGCCAATGGTCTTATGAAGTCCTTTAATTCTACCACTAAAACCATAAATTAAATAGTCATTAACTATATGGTACATAGTTTGTACTTATCCACATTTATATATATATCGGTAATTGATAAATTCCATTCAGTGGCAGCTGGTACATAAGTGCTGTGACACTCCCAAAAAAAAATATGAAAATTAATTATTAAATTTGTGCATGAAAATATCACTAATGTAAGTCAACCAATATTTTTCATAATAATTATGTAAATACAACTAATTAAACCGTTTTTTAAAAAGAATTTTTAACTGATGCTTGAGATTCTGTTCAAAGACACTGCTAAATTATATTAATGTCAGAAACATTATATTTAGTAAATTTTGGCAATTTCTGTCAAGATTTGTTTGCTCTTATCAATGCATGTAAATTGGTATGGAAAAGAATTAGTGATAGCATATAATAATATAACTATGACATGGGAAAGATGAAAAATCTCAAAAATATAAATAATATCAAGTTACTGGAAAAAACATTATTTCAATAATGTGAAGAAATGATAGCATTATTAGTAAGAAATAATAGAAAAACAAAATAGCTCAATTAATTTCTAAAATATTTTCTTAAATGCCACATATTGTAAATGAAAATATGATATGCAGTCAAATCCCCAAAGAAGAATAAGTTCCAAAAAAAATGATAAAAATATTAAATATTCAAAATAAGCAAGTAAAGCAAAAGATAATTTTTTGAGCAAAACTATAAACCTAATGTTTAAATGATTAAGATGTAGTAATTCTTTTGCATATGTATGTGTATATGCTTTTATGAAGTGTTTTTTTTTCTTTCTTTTCTTTATTTTATTTAGCTGTGTGTATTTTCAGTGATGAGTATCATAATCATAGCTTTCTAGTTTCATAGCACTGCTACTTTATTAATAATCCATATTAAGTAAATCACTTTATTTAAATAATCCATGTGTGTGATAACTGAATGCTGTTTTCTCTTTTATTTATCAATTTTTGTATGAATGAGGCTTCTTTTACTTTCCTTTCATTCACCACATTCTATGCATATCAATTTGATAGATTGTGGACCAAAGCTATGATACATGTTCTCTTTCAAGGTCCCAAAAATGGATTTATATTTTGGGCTATCTTTGGTATGTTTACATAAATATTTATGCTGCGTTATTCTGGTTGTGGTGTCAGTTGTTGATCTGACATATTATACAACTATGCAAGCTGGGTTGTTATGCTGGATCTCATATACTATCTGCAATGTAATTTGTCTTTTGTGTACAGGTTGATAAATAACACACGAATCAGATATTTAAAATTTATTACAAAAGATATACAAAGCAGGTCACAACACAATATTTTGAGAGAGATATATTGGGATTAACAAAAAGTATTTGATAGAAAAATAGATTAGAGAAGAGATGCCACTGGCATTATTGCAAAAAATAAAGAAGCTGAAATAAAGCCGATATGGACAAATTAAAAAAAAAACAAAAACAATACAGTATATGAATAATTGAAGTTTTAAATTGGTTGAAGAGATAGTAAAATACATAGAAGATCAATCGTGAGATGAATAGATAACAAAATATTTGCTAGAAAAATCTAGATAAGAGAATTTATAGATTGGGAAATCTGTATTAAACTAAAACAAAAAATTATCTGGAATGAATTGACAAAGATTCGAAGTGAAAAGATATAGAAGAAAGATGGAGTTAATAATTAATTAAATTTATGTATTCCTACAAATGACAAAAATATATCTCTAAACACATAAGTGCTATCATTAATTGTATCACTGAGAAAGAAAGCAATAAAGAATTGCTAACATTATAATCTAAATTACCATTATTCATCTTCCAGCAGTGAAAATATTACAAAAATAAGATTGTTTATAAAACAAAAAAAATACAATGATAATAATAACAATAATTTTATTTGTTTTACAAATACTTTATACAATTGGAAAAATATAAATCATTTACATGGAAATATTGCCATTCCAAGGCAAAAAAAACAAAACAAATAATAGTAACCAAAAACTTTAAAAACCAATCTGTAAAGAATAACTATGTCCACATGTAAACATGCTGGCTAATTATTTGATTTATTTGATATTTTGTGATGCTGTTTTTTAACTTCTGTGGAAAACTTTACTTTCCAAATTACTTTAGCTCTCCATAATATTCCATTCTCCGTCATATCTTCTCAATGAAAACAATCAACATTGCACTTTTTTTAGAATGTTTTAAGATAACATTTACAATATAAATGATGTCTGTCGCTTCTATAAAAAACACATTCGAGTTCACTATAAGACATACTATTAGGAAGTTTTATATTCTTCATTCATTTCACATATCCAATTCAATGAATATGTGATTTTACAATGGTGGACTTTATAATATCACATTCAGCAAGCTGACAAATATATTGATTGTTCTTATGATCCTTTATATTTTTAAAATTTTATGAAATATCCTTAAATGAAACGTTTTAATGCCTTTATGGTATATTGATGCTCACATAATACAAATATATTGGGTAAAATAAGTTTTCTATGTAGCTAATTTAGTTGCAATAACTGTTTCATTGTGACGATGCACCCTATATTTTAACTTGTAAAAAGCAGCAGCACATTCTAATCAATGCTATACCTAAACCAGCAAGATAGTTGAAATTGGATCTAAGTTAATAATTGCTGAAGATTTTTCTTCCAATCCTAACTGGTAAAGAATTTAAGTTTTTTGAACATTAATTACTAAAACAATGTTCTTTATTTGTTGCATTCAAAATATTAAATTCATTCTATAGATTGTCATTTGAACTGACAAAAATAGCACAATCATGAAATAGTGTAGATTCAAGATCCAAGATGAAATTCTTGTTTTTATTTTTAATGGATTTAAATTAAAAATTCTACCATCCAAACCAATTATTCCTGATTCATTAAGTCACCTAAAAACAATTCCCAAGACCATGACCATAAAAATTGAGAACAATGTTGCAAATACACATTCTTGTTTAATACCAGTTTTCATTTCAAATGCCCAGATTTTCTCTTATTTCATCATGTAAAAGCTGTATAATATGAATAAACTTTGGTGATCAATAGTTAATTTTAAGCAAAATTAGTTGAATCAAATATCTTGACCAAATCAATAAAAGCATTTTCCTGACAATAAAAATCATGTCTATCGTACTTTTTGATTTTCTAAAACGGCATTGAATATCATTGATATATGACTGAAAACATCTATTCAACAAAATCTTTGAAAGGATCTTTCTTGTAGTGAATAATAATATAACTACTACAATCTTTTCTATTCTTTTTATTTTTAAAATTTGCAAAAATAAAAGCATCCTTGAGATCAGGCAATAGTATTTCACGAGTCCATATATTTCTAAAAAATTCAAATATTTTTACATCAGCCATATTACCATCTTATATTAAAATTTCTCCAGATGTCTCATTAGGACCTGTAATTTTTTTTCTTTTCAAGATTATAAAGAGCTGTTTTTATTATTTTAAGCTGGATATATTTATTTCAATCTAAATGAGTTGGTCGTTATATTAAGAAAAGTCATCATGATCAATTCTTGTATCACTATTCAAAAGATAATCAAAATACACCTTCCAACAGTATTGTAGTCATGTAAAAGAATGTTATTTCTGGATTTAATAGGATTATAATATTATTTTTTACAAGGCTATATGTTGTTGTCAATGCATCCAAAATTGGACTATAGTGACCATCATCAGTAAATATCCGTATCTGCTTTGCAGTTTTAATTCACCAATTATTTTTATGTCTTCTTGTCAAATACCGAATTTCAGTTTTTAAATCTCTTATATTTATTATGAAGTCTCCACATTAAATTTATTATTCTATCCAAGAAGGAAATATTGTGTGCTTGCTTTTAATCAAGTCACTAATATCATTATCATAAAGCCAGCCATGATTCTTCTTTTTAATGAGTTTAAGAATAATTTTGTTTGTATTCATAACACACATCTTAAGAGAATTTAATCCCTTGGTAGCATGACAATCATGAAATTGCTATTCAAATTTAATATAAATAGTATATATATCTGAATGTGATTTAAATAAAACATATTTTAATGCAAGTATCATTTTAATCTTGAAACATACTAATCTATAATCTGTCCAGTCTTATATGTTTTTAAGGCCTAGTGTAACACAAACTTTTCACATACTCTAATCTATTAAATACCATTATTTTGAGTGTGGTTGCATCCACATTTCTTTACAATGGTTTTTCTGACTAAACAAAATCTTGTGATATTTAATCTGTGTTGCACAAAAATTTGATAACAGCAGTTCATACAATTTTATACTATCAATATTATTATGATCAATATTTTTGTCACACATATGTTAAAGTGGTCAAGAAGAAAAAGGTAATCTTTTAATATTTCTGTAACAATGCTATTCAGTGATGAATAAAATTTTTCTTTCTTTGAATTTCTCTTAAACTAATGTTGAAGCATGAGCACTAATAAATTTACAAACCCAGTTTAAACATTAATTTTTCATTGATTTATTGAAGAATTTCAAAAAATAAAAAATATTTAATTAGACTTTATAGCAAATCCAATATTATGCATTCTCTTTTCATTGATTGACATCTGCCTATTCTATTTAACTGTATTCATCTGAAAAATGTTTCATTAAGAGCAGATACATCAATTTTAAATCTTGACTAGCTATTTAGTTATCAGTGCTATCATCTGTTCTAATCTTGACAAGTTTGTATCAAGTAAAAACTGCATATTTCATGTAACTATACTTTTAAAAAAATCAGATCTAAACTCCTGCTTTAACACTATTTCCAATGATATTATTTATATTGCAATAATGAGCAAAATACCAAAACCTAGTCATGTGACACCTGACTTGATTTATTTGTAATATAATGTATGTGAATATTTAAACTGCAATCATCAACTCCCATAAAAATCTGGAATGCCGCTTGTTATTCTTCTGGGAACTTAAATAACTTTATAAAAATCATTTAAATTTATACATTACTATTTTATTGTCCTTTAAATGCTTAACAGTTTTTTTTGTTTAGATTGACAAATATCATGTTTAATTTAGGTTCATTATTTGAATTACCTCGTGAAATCTTTATTATAATCACTTTATTTTTAAGATTCAAAATGAGAGCAAATTGTAGGAATAAACTTTGCATAATAATTATTTTAAGAAAAATTAATAGTTAATTCCCATAAATTACTCACAGTTAAGACTAACTGTAGTTATTATCATTACTTAATTAAGATATAGTATATGGTAAAATACAATCTGGATTAGCTAAAGAATAAATTAATATGCAATTGAAGTCCAGTAATACCATCAAATTTATAAAATATATTGTTCAGATAAAATATTGATGGGGAGGGGGGGGGAGCTTAATAATCAGTTAATAGCTTATTGGATATAATGTTTGAATGTGTGTTATCTTGTTAACTTAATTAATGTAGATTTGAATTTAGAAATTAAGTTTTTAAATGAAATTCAAATTTTTAGCATAGTATAAGCATTGCTTACATGTCTAGATAACCCTTAAATATTGAAATAACTAAAGATTTGTCATATATTTAAAAAATGTATATGCCTCCCAATTTTGGATATATATATTGAAGTACATGCTGAAATTAATTATTTACATGCCTGATCTTACATTTAAAGTAGAATTTTAGATATAATTATTAATTATTTGTGCACTTTAGTTATTATATAAATTTTAAAGCATTTCCTAAAGTTTGGTGATTTATGCATTTATTTTTTCTATCAGTGTGGTACTTAGATGTATATTGGGATGATTGCAAGGACATTAAAACCATATGAGTAATTGTCATAGAATTACTTGAATAGAATCATGTTAAATCCATCTGTGATAATATTAAATTCCGAAACAAAGTTTACATGCATACACTTACCTAACTTGGATTTAATATATGTAACCAATAGATCTATATAAGCAAAGCTTATGATCCATGATAGTACACAGAAAGTAATATATAAGTATTATATCCATATCAATATTTCAAATTACTAGTGAGCACCCATTGATATATATATTGTTTATCATACATTCCAAGAATATCAAATAATAAAAGAGTTAATTTTAAAAGATAATCACAAAAGTTTTGGAATTACATGTAATAATAATAAAAATAATGAATTTATAAATGTTAAGTATTGATTTATTCAACATGAAATTTTTTACCTATTATAAGATTAATAGCGTAGTCACACACAATGGTCAACAAAATATCCAGAAGTTTTCACATTCTCCATGATCTAGAGGGAAATATACAAAATACTGATAATAATTGAGGGTTCTGAGGGGGAAGGGGGGATATGGTTTAGATATTTTCACTAATAAAGTTAAATTTCCTATAGCTATCAGTATGCTGAACATGTAATGTAGACTGACTGATTCTACTGGATAGCAGAAATTATGCAAATTACAAACATAGATAGGAAATTCCAGATCAAGAGTTTTAATCTTTTTCTGGTCGCAGATCCTTTACCAAAAACTTTTAAAACCAGTAACCCCATAGTCATTTATTTTACTTACTCAAATTAATAAATTTGTACAATACTCAATATTAAATATTTCATGAGATATCAAACTTTTCATTTTAACCACTTATAATTAATGATTGAAAAAGATAAAATAACTATGGAATATGACATTATCTTGTGCAACATTTAATATCGAAACCTGCTCTAATGACAACTAAAGCAAAAAAATACAAGTGGAGTTTTTTTTAATTTTTGACATTTATGAAATAAATATGTAAATTCAAAATAAGTACAAATTATTAATCATAAAAATGAAGTGAAAAAATCAACGTATTCAAAGAGAATTAAACATCAACAAAATAACAACAATGAAAGATTTTAATCAGAATTATAAAAATAATAATACCAAATAAATTAGCTTGGAAAACTGAATTTAATGAGATGGGTGACTTGGTGATATATCAACAATTTATTTAAGTCTGGTTTTAAATTAGCGAGTTGCATTCTCAAATCTCCACTTTCAGTGATATGCAATCGATGTCTGTTCTGAAGCAGGTTTAAAACTACACTGAAGCCTCTCTCTCTACCAGATAAGATGGTAGAAATGCCAGCAAATACTTTTGACAGCTGTCCATAGAGCCAGTACAGAAATGGAATACCTTGTTGCAGCCAAAACTTTTGATAACTCTGTTTGAATTGTATCTTGAACTCCTCATTCGTACTGATGGTTATCAGCTCATCTTGCAAAATTATATCTGGTTTTGCACTAGTAATATATGGGTTTATTATCTAGTCCAAATTTCCAATGATACAATATATTCAAACCAAATTTTAAAGTCTAAGTGAAGAGCCTACAAGTGATTGATGTGCAGCAAGATGTTTTCTTATTGGATTATGTTTATCTTAAATAACTGGGAAAGCTCAGATCTTGCAATATTTTGCTTAAAAAACATTAATCTTGCAACAAAGCCAATATGACTGATTTTGCTTCAGTGAGAATCAAATTGTCTCCTTGCAGTTGTAAATTAACATCATTAAATTTTCCAAATAAGTTGGTTGAATAAACAATATCTGTTTTACTCTTAAGTAAATTTTCTTTCAAATTGGAATCCTCATCTTCCAGAAACTCTAAAATAGATTGAAAAAGTGCAACAAACATAAACCTTTTGAAAACCAGCAGACTTCAGTATGAAGAACCAATTGATAGAAATCTTTGTCACTTTCCTTGTATAATTGAGTGAATAATCTAGTGTTCAAAGCGTTACTTTGAATTTTGTTCACAGCTGTTTATAAGAAACGGAAGTGATTGATGCAATTGTCACTAAGGTTTTTGGCTATTATATGTTATCTATGGATTATGCAGTGAACTGCAAGCATTTCAGGTACATGTTGTTTCAGGTAACTTATAAAACCACAATAATGACCAATCATAGCTGGTACTCCATCTGTTGCAACAGATTATTATATTTGTCAATGGAATCACTTTTTCCCTGCAAAATAGCTCCATTAAATGAAAAATCGATTCGCCTCTGGTGTCAGTTTCTAAAGTTCTAGCAAAAAGCAGCCTTTTATGTATTTTCTGCTCTTGAATAAAGCAAATGTATTTCAGTAACAAAGCTTCATTACTGGGTAATGTTGAGTCATCCAATTGGAGGTAAAAAACATTTTTTTGCAAGTGATTAAACAGTTTTCCATGTTGTGACTCACTTTGTCGATATTCATGGAACTGTGTTATTGCTCAAAGGAATCTTTTTTATAACAACTTGTGCAGGTTTATGGAGTAGTCTTCAATATGTCCAAGATGGCAGGTAGAATCAGTTTCTTCTTGATGGTGTGCAGCTTGTCAGACTTTGCAATGAATAGGGATATGTTGTACGTTGCCCTTAATCCATCATCATTTTGCTTTGATGATGAAACAAGCATATTATCTATCGTAGTTCTCTTCAGAATTTTATCTTTAACTTATTGAAAGTATGACAAATCTTTTTCTTTTTTGTCAAGATGAATTCTGTTCAAGTAATGGTTTCATGAGCCAATTGGTAAATGTTTGATAATGACAGAACAAATCCTAGCTTCAGATACTCCAAACTGTACTGTCTGCATTTCTTTTTTGGTTCAGTCATATTATTACTGCAAGAAATAAAAAGTTTTATTAACAAACAATTTTGAGAGCTCCTGTGATAAAAAAAAACAAACAATAAAGTTTGTACTTACTTGAAACAGAAAATCTTTATTCAAACTTGAATAAATAAACTGTGTCCTCTGATTTTCTTTTTTGTAGTACTGCTCTTCAATAAATAATTATATTTAAAGTTCAAATCACAAATAACTACATGTCACATCAAATGAACCAATTTACAGTGTTTTATGAGAGCATTACTGTGCAAGACTGATAAATTCTGCTAATATCAAATATTGTCTCATCCCATCAGTTTTTCATGTCCACACTTGCTTTGATACATTCAATAAGACAATCCACAGATATGTTTATGCTACATGTATTTTCATGCACTCTTATGTGTGACTCTTTTAATGATACCTTTTACCTTTTTGTTCACAAGTTTGGTATGTAATGTATTTTTATCAAAAAAGTGTTTTTTGAATTATTTTACTTGTTAATTAGGTATCTATAGAAATCATAGATATTTTGAAAAAGTAACAAACAAATAGCAATAGTAAGAGGGTTTATTTTTGCTATCATTGATTCCCAAATTTTTTTATTGAAAATATCGAGCCCTAGAAAGTTTAAACTGACCCCAGGGGATCGATATTGACCACTTTGGAAATTCACGTTCTAGATTGTAACTCTAGTGATTCCTTCTAGTGATAGAAATTGGCTACACTTGTAGATTCTTACTTATCCATTACATAATATATTAAATAAAGGTAACTCACAAATTCTTTTGGTTTAATAAATAATGACTGACATGGCCTACAGAAATTCCTAGGTTCACTTTGAGATTTTTAGTGGCAAATATCATTAGGTCAAACTATATCTTTTACAATACTTGAATCTTTTCACATGCTTGATTTAGTCTAACAGCATCTTCAGTGATGAGATTCTTACACTTCTCCAATTTACATCTTTTATCTCCTGTAAATCACAGGTAACAATGCTTTAATCCATTTAAGTTGTTTTTGCATATCCAAAAAATTTATAATCTATTAATGATTTTACTAATGTCTATGACTTTTTGTTAATCCCTTTCTGTATATAAGACTTCCCATTTTCTAATATGCTATATACATATATTTTCTAACCTACAGAATTTCAACATACAAATTTATTATGTTTTCATTATTTAAATCACTAACTATATATAAATGCATACACAGACACATCTTAATAACCTCCATTTCAAGAATAAGTGTTTCTGAAGTAACTCGTATTCCTTTCTTTTGAGATCTGCATAATTGCAGAGAGACCTCATTAATGCCACTATTTTATTGTTAAAGTCTTCTTCAGTTTTTGCAATAATATTAGGACTTGGTGGTTGAATATTAGAGTTTATCACTACATTAGATTCTAGACTTTTTGCTTAATCCCTTTCTTTTCGTTATCTCTAAATATAATTTATATGTGTTTTAGTTATTTAATATATTTCAGTCTTAACAATTACAAGTCTTTCTTTATAACACATTTCACTCTGTCAATAATATCTCTTATCCATACATTTTTTCTGACAGCATATTGGTTTTTGGTATAGCTGATATCCATGGGAGTGTTATCTTCTGGCACAATTAATGAAAGCCTTGTTCAAATGACTTTCAAGCATCTCAGGGGAGGAAAGTGTATTATGCTAAAATAGTAAGGCTACATGCAAAATTTCTTATATATTTAGAGTCCCCATTTTTTATAATATTTCTTTCAATAATTGTATAGCCTTCTCTGCAATGCAAATTAATTCTGGTGATAGAGGTGTAGCAATGAACCTAACAACTCATTCTTTCAAAAATGCTTTAAATTTTCTGGATATAAAACTTGTGCTATTATCTGATACCAGAGTGTCGGGAAAATTGAAGATTGCACAGATCTCTTTGAGTTTTGAAAATTTGTTTTCTCTGAATTCATATTCTTAACTATTCTATATTTTGTCCATTTTGAGTAGGCATTATTAGTATTAAGATTATATGCACTTAAAAAGATACAGCATAATTGATACACATGACTCCATGACTTTGTAATTGTTGACCATAAAGTATATTTCTCCACTGATTCATTAGGTCACTTGATATTTGTTATAATTTTTTACAAATTCTTCAAAATCTATATTACTAATGATGAATACTTTTGTTCACACAATTCCAGAATGATTTTAGTGCACCAATTGCTGTTTCCATCCCTATTCTTGGTATTAACATTCTATCATTCATTAAAATACATTTCTTTATTACTAGACAATTTTTTCTTTAACATTCCATAAAAATTTAAAGATGAAAGCTATGCCAATCTTTGGTAATCTATGTGACTAGCATTTTATATCCTTTATTGGCCTTTATCCAGCCTGCTACATTATTACTATTTATTATGTCCATATTCCATTCATCCATATAATTTATAATTGTCTGTTAATCACAGTTCTGACTTGTTATTCTTGACAGTGCATTGGCATGTTTTCCCACATCCATTTGTAAGAGTCATTTCAAATTAATAGCCTGAAAATAAATTCACCAGTGAAACATTTTAGGGCTTACGTGACATTTTGCTCTCAGCAAAGATTCCCAATGACTTGTGATTGATACCGATCATCCATATAAATATTGATGGAAACTTTTTGATCCCAAACTCCATGTTTAACACCTTTGTATCTAATTGGATGTAGCTTTTCCCAGCAGTAAGTAATGTTTACAATGTAAATAGGATTGGCCATTTGCTACTACATAACTTAAAAGTGTGCCTATACCAAGATTGCTGTCATAATGTACCAATAACTTACTTGATGACAGTAGAACCTTTGTTTCCTTTAAAATACTTTTCTTCCTCTATTTCTTAATTGTATTTCTGACCTTTTAAAATAAATTATACAGCTGTCAGGCCACATGAGCTTTTCTTTTTAAAAATATTTCCAAAATAATTGATTAGACTCAGAAGGACCTGTAATTCTTTTGAATTGTTTAGACCTTCAAGCATCTTTTTGTAGACCAGGTTTCTTTCCTTTATTGGATATTACATGTTACAAAAACTTGATTTCCATAGCAATATTAGTTTATTCTTGTTCTGAACTTTGTCACAAATATTTAAAAGTCATTCAAGCAAATTTTCTTTAGAGTTTGCTATTATTGAGATATCATATGGGATTACCTCATCCATTTGCTGGATCGTGTCCATTTTAAACTGAAAGAATAGGAACCACTGTAATTCCACAAGACAGTCTTATAATTAAATAAACCATTATGATTGGCAAATATTAATAATTCCAAAGTTCTTTTAGAGAGGAATTTGGTGGAAAGCTGCTTTCAAGTCAATTTTTGCATAATGAGTTGTTGCTTTTTTCCATATTAGCCAATATCTCTCTAATATTCAAAATCAGATATTGATTCTTTGAAATGTTTTTATTTACCATAATTTGATAATCACCACAGACACTTATTTGTTTATTTGACTTAGCTATTATCATTATTGGCATGGCCCATTTTATGGTCTCCACAGGTGTCAATTCTTCTTTCACAACTATTATTTAATTCTTTTTTTACTTTCTATCCATAGAATACAAATTAGACATTGTGCCATCTTGCAAATCTATATCTATTAGAAATGTATATGTATGCCCTTCAACTTTTTAAATAATTCTATAAATCCATCCTTTACTTCCTGTTTTATTTCAATGTTTACCATTTATATTCCAATAAATAAATCCCTACTTACAAGGTTTATACTAGCTCAAATTATATACAATGATAATTTTTAACCTTATTTTTAAATTCTACTAATATATTTACTTTTCATTTAATTTTTATGTTATTACATCCAGCATCTTTTGCTTTTAAGTTCATTTTTAATAAAGATAGGGAATTCTTGAAAACCAGTTAATAATTTCCATCTTTTGAAAATTGATACACCTATCCCATTATCTATTTCCAAGGATACCAGTCTGTTGAATATTTTAAAAGTCAGTGTTATTTGCTTACAATGCTTTGTTTGGGTATTTTGAATCTCAGGTTTTGGATTATTTCTCCGAGGAAAAGGGGAGGGGAATAGTCCTTTCAGTTCTTTTCGAATTTTCATGTGATATTTTCTTTCTAAATGCTGCATCCTTCCACAGGCTCTACAAATTTTTTTAGTCCATTTATTACTAGAAGCTATATGTCTCTTCTTCTCACAACAGTAGCATATAATTTCTTTTTGTAATAGTCTATTTACTACTTTTTACTTTAAAATCACCACTAACAAAATTTCAAAACTCCTTAGATTATCCAAAACTAAATCAGGAACTATCCATATTTCCTAGAGATTAGCAGTTGCTGCCTGAATTTGTTATCAGACATATACCAGAATAACTCTCTAACAAGGTATCTTTGAACAAATTTCCATTTGAACACTTTTCTTCCAATTCTCTCAGTGCCTGACTACAATCTTGATCTTTATTTTTATTTTCTGTTTCAAAAATACATTACATGCTATGTCAAGCATTGTTAGCTGAGAGTCAGCGCAACTGCCTTGAAAACAAGTAGTTGGTTGCAGACGGTTGTTGCGGGTTCGCCTCCCGAGTGATGCTATGACATATGGAAAAAAAAAAAACATTACATGTTTATGGTTGTGGCCCAGAATAATTATTTAATTTTTCAACCATTACAGCATGAGGTAATTTCTCTGGATCCTCATTATCATAGATATGATTTAAATTTTAATTATGGCTTATTCAGCATAAGATATCAGATTGGTTATTTTGATGAGGTCAGCTGTAGTTCCATTTATAAGGACTTTTTTGATTAATTTTTAAGTATATTGGCCAATTATAAGAGTTATTCACATTAAATTAATTTATCATAACTTGCAGCACTGACATCATTTTTGCCTTGAACTTAAATGAAATACTTTCCTAAATATTTTTCCTAGTCAGCTTAGATTTGTTCCAACTATCTTTTCTTTAGGCTGACCAACTGCACCAATTAATCTAGTGTCCAAATACCATGAATACTATAGTAATGAGAATTGCATCAGACATGCAGATAAAAAAAATAATGTCATTAAAACCAAAACTAAGGCATAGTACTTATACTCATGCATTTGGGCTTAATAAATAATAATAAGGTCAATGTGGCCTGCATAAATTCTTAATCTTCTGTCTTGCATGGTTCAATCTAACAACATCTTCAGTGATGAATGTTCTTATTCTTGTACAGTTATACCTTTTATATTCTATAAATCTCATTATAGCAATGCTATAAATTACTTAAATTGCTACTACATATTCAAAAAATTTATAATATGTTAATAATTTAATTAATGTCTGCTACTTAATTGGTAATCTACTTTCTGTGAACAGGAACAAATTAATTAACTTTCTCTAAATCCTTTATATACATATAATACTTTCTAATTTCCAAAATCTCAACACACAAATCTATTATATGTATCTCATTATTTAATTCACTAACTATATAATAAATGCACACAGAGTCATATGAATATTATTATTAATAAGTGCAGATTGTTGGATAAAACATAGACTAGTGTACTCCAAGATTGAAATGAAAGTTACATTTAAAAATACATCTTATTTAAATAACATTAAAAAATGTGATGTTCATTCTTTAAAAGCACTTGCTATTTATGCAAAATTTCAACAGCTATTAAATACTAAAATTGCTCATTTCCATTTTTAAGATGATTGTATTATTGAGGCATGAAATTTGTTTAAGTGTGTTATGAATACAAGTAAATCTATTCTTGAGTTACCTAAAAAGAAGATCATGATTAGTTCTTTGATAATCTTATTATTAGTAACTTCATTAAAAGAAAATATGTAACATTTTCTGTTTGACAAAAAAAAAAAAAATGTGGAGCTTCATAAATTAAAATAGATTTAAGCATAGAAGCTCAATGTCTCACTAGAAGTATTAAAAACAACTGATGGATTCTAACTGAAGTCACTTTAGATCTTTTTTGACCCAATGAAAATGATCTTTTATATGAGAATGTTTCTAACAAGTGAAAGGAGAATTTTGATCATCCATTGAACCTATTTTTTTATATTTGAATAAAGAAATTCAAAATAACTTTTTGTAATCTTAAAAACAAAAAGGTTGCAAATGTGTTTCAAATCTACTGGAAATTTTTTTAAGCATTAGTAAATAAAATTATGCCACCTATTCTTAAGCATGTTCTACTATTCCAATTTATAAAAGTAATGGGATAGAAAAGATTGCAGTAATTATCATGGAGAATCATATTATTCACTGTAGAAAAAGTACTTTCAATAATTTTGTTGGATTGCTTCTACTCATAGATAGTTATCAGAGATTTAATGTGGTTTTAGAGAAATCATAAAGCATCATAGACATGGTTCTTGTTATCATATAAATGTAATAAAGTTTTTGAAACAAACAAAAGATTTTTGTTTTGTTTTTATTAATTTGATCAAAACATTTGACTGATTTAATAAACAAGCTTGTGGCAATGTTTAAAATTGATTGTGTATTGAAATTTATTCATATTAAACAACCTTTTATTTATATTATACAGCTTTTATATAGTAGATTGGAGAGGAAGTAATAATTATTATTACTGGAGAAAAATATGAGATATAGCAAATGAAAACTAATGTTGAATAATGATGTGTACAAGATCCAACTTTGTTTTACATTTTTGTGATAATAGTATTTGGAACTGTTTATAAAAGATTTCATAAACCAGGCACCAACATGCAATAACAGGTTGAAAGGGAGTTTTCATTTCAAACAATTAAAAGCAAAAACTTCATCTTATTGACTTCAGTAATTACAACTTATAAAACCTTTAGTTTAATAATTAATATTTAAAAAAAAAAAAAAACTCGTCTTTTATTGAAGAAAATCAATTTAAATAAGTTAGTCAATTTAAATATCTTATTGGTGAAAGACCAACTCTTCCTCTTTTTTTTTTTTTAAAAAAAAATCTACATAAATATGTATAAAGAAATGAGTGTGTGATTCCTTAATCAGTGTATATGAAGCAAATGAACATCAACAGATTTCTTTAAAACGTCCTTTATGTAGAATTCATTTACGTTATAAAAATGTTATCAAAGAAAAACTGCAAAATTAATTACCTTTATTGAGAAGATATGGTCAAAAAAAGAATAAAACGGAGAGCTCCAATAAAACAATATGTTGAAGTCTTTCAAAAAGTCAAGTTCATTGAATAAAAAATTAAAACTCGGCATTGCAAGATGTCATATAAACAGAACTAAGGGAATTGCATACGATATATGTGAACATATTTATGGATCACACATTGGTTGGTATAATTGTATGTTATTTTTGTTTTCTTTCGGGAATTAGCATTCCCATATTATTTTTACTTTCGAGAGGCTGTCGTTAACGTAATCGTTTCTGATATTGTTTTAATATTTTTTGGAATATATAAATTTTTAGAAAATTGAAAAATTCAAATACAATTTTGACTTACGATTAGATAAACTTCTCTTTGCAAACCGCTATTTTACCGGATTACCTAGCTAAATTTTACAATACGTAGGTAAATAAGCCCTTTTTAAAAAAAAATAGTACGCCATCTACCAGTAATTTTTTTAAAAAATATATTTGTCACGTGATAACATTTAATGTTTCAACACTAATTTAAGATTTTTATTAAATGCAAAGATTTGTAAAAATATTCTATAAATAATAACCCAACAAATAATGGTGTTATTAAATACTTTATAATTGTTTATAGAATTTTTTAATTTATAAAAATTATAGCTCAAAAATATTTTATTGTTTCCAACAGTTTTTGATAAGTTTTGAAATAAGCACCTTGCGAGTGCGGAAAACTCGTAAATTAATTAGAAATTCGTAAATTTTATGTTCATTCATTAGCCGGAACCACGGCTATTGAGTGCATGCGCAGCATGATCTGGCTGATGAGGTTTTCATAGCTAGTTCTAACATAGCTTCGCTCCTTGGTTCGAAGTTTTGTGCGCAGTAATTTTTAGTAACGTACTGTGTGTCTATTTCTGCTAATTCAAACTTCTCTGATGAGCAATGTTTAAATTTTCAAAGTAGCACTTTTATTAGGAATACATTATTAGGAAAGATCCTACTTGTATCAAGGATTTGAGTGCGAAATTTGACACTTGTAGATTAAAATATAATATTGAAAAATATTAAAGAAATGATAGACAAGGAATAGTATAATTTAAACAACTAGCGTTAAAAAAATCCATCTATCTATCGTATTAAATTTGATTAAGTAACTCAGTTTTTGGAGAGAGGTTATATAGAGAGCATATCAGGAATTCTGAAGTTTTTGTGTCACATACATGAATTCGTACTGCCTTAAAGAAACATACCAAACTCAAGTTTTCTTATGTGTTGTGAAGAAAGCTAGAAATCAAAGAACATGATTTAGCCTTGAAGAGATTGTCAACTTGGGGTGAACTGAAAATGATGAAGTGTTAGTAATGAAAGGATTCTTGCCTTTTGGTGCAGTGATAAAGTAGATTATCACCTTAATGTTCATGGATGCAACTCAATTCTTTCAGTTTCAATGCTTAAAAGAAACCTTAAATGACACATTTCTAGGCACAGCTTTGTGCAACATTTTATCAGAGCAATGAGAAAGAATTATTTATTAATCTTAGATTAATGAAACTTGTTCAGTCTTACTTTAAACCACCATTTCTCTGGCTTGCACTAAGTGGCACTACTGTATGGAGAGTTTTGTCTCTGCATATCAGTCTTACTTTATCATATAGAGGACAATAACTACAATTGAATGGACAGTTGGCTGTTTATGGTTGAACTATCTGAAAAAAAAAGAAGAAGCTTTAGCTGCCTAATAATCCTCAGCTACCTGAAAAGAAAGTTCCTATGAATGTGATATCCAGATTGTAGACATGGTAGGCAGATGCATTAACCAGCAGACCAAATTAGTTCAAATATTAAGCTGGAAAATCATCAGTAGTAGTCACAAATGAGTGTAGTAATTCCAATTCAAAGGGGAAAAAAGATAAAAGGGCAAAACAAAAATAAAATTATGCATTAGAGATTAGTTTTATGACGATTATATAAACCTATATGTGAAACACAATTATGTCCACTTGTACAACATGCTATTTTATTACTGTTTTATGCTGTATTTTAACATCAGTTACAAACATTTCTTTCTGAATCTATACGTGATAAATTTATTTGAATTAGTGATATGCACGGATAACTATCAATTCCAAAGCAGAATATTTGGCTGAATTAAAATGAGAACCACCAGTTAATTAAAACAGTATCTTTATTACAAGTATACAAATAAACAGTAAAAAAATTGCTTGAGAAAAAAAAAAAAATGATAACAACAAAGTAAATAATTACTAAATAATACCTGATCTAGATAACTTTTAACATTTTTTTAAAGTAGTCTTCGAAAATTTTATTAACTATTTTTAACTGGAAATTTCTTGCTATCTTTTCAAAAGAAATTTTATCTTAATTGAGGGAAAATTATACCATACATGAATTCAGGCTTACTTTAAAGACAGTAACTTATTAAAAACAATGACACATTCTTAAATCATATATTCTGATTATTCATATTTATTTGATTTTTTTTTAATGTGTTGTATTGTTTTATGGAAATATTTTATTTCTGAATTTGGGCAGAGCTATTGAGTAGATAGATATTTTAAATTTATAATCTCCCAGAAATATACTTTAAAATATTTACATAATCATTCAAAAATTTTTTTTCTTTATATCTGCTTTTGCTTTATACATAAAAATAAATATATTTATAATTTTATTGCAATTAATATATACTGTGAATATCGTAAAGTTTTGCAAAATGTCTTTTAAACTCATATATTAGGTACAAGAATAATTACTTAATTTATTACATATTGAAGTCTCTATTCCTTAGCATGAGATTCCATGTATTAACTATATATCCGTTAGCAATTAAAAATGGTAAAGTAATGTCAATGAATTATTTTTTTAATAAAAATATAATACATCTGCCAATTTCTTTAATATATATATATATTTTCATGTTAATGTAAAATAATATTATTTTATCAATTCTTATGATGTATGTATTCTTACTAAGGTACATTGAAATATAGCTCAAGAGAAAAATAGCATCTGTAGTTATGCATTTTTTCATCCTCTTTCCTTTTAGTGTGTCCAAACTTATATTAAGAAATAACATAATCAGTTTAAAACTATCAAATAAGATGCTTATATTTAATTATTCATATCTTGTAATAATAAAGTTAACAATAAAATGAAAAAAATATATTTGCAAATTAATTTTAGTCTAGGGGAACTTAAAGATAACTATTGGGCAACCGTGTACATGGTGGAGTGACTACATACAACTTATTTTAATTGACAAATCTATAATAATCACAAACGATGATCAAATTGAACATACATAAAAACAAATTTCTATGCAGATTCTATTATATTACCTGATCATTTATCCCCCTACATCTAATACTTCATCATATTAGCAAAATAAATAATCAGTTTGGATTTGGATGAGAAATGATAAAACAAAATTATTAACAATGACAATAACTAATTAACAAATAGAATTATATAATAATAATAAAAAATATTTGCATTTACATATTTACGCTTAAAAAATTGTATGACAGTCATGCGCAAGAAGAAAAACTTTGTAGCTTATAATAACTCATTGAGAATAGCTATAGAAAGTTCAGTTAATCATTTTAATGTCTTTATAAGCTCACATATATTTTTGTCCCTGAAAATATGGGAATATGGCCATTGAAATCATCAATTTTAACTGATCTGCAATGCAATGTTAACATTTTAACTTCTTTAGATTCCCTCTGTGGCAGTTTTTCCTATGAGAGCTTCCATTGTAATTTTCCTCTGAACATTTAAAATAGGTAGATGTACAGATTAACTACAGAAGTACATTTCCATGGGATAATATAGTGATAAGCAGATCAGCAGATCAATGTTAATTTTAAGGCATTTCTTTATTTACAGCTCCAAATTCAGCTATAATGCTGGAAAGATCACGGAAAGCATCCTGGAGATTTCTCTATTCCATAAAATGCATGATAATCATTTATTTATCTTACAAATTTTATTGACTTTTATACAGTAAAAGACACAAAGAAGGAACAATTGTTCCCTCTCTTCTTGGAAATGCAGATGATTTACTTTTACCCCCACCCCAGTTATTTGTGATTAGTTTTTATAACAATGTTTCTTTTATTTAAAATAGTAATATTATTTTAAAATAAAAAATATATATTTTAGCTTTATACTTATTGTTATCATTTTTAAACATTTCAAAATGTATTTTATATACATGATTTTTAATATTTTGTAAATATTTATAATAAAGAAAAATATTTACATAAAAGCAACACCTGTAAATTCAGATGTGAGGGTTACAATATATTCAATAAATGTATTTAAGTTTTTTTGTGTATGCACTATTAAACCAAATAAATGCAATTAAACTATTTTTTTTTTTTTTTTTTGCAATTATTTTATAACTGTAACAGAAAATTAGAAATGTTAATGTTTACATTATGTTACTTTCTTCATTGTCCATTGTCATTTATTTTCCCTAATCAGGTATTCTTCAATCTTCAGGCCCATGATAACCCACAGGCGATGCTTCAATATTATTTAATCAATTTATTAATATTGATTTGATCACAATTTTTAATGATTTTGAATTGTATTAGCAATTGAAGATTTCATAGGTCAGTCATGAGAAATGTTTGCATTTACTTCAGTTCCTTAAAGTATAGTGGGTGAGAAGGAAGATAATCTTCCCTTTTTGCTCCTTTGTAGCCAGTCATTCTGTTTATCTTTAGTCAAATATATATATATTTAGCAATTCTAATGAACAAACTTTATATAAATTTTACCATTTAATTTTTTTCTTCTTCTGTTATTCTAAAATATATGATAATACATTCTGTTTCAACACATGTCTTTGTTCTGTACATCAAACATAAATAAAATAATAAATATACTTTATAGATCAACATTTTATTTATATTTCTGATTTTTGTTTTTACCTTCAAATAAAAACAATTGATCAAAATGATTTTTTTTAATTATTAAATTTATTACTAAATGCTTTTATTTAAATTACAATATCTATTTATAAACTCTTGTAAGCACACTTATTATTTTAAAATAAAATTTTAAAATAAAGATTTAATAAATATAAATTCATATAATTTTCCAAAAGTTGGTACATTTCTTTAAAATCACTACCAAAGCAATAGGGCATTTTTATATTTTATGTGACCCAGTCTTTTAAATCTGGACTAATGAATAGGGAAATTTTAAATAATTTGTTTTTAGAACTTCAATGTTTTAAGTAAGGCCTGCTGGAAGACAATATAAATTTTTTTTGGTTTCAATTAAAGCTTGAATAAAGTTATAACACTTGAAAATTGGCATTTATTAGATTTAAATTCAAAATAATTTGTTGAATTTTGATACATTTTATCTAAATGACATCACTATCAAAGTGATAGGACATTAAAATATTTTAGTTAAATAACAGTTTTTTAGATATTGAACACTGGGTAGAAAAATTTTGAGTATTTTGAAACTAACAGTTTACACCCTTTCTCATTACTGTTTGCTTGGTTAGACTAATGCTATTTCTATAAATTATTTTCTTGGTATTAGTATATATATTACTAACAAGACTTATTAATGAACAATCCCATTTAATTGACCAAGATGGCCCTTAATGTCACTTAATTATTTATTAACAACTTCAAGCCCAGTATATTTATGGTTGTCCACCTATTCTGACTCCAAGCACCAATCCTATACTTGCATAAGAATTATACTGGAAGGGATGAAGAGAGTAATCATGGCTTGGTAATAAATGTCCGAACACTGGCTAGCTCACTCAGGGCAGGTGGTACTTAGACTGGCAGAAATGTGAATAGGTAAGACAGTAAGAATTAAATTAATTAAATTATTCAATAACAAAACATGTATATTGAAAATAGAATAAATAACAGTGCTCAAACATTTAATGAACATAATAGCACATATATATCTACAGACAAAATGACTAATCATTACAAATATTAAATAATTTGTCTTTAAGAAGGGTAGTCTGATTTAATATAAAGAAATTACAGTCTAAATATAATATTGAGTATGCACATTAAATAACATACATATTACCTTTGGATCCCCTGGGAAGGTAGAATGTTTAGATTCATAAGGAAAATGAGTTTATTCAAAAACAGTGGCCACAGAAATTATTCAGCAAAGATGTCATCCTTTTTTAAATTTTCAATAGCATGACAATGATTCAAGATACTGGTAGAGATACAGATGAATGAATGAGGATTCTTTTTAACTTTGGGTCATTATACGATCAAGTAGCAGCTTGTTTTTTCATGGAGCAAGTGGGATAAAACCCAGCATGTTTTGAGCTTTACCCCAATCAGTCCATATTAGTTGGTGAATATAGTTTTGCTTTAAAAATCAGTAATCAGAAATCTCCAATGTTAATTAAATATGGCAGCAAAAATAGCAGCATAAAAACAACTAAGCTGGTCTGGATTTTGTTAATTATACCTTTTTTTCTTTTCTAGAAAGTTCCATTTTTTTCAACAATGTTAGGTATTTTCTATCTTATCCTGTATCCAGATTCTTTTGTCCTATTTTATTTTTTTTACCAAGAAAACCTTTTAGCACATTTTTTTTAATCTTAAAAGGCTTTGTTAGACACCTTGAAAAATAACTTTAAACATTTATTGTCTCAGACATTTTAATTTTCCATCGATCTAGAATTTTAATTTTCCATTGATTCTAGCATTTTAATGTATTTTCTGTATTTTTACCAATTTTGTGTGTGTACTTTTTTAAAATTTACGTATTATTGCACTTGATTTTTTACTTACTTTTGAAGTCTTGCCTTAAGTGTTTTAATTTTGATTTTCCATCGATTTCAGCCATTTTTGTGTATAAATTTATCACTTGCAGGCTTCTTGGTGGTGCTGCAGCATCACCTAGTGGCCACAGTATGAGTAACCAAAAACTACCAAAATTTTATATATTTTTTTCAGCATATTGCTGGGACTAATATAGGATGGAGTGGAGCACAACACCACAGGAGAAAAGACTTCATGAAAAAAGCACAAAAAAATGCCAATAATGGAAGTCAGTGATGGTGAAAAGGAATGGGGTCAGACAAGGCCCAGAGATAGCCACATTCAGGAGAGACTTGGGGCAAAGCCCAATCAAACATTTGGATAGTTTAAAAGAGACTTTGTTTCTGTCAATATACTGAGATGCAACAATGATTGCCAAAAGCTATTTAGGAGGAATGGCAGGATATTGATATGAAATCACTAGATACCAGTTGCACACATTTCAACAATACCAAACATCATTATTAAGGGCATTATGGGGTCCTGAAGTGCAACTTGCTATACCACATAGAGTGTCACAACAGAAATATTCCTATGATAGAACAGAGGAGCAATATCTAGTCCCTTTTAGAAAGCAAGGGGCACAACTATGACCATTAGAACCAGACCTTTTGTATGAGGAAAAATAGAGAATTATGAGTTTATGGAGGCAGGTGCCAGGCTGCATGGTGTATCAGGTAATAATGGCCAAGTCACAGTACAAAGGCATAGTGAAGGTCAAGATTCAAATCTACTGGCAAGAGATGTATCCATGACAAGGAAGATGACTAATACCAAGAAGCACAACCACAAGTCCATAGTCAAGATTTGAACCACCTAACAACAGATACACCAATAACAATAGAGATGATCAATAATGATGAAGATCAAGAAGCACATTCATATATTGGTAAACAAGATTCAAACCCATTAACAACATATTTACAAATGACAAGGGAAATTATCAATAATTATGAAGACTGGGAAGAAGCACAACTGCAAACTGGTAATCATGATTCATACCCATTAACAACAGATTTACCAATGACAAGGGAGATGATTAATAATGATGAAGTCTGGGAAGAGATGCAACCATATGTTGTAATCAACATTCAAACCCCGTAACAGTATATATACCAATAACAAGAGGGAAGGTCAAGCACAAGCACACATTGAAAGAAAAAGACACTCCGATTCAAGTATGATGTGCATAGAGTCCCAGAACCCTAGGTAGAATTGACTAGAAGATATGAGAGACAACCATTATTACTACTGAAGAGAAAGAGATAGGGGAGAAGTTGCTAACCACCTATACTCAGGTGTTCTTAAACACTTTAAAAAGTCAGTATAAGAAATTCCTGCCATTATACAAGGGACTATATACTATAAGGAAGTGTAGAGATAATGCATTCTTACTTTTGAAAGCCCAAAAGAACTAAAGGGGTCCTTCAATGTCTGCAGTGGGAAGCCATACCACGGCAGACTGCATGATCTGGGAGAACCACATAAAGGAATAGACCATTAGAATGATGACACAAGAATAGAATCAGGATTAAAGAGAAAGGAAAAACCTATGGTAATATGTTAGATAAAATGTTAGAACAGGACACAAGCTAGCATAGTAGTAGAATAGAAAACACATACTAACACTCCAGCAAAGGAAAGATTCTTGTGATCACTTGTTCACTATGGAAGGGATATGCAAGTTGTTCTTTAGTTACCTTTTTTTGTTTATGTAACTTGGTGGATATGAAGTGGTGCCTATACACTTGCTTTATTCTTATCTATTTCCCTCGAGTTTTCTTAAAATTTGCACACATAAGTAATATGCACTGTGTGTGTGTATATAATTATACATTATTTAAAAGCTAAAAAAGTTAAAAGCTAGTCAAATTAATTAAATAAAAGTCAATATATTTCATACAATGGAAAAAGGTTGGTAATGGAAATAAGCCATGCCTTATTCACCAATGTCGGTTATAATAGTTACAGTTGAACACCTTTAAGGTCTGGATACATCTAAGTGTTAGAAATAAAATACAAACAAAAGCCAGGAAACAGACTTGGCAATGTGTTAGGTAACTAGGAAGTCAACATTAAGGGAACTGCAATTAAAGATAGAAAATAGTCAAATCCATTAAAATTAAAAATGCACCCAGGGCATATTAAAAAATAGATATAAACTTGGAAAAGAGCATTGTTTGCACACTCTTATTTTTTTTATAAAATCAATTTTCATCTGTAATATTGTTAATTAAAAATATCAATATGTTTATATTCCCTACCAGTATGAGAAAGTAATTTAGTATCAGCTTCTCCATGGTCATTGGAGAAGAGCAGCATCAGGATGATAGTTCCAGCAACATTTTTGATGCCATTTGCATTCCAATCTACATGCTGATCCTGAGAAATATATTGAACTGCTGTATCAAGAACTTTGCCAAGAATGCAATTAAGCCATCTGTAAGACTTTCCCAGTATAGTGTCCCTTTTGCTACAGATATAGATTCATCATGAGAGCCACTATAAACATTGCTGGTAAACCCTTATTATTTTCTAACTGTAAAGTCAAAGTCTCTTTAATTGAACGTAAATGTTCATATTAAATATAACCTACAATTTTATGCACTAGTCTTAGCTTTAATAATTTTAAAAGATTTAATTATGTAAAAATCTGTTTTTCTTAGTTAAATTCAATTTTTTATTATTATATTAACTTATCAAAATTTGAATGACGAAGGAGAGTAATTTTAAATAGCTTAATGTTTTTCAGCAGTTCTCTTCTCATGGCATCCCAAGTCAAAGAGAATGCTAAATGTAAAATAGTAAATTAAAGTAAGAGCAATATGTTGTTTTGATTGATTTTCAATTTCTTTTCTCCATCATCTCAAATAAAGATGGCTTTTTTTGCTAGAAACTTAGAAAAACCAGGGAAGGATGGCATATGATATTATTTGACTTGCTTTTTATGTATAAATAACATCATTTAAGTGTTGCCCTATGTATGTGTAAGAAAAGTAAATAAATTCTGTTTATAATTTATATTTTCCATAAGGTAAAACTAATTTTAATTCTTTAAAATATCCATATTCATTTATATAGTGCAGCATGCATTTATATATGTAACTAAAGCCTCTGAGCTGAACTGTGATGTCAAGGGTGTAAATTATGTAGTATAGACTAGGAAGCCTAGGGAGGGGTTTAAACTAGTACTGTGAGGGGTAGTGATACCCTTATGCATGCTGGTTGAGAATTCCTCATTGATTTTTTGGTCTTGTTAGCAAATTATACATGTTTGACCATTATAATATCTTGATATCAAAACTCCACTCTTTTATACTTTATAGCAAAATATATATTTATTTAATTGATTCCAGTTTCAAATGTACCCAGCAGTCTTCATCAGATCTACAAAATTTAAACATTACATAAATACAATCACATTTTATATACTTATACATATAATCTATAATCTAACTATTTTACATTATAATATCCAATAATTTATCATTTAATCCTTTTAACTTTAATACTATTTTTACTTTTATTTTTTAATTTTTATATCCTTTCTATCATAATTTATTATATTAATAAATCACTTTACATCTTTTACCATATTTTACATTTATAATTTTTTTTTATAAACTTCAATAAACTTACTAAACTATTATATTAACTCCTATCTAACATATATTCTATTTTAAATCTTGCAATTTAATTCACCAATTATTTAACCTTACTCAATCATTTAATTTTTCTTTTCTATATAATCCAACTTTAACATTTTTTAACTTTTATAAATCAAAACATAATTACTTTCATATTACTATTAAATCTCTTTTTTTTATCATAATCTTATTTTAATTCTTAACACTTCTTATTTTACTTTTATAATTTTAAAAATTTAATACTATTATACATATCTCCAACATTAATTAACTTTTACTCAATTGTACTATCTTATTTTTTATCTTATTTTATCTCTATCTTCTTCACTCCTTATTTATACATCTTTCTATTGCATTTTTATCCTATTTTTTATCTAACCCTACCTATTTATAATTTTAATTTTAATTCTTACTTCATTCTCTCTCTTGCTCCATTTTTCAATCCCATCATCCTTTCTACTTCCTTAATCTTTATTTATAATAATACAGCTCCCTTTATTATACATCAAACACATTATCTATCCATAACTTTATAATTTACCATTCCTCTATTTTATACTAAAATTGTCTTTAAACATTTCCTCTATTAATATTTGGCTTTATTTCTTTTATTAAAATTGCCTCCCTTATTTTTCTATCTCTTCTACTATTTGCAAAACTTATCATTCAAATATATTCTCTCTTTAACTCATGACCTTTCTCCAAAGAATGCAAATATACTGGTGATCCTCTATCATATCTATGTTGCTTTAACCTTGTATATATTGAATTCTTCATCTCACCTACATACTTACTTACAATCCCTCATCCTTACATTTCCTACAATTTATTTCATAAACTCCATTAATATATTTTTCCCCCACCTATATACCTACCATTTAATATATCCATTATATTTTTCTTTCTTTTATTTACACTTTATAATTAATATTCTTCTTAAAAACTTTTGTTAATTTTTCTAATAATATTAATTCCCTTCACTATACTACCATCATTAACCTTTATCCCTATATAATTCTTCCTTTGTTTTATTTTTTCCTTTTCCCTCTTTTTTTATACACCTCTTCCATCTTTTTTATATTTTTTACCTCTTCTGGATATCCATTTTCCTTAAAATCCTTCTTTATCTTATCAATTTCTCTATCATACTCCTTTCCTTCATCACAATAATACTTTGCCCTATATACTTTAGAACTTATAGCTCTAACTGCCTTACATCCATAATTGAACCCCATCCCACTCCATTTTCACTACCCATTTTTCTATACACTCCAGTTTTTATTTCACATTTACGTCCCCTATATTCTTTCTTTATCTCTATATCTAAATATGTCAATCTATTATCTCTTTCCCATTCTGTTACAAATTTTATATTCTTATCTAATTTATTTATACTATCTATAAACCTTTTTATTTGCCTTTCACTTCTATTAAATATCAACAGAAAATCATCAACATATCTTTTCATTATTTGGCACATTCTCATTCCTTCTTCCATATCCTGCATATAAATTTCACTCAGTACCCCACTCAATGCACCTCCTATCAACAATCCTTCATTCTGTTCATAAAACTTTCCATTAAATTCAACTGTTATATTTTTACAGCATATGTGAATAGAAATAGTAAAACTTATATAAAGAATAATAGGGAATTGGTTAGGTAAATTAAAAAAAAAGTAAAAGAATATAATAAATATAGGTTGACAATGCTCAAGGTGGATGTAGTGTCTATGTATACGAATATAGATGTTGATAAAGCAATTTATTTGGCAATTAATAAATATAAAAAGGATAGGGGAAAAGAAATAGATATACCTATAGGGATAGTAAAATATTTAATGGCATTATGCTATAAAAATATAACATTTGAATTTAATGAGGTTTTATAAACAGAAGAATTGTTGATAGGGGTATTGAGTGAGTACCAAGTGAAATTTATATGCAGGAGATGGAAGAAGGAATGATAAGAGATGAGAATGCACCAATATTAATGAAAAGGTATGTGGATGATTTTCTGATATTTAATAGAAGTGAAAGACAAATAAAAAGGTTTATAGATAATATAAATAAATTAGATAAGAATATAAAATTTGTAACAGAATGGGAAAGAGATAATAGGTTGACATATTTAGATATGGATATAAAGAAAGAATATAGGGGAAATAAATGTGAAATAAAAACTGGAATGTTTAGAAAAATGGGTAGTGAAAATGAAGTGGGATGGGGTTCAAATATGGATGTAAGGCATAAGGTTAGTGCTATAAATTCTAAAGTATACAGGGCAAAGTATTATTGTGATGAAGGAGAGGAGTATGATAGAGAAATTGATAAAGAAGGATTTTAAGGAAAATGGGATATCCAGAAGAGGTAATAAAAAAGAATATAAAAAAAGTGGAAGAGATGAATAAAAAAGAGGGAAAGGGAAAAAAGAAAACAAAGAAAGGATTATATAGGGATAAAGGTTGATGGTGGTAGTACAGTGAAGGGAAGAATATTATTAGAAGAATTAGCAAAGTTTTTAAGAATATTAATTATAAAATGGTAAATAAAATGAAGAAAAATGTAATGGATATATTAAATGTTAGGTATATAGGTGGGGAAAAGAAATATATTAATGGAGTTTATGAAATAAATTGTAGGAAATGTAAGGATAAAGGGATTGTAAGTATGTAGGTGAGACGAATAATTCAATACATACAAGGTTAAAGCAACATAGATATGATAGAGGATCACCAGTATATTTGCATTCTTTGGAGAAAGGTCATGAGTTAAAGAAAGAAGATATTTGAATAAGTTTTGCAAATAGTAGAAAAGATAGAAAGATAGAGGCAATTTTAATAAAAAAAAATAAAGCCAAATATTAATAGGGAAAATGGTTTAAAGACAATTTTAGTATAAAAATGGAGGAATGATAAATTATAAAGTTATGGATAGATAGTGTGTTTGATGTATAATAGAGGAAACTGTATTATTATAAATAAAGATTAAGTAAGTAGAAAGGATGATGGGATTGAAAAATGGAGCAAGAAAGAGAGTGAGAATGAAGTAAGAATTTAAATTATAAATAGGTAGGATTAGATAAAAAAATAGGATAAAAATAGAATAAAAAGATGCATAAATAAGGAGTGAAGAAGGCAGAGATAAAATAAGATAAAAAATAAGATAGTATAATTGAGTAAAAGTTAATTTAGGTTGGAGATATGTATAATAGTATTAAATTTTTTAAAATTATAAAAGTAAAATAAGAAGTGTAAGAATTAAAATAAGATTATGATAAAAAAAGAGATTTAATAGTAATATGAAAGTAATTATGTTTTGATTTATAAAAGTTAAAAAATGTTAAAGTTGAATTATATAGAAAGAAAAATTAAAGGATTGAGTAAAGTTAAATAATTAGTGGATTAAATTGTAAGATTTAAAATAGAAAATATGTTGGATAGGAGTTAATATAATAGTTTAGTAAGTTTATTGAAGTTTATAAAAAAAATTTATAAATGTAAAATATGGTAAAAGATGTAAAGTGATTTATTAATATAAATTATGATAGAAAGGGTATAAAAATTAAACAATAAAAGTAAAAATAGTATTAAAGTTAAAAGGATTAGATGATAAATTATTGGATATAATATAATGTAAAATAGTTAGATTGTAGATTATATGTGTAAGTATATAAAATGTGATTGTATTTATGTAATGTTTAAATTTTGTAGATCTGACAAAGACTGCTGGGAACAGTTGAAACTGTAATCAATTAAATAAATATATATTTTGCTATAAAGTGTAAAAGACTGGAGTTTTGATATTACATATTATATAAAGTAGGAAAAAAATAAAGAAGAGGAAGAGTCTTGAGGATTATATTATAATATCTTGATATTGGTAAAAACATTATTTCAGTAATAAAAAGAGAAGATGGCACTAATACTAAAACTGAAATGACACCATTAAGTATGCAAAACAATTCTTAAGAACTCTATCACAATAAAGAATAAGAAAACAAAATAGTTTGATTAAATAATAAAATATTTTCTGAAATGCCAAATTGCATATGAAGGTGTGAGGCATGCAGTTAAATCTACAAAGAAGTAAAAAGTTCCAAGAACTGGTAAAATCATTATAACTATTTAAAATAAGCAAGTTAATTAAATAATAAATTTTTGAACAAAACTGTACACCAAACATCTAAATGAAGATGTATCAGTGATTGGAATACAATAATTAAATTGATAATTAAAAAGATGAAAAACAAGATATCAGAAATTGGTTTATCAGACTTTTATCATTTTTACATAAAAGTTCTACTAAGCTCATTATCTATCATTTATAGATCGACCAAACAAACTGGATGTAAAGGTATCTATAAGTGCACATATCCAAATATTAAAAGAAATAACAGAAAAAATCAATGAGAATGTGTTGTCATTTGCCATTGGATTTGTATGTTGAAAAGATATTTGATTCTAGAAATAATTTCACTTTGACTAAACTTTGAAAATCATGATATAGACCTATGAGAATTTAAAAATACATCGTGATTAAATATCATAGTGAGACTGACAAAACTAACCTTGCTAAGGGTACATTGCTGAGAGATTTCAGCTTTTCAAACTTTTTACCGCACTTATGGGAAGAAATAATATTAGTTGGAGATTACTTAGGCTGTTTAGATTATGCAGATGACATAGTCATTTACATATATTTAAGCACTCCAGGGAATGTGTCTGAAAGTTTGTGACAATATTTTAGTAGTAATTATGTTGAACTATTTCCATAATTTAATATTAATTGTTAAATGTCTTTAAAAAATTTAAACTTTTCAAATAACATTCAACTATTATTAATAGCACATAGGATTAGTATATAACATAATTTATTGAGTGATATTATACTTTTCTCTTTTTTTGTGCTTACTGCCTTGGATGGAAATCGAATATGGACTTTTAGATTCATGAATAATAAATTTAAGATGATGTTCTAATCAATTAGATTATTCTATTGAAAGCAATCTAATAGCATCACTTTAAATTCAATATTCATGTATCTAAAGTCCAGGTTTGATTCCCATGTTAATATTATCACTAGTCAGGCCAGCACCACCTGAAGAAGAGTGACAGAATAGCCTAATTAATCAGAACATTACCATAAATTCAATATTCATGAATTTAAAGGACCAGGTTCAGAGAGTAATACCACTCAAAACATTGTTATGAACTAACCTGTGAGCTATTAAATAAAGTTTTAATTTTTCTAAATACATTTAACAATTATTATCAGATGATGGAAATAGTCCAACATATAATTATAACTTCTGAAAATGCTCTCAAGAGCTATCAAATGAAACAAGAAAGGAAAATTAAAGATAAAAATTTCAAAAAATAAAAGACTGGTAATCATCAATTAGAAAAAGTTAATAAAATAAGTTCATATTACATAACATGTGCAAGTGCAGACTGCTGGCAGATTTTAAACTATTATTCTTCCAAGTTAAAATAAATACTTAAAAAATAGATTTTACTCCAATCAAATCCACAAGAAAATTGATGGTCATTCTTTACAATTATTTAACTATACATGTTACATTTCAGCAATTACTACACACTAAAATAGGCATGGAATTCTTTCAGGAGCATATCATGGATATAAGTAAATCTATTCTTGAGTTCATTAAAAAAGAATCCTGATTGTTTCTTTGATAATGATTTTATTATTAGTGATTTGATATATATTGAATTGATATATTCCTTAGGAATATATTTCATTGTACATAAATTAAAAAAATATATTAAAAATAAATTTTATTTAATTTTAAAATGTAACATCATCGACGTTTAAAATATTTTATTATTAATAATAAAAACATATTGTGCACTCTTTATATAAATAGAAATTTATTTATTTGAATTATAATTTAAAAAGACAGTCAACTGTTGAATTGAAAATATTAACTGTAAAGAACTGATAATCATTTATTTAAATATTCTTAAATAAACTATATAATCATTTATTATTCTTTTGGGTCTTCACCAAGAATGACTTCTGCTATTAAACTATTTTGATCATATGGACAGGAGATCATCATGCTTCAAATAGAAAACATTAAATTTTAAACTTACAAAATGAATTTGAAATAAAGTTTTATTCCCAAGAATTTAGCAACCAAGACTCAAATGGATAATCTGTTATTCTATATCTTCATCTACAATGAGTAGGAGTATTTTATTCTACAATTTCATTCAGACCTGTCTACTGTCTATATTTCAAATGGAGTGCCATGCTAAGATCTTTAAATGTGCAGAAAGATAATACATCTTTTTATTTGTAAATAAATTAAGACTATTAAACAATTTATAAATTTTTATTAAATATTTTTTTAAATAATAAATTTTCTCATATAAACACTTTTATGCCTTATTAATTATTTATAACTTATCAGTTCTTAAATATTGTCCAAATCAATGTCTATTTATAAAATCTGTATTCAAGTTAGAGAAGATTAAATTAAGTGATAAAGTTCAAAAAGTAGGAGAAAGGATTGAAAAAGTAGAAGAAATGAAAGTAGTACCAAGGCACTTTGAAAATAAATAAATAGATATTTCTTTAGAAAAGGTGGTAGATATTATAGATATAGCTAAAGAATATAAATTCAATGTAGGTGATGAATAAAAACTTGAGGTAGGTAGGGGAGTCAGCGAAAAATAATTGTTTTTATAAGAGAAACCAAAGTTGATGTGGATTTAATAGAAGTCTCAATCCAAAATTGATGATGAGATTGAAAGCTATTGTAAAACTGATGCAATACATATTGAAGAATCTGAAATACTTGTTAGAAAATAATATTTAGATTTTATAAAATTATAAAAGAATATTTGATTGATGATGTAATCATGAATGATTATACCAATATCAAAATGTCAGGAAAGTCAAAAATCTATGCAAGTACATCAATGGATGTTGAAGTTGATACAGAAAGTATATTTGGGAAGAATAATGGTAAAGAGGCAAAAGTAGAAATATTAAGTTATTTAGAAGTCTTTAGTATACCATGTATAAAAAAATGTCTCATATTTTTTATGAAACTTCATATGGATGTAAAAAAAATATTGGAGTTTGTAGGTGACAGTAATAGTAATAAAAGGAAATGGTTTTGCTATCATAAAATAAGAAATTGTGAATAAAGCAGTTTTAACTGTGAATCTTATTAGATTCCAAAGTAGGAAAAGTTTTCATAGTGGTAAATTGTTACCTACTATATAAAATGGAATGTATAGTTTGTAGTAGTGATTATAAGAAAATTAGTTTACTATGGTATCAGGATACTATATTTATTTGAAATAAAGAATATATTAGATCTAAATGGATAAACCATTGTAATGTAATTTATATAAAAAATATGTTCAGTTTAAACCTAAAAATATAGATAGATATTATTTACTCCTGAACTTAACTGTATTGTTTGTTAAGAAACTGAATTTTAGTCGGATTAAAGTAACACATAATTCTAAGTCATAACCATTTTTTTTTTTTAGCAAAATTGGACAGTCTATTATTTTCTTTTTTTTGTACATAAGTCTCTATATTTAGTTTTTTAAATATTAGGAGTAAATATTTTTGTTAATTGTTATGTATTTGAGCTAATAGTTAAAGTTAATACAAGTATTAACTCAGTTCTGACTAAAAAAAAATTTAAAGTGAGAATAAAATTTTCATTTTTTAAAGAGTGTTAATGAAATGATATATTACTTAGGAATATATTTTATTGGTCTGTAAATGAAAAAAATATATAGAAATTTTATTTAATTTAAAAATGTGACATCATTGATATGTTTAAAATATTTTATTATTAATAATAAAAACATATTGTGCGCTCCTTATATAAATAAGTTTATTTGAATTCTAATTTTTAAAAAAAAATCAATTGTCGAATTTAAAATATTAACAGTAAAGAACTGATTCATTTAAATATTCTCAAATAAACTGTAGAATCATTTACTATTTATTGGCTCTTTGCCAAGAATGTATTAAAAAGTGTTTTGATCACATGGACAGGGGATCATCATGCTTTTAATTAAAAAAAAAAAAAACATTGATTTTAAATTTCCAAAATGAATTTGTAAAGAAAGGTTTATTTCCAAGAATTTGAGAACCAAGACTCAAATGGAAAAATTATTATTCTATATCTTCATTTCCAGTGAATAGTACTTTATAACCATCAACTGCTGCAAAATCAGGATTTTCTACAACTTCATTCAAGCCTGTCTACTGTCTTCTATCTATATTTTAAATGGAGTGCTATAAAGGGGAAAAAACTATCTGCTAAGATCTTTAAATTTGCAGGACAGTAGGACTATTTACTGGTAAATAAATTAAAATGATTAAATTTATAAATCTTTATTTAAATATTTTTTTAAAAAATAAATTGTTTCTAAGTATTTTTATGCCAATATTAATTATTCATAATTTATCAGTTCTTAAATATTGTCCAAATCAATGTCTATTTATAAAATCTATATTCAAGTTAGTATTTCAAAATGTTTAAAAAAAATAATACAAATAGCATAATTTATTATTTTAAAGATATATTTTAGTACAGGTTATAAAATATATAATGTGTTATTTAAAGATATTTATAATTTTAAATTTATGATTGTTTAATTGCTAATACATATATACCCTTATTTTTTTATATGATGATTGGTCAGTATTACATATATCAACAGTTTGGATATTGTGATTGGATGTTTGGTTCGATAGTATTAATTCCAGTTTAAAATTTCCTGACTTCATTTTTATGACTTACTTTTTGTAATAAATACTTTTATGAGTATGGGTAATGTCATATCTTAATGAATATACATATGATGATGAATTAGTATTTAAATATTTTATATATGAAATTTTAAGAATAGTTGGTTCTTTTTATGCTGTTACTTAAAATATTCTAGTAGCGAGTTGATTTTATATTTAACAGGCATTTCATATATTGCTTAATCTTATAAGCCCTCAATGTATAGGTTAATGGGTTATTAATTATTAATATCAAGAATAGCTTAGTTCAGTGTGGCAATATCTTGGATTGTTAATCATGCATGTATTTATTGATTTATGAATTTTAATGTTAGTAGCTATTATGTTACTGTTATTCTTTTTAAGTAAATTATTTCATTTGATAATTAGTTTATTATTGACCAATACTTGAATTATAAAATATTGATATGCCAAATTAATATAGATATCCAAATGTAACTCATGCTGAATTAAACTAGTCTTTTTACTTCAAGATTTATTATTAGTTGGAAGAATTTCATTTTATAATTTATAACTACCCAATATTTGTGTAATTATGACTTTGCTAGTAAACTTAAGTTCTTTCTTTGGTATTTTTTTTTATATTAGTTAACAATATTAAATTACAATTTGGGATAGAAAAGGGATCTAGCACTTTCTAGTAAAGATACATATGGAACAATTTATCCATTATAATATATATATATATTGAAACGGTTACACCTGTTTCACCTATTATCAAAGATAATAGTATATATTTGTTGTACTCAGATGGCGTGTATTTCTTAAATTTTAAAAAACTTTGCTTATAATATTGCGAGTATGTGCGTATATAATCATCCCATTAATATAAAATTACAATCTCAAATATTTATATACGAGCATAGTCTGTTCGATTTGTTAAAACTGAATAAACATAACTATAATTAAAATTTATCTATATCATAGCATAATAAGTTTAAATTTATAATATTACTTATTTTTCAAAATTCTTTCTAAATAATTATTTAAGCCAGTATTACATTTTGAATATTTTCCAAGTTAGATAATTTTCAATTCTTTTGTTTGCTTAAAATTACAAGCAGAAAGTTTTATCAGTTTTAACATTTCGTTCCAAAAATAAACCTTTCTGGCCAAAATTTGACCTATTTAAAAAGTATAACCAATTATAATATTCAGTCAGGCATAAATCTATACAAATTGCTTGTGACCATTTATCTTGGAAATATATCTTTTAAAACCGAAGTCAATTAAAACAATAGAGTCTTTCCAAGTCCAGATTTAGCTATATTTAATATTTTACTAAACTGGATATTTGGTTAAGGGCTAATTCGAACTAGTCATCTCGTGATGTGGCAGACTCAGAAGTAGGAGGTTACTTCTGTCAAAAATACAGCATAAAAAGGGGCCCAAAATAGCCACCAAGTCTCTAACCAAACCTCTCTCTTCCATCCATCCATCATCATCCGTGTTAATTTTTTTTGTTGCTGAGAAATTTGTGCTTGCTACCAAATTTTATTTTCGAAGACCAGAGTTAACTAAGAAAACTGTTCCTGCCGTTTAGACTGCTAAATCTAAAAAAAACCATCATCCAAGCTGCTATAAAATGACCGTTGGCTAGAAGACACAGAGACAGCCGTTTGCTCTTCCACGAGCGGCTACCGATGAAAGAAGACCTCCACCATGCCCATCACAAGAGAAAGAACCTGTATCTGAAAAACCAGATAGTTCCTGATCAGAGAAATGGAGAAAGCTGCCACAGAGATAGATTCACGAAGTTACATCACGACTAAAACCTAAGAGAAGCCCAGCCTGACTGAATATAAAGAGAAGCGCAATGAACAAGACCTTAAAGACTTTCCGGTAAATCCTTTCTACAAAATATTACATTTCCTAACTAAAACGTATACCAAATGAAAGCTAGCTAAATAAATCACATAATTTATAATATTTCTAAATGTTCCACTAAAATGTTTATCGTAAAATGGTTTAAATCTTAGAACACACTCAATTCTTGCTTGATCATTAATAACTTTAAGTAGGCGTTGATCATTAATAATTTAAATAATCACACACATCTAATTTCTATAAAACCATACTATAAATTTTTATGTCTAAATTATTATCTTATCGATCATTTTATGCAATTCTTATATTTTAAGTTCATGTTTATTGATTTATGCTGTGTTTTTATCGGAACGGAGTCTGGTGTGTTAATAAATTATTGGGGGAAGGGAGTGAGCAATTACTTTTATTATATCAATATTGCGATATAAAGAATATAGCTAAGACTCTTTTTCTGAATTATATTTGTTATAGAGTGAATCGAACAAATTATTTAAAATCTTTTACTAAAGTTATTTAAAAATGTATATTTGCTTATATTATTTGAAACGCATCTTTTCTCAAATTATTTAAAATCTTTTGATAAACTTATTTAAAGATGTATATTTGCGTATATTATTTAAAACGCATCTTTTCCCAAGTTAATTGAAAATGAAAATGTTTCGCTAAAGTTATTTAAAAGGTATCTTTAGCGTCTATTATTTAAAACGCATCTTTTCTAAAGATTATATAAAATGAAAATGTTGCTAAAGTTAGTTAAAACGTATATATTGCGTATGCTATTTAAAACGCCGATTTTGCCCAAGTTATTTAAGAATTATATTTGCGTAAATGATTTAAAATATGTATTTTGCCAGTTATCTGAAAAAGTATATTTCACACAAGCTATTTAAAATATAGATTTGCAATCGTTAGTTAAAACCCATTTTTCATTATTAGTAAAGTCTATTTTGACGAATTATTTAAGATATAACTCACATTTTATTATTTAACAATCCGTTTGATATTAGATCTAGTTATACTCTATAACTAATGTCCCCAGTTCTATAAGTAGCTATGCAGAAAACCCTTAAATCAGATTCTCATTATCGCCATCATTTTATCATTTAATAATCTCAGTTATGAACTGACCGGTGGTAGTAGCACTGAAGAAGCTAAGATTTTGGCGTAATTAAATTTATTAAATATTAATTTAGCGTTGCAAATGTATTGCTAATTTGCATAAAAATGCATATCTACTTGCTATGTCTATAATGGCCCATCTCAAGATTGTTCCACGTCCAGGCACGCCTCGAAAGTTTAGGCCACTGCGACAGTTCTTCGTATTTCGTCAAGTCACGCCTCGAAAGTTTAGGCAAATGTGACATTTATTCTTATATAACGAAACCAAAGCGTTTCCAAAGGGCTTATAAGCCAATCTTCTGTTCTTAATAAAAAGGCCTCTTCCATTGTAGCAAGCAGATCGGTTAGGGAACCGTTTACTAGGTAATAAACCCCATTAAGAATGCATTCGAGCCGCACTTATCTGATAGTATAGTTTCTAACGCACTAGAATCTGACGTTCCCCTGCCACCACATCTCAGTTCAGTTTCCCTAGAAAGTGACTTCGGCTTTGATCCGACCTAGAATCTGAGTTAATGCGTTTATCTGTATAACAATATTATATCACGCAAATATCTATAATATGATTTTGAATATATTTATAATATAATCTTAAACTTAGTCATTATAATATTTTAAACTTGGCAACAATGATATAATCTTCAACGTATTAGTAATATCTAGCATTTATCCATCAACTCGATTACTCTAGCTAACTATAACCGATTTCAAACATATAAAACATGGCATGAATTACAGCATGAAAGGTGACATAAGCTTACTAAGAGTCTATTGCTTTGTAATATCATTTTATACCATGAGAAAACATACTCAATGCTTTGTAATATTATTTTATAACTTTGAGAATCCACTCAATGCTTTATACTATTATTTTATACCCTGAGAACACATTGAATGCTTTGTAATAATATTGTTTTATAACTCTGAGCATGCATTCATTGCTTTGTATTATTATTTATAACCCTGAGATCCATTCACCTGCGTGTGAGCTAGCTGTACATAACCTACTATGCTTGAGTATTTATTGTTATATTAAATTTATGAAATATAAATTTGTCTCAGTCTCATTACTTGCTCATTATCTTATGAATCACTAGTTAAGTTATCTAAGGTATATAATAGAATTTGTAATAAGGGGGGAATGTCTCATGTTTTACTGCTTTGCTATTGCTGGAACGTGATCAAAGAGATATCGAGTGTAACCTCAGGCATGTCATTCGCGATGGGTTGACTTGGAAGCACGAGTGAGAGAGTTAAGGTATGATCAGACGTAGGGTATTACTATCCCGACTTGGTCAGCTTTTGGTTTTCTGGCTTGGACTCTCAATCTGTTGAGCAAATGTACAAACCTGACCGTTACAATATATATATATATTGTAATGGGTTAAAAGAATACTGATTACTGGATATAGATAAAGAGCATGTATTTTTGCTTCTTTTTTAAATAACTGCCAACCTTTGGTATATGAAATTATAAAACAGCTAATCTGTGAACCAATTATTTATTTATCCTAACTTACAGTCATTTCTAATTTATGAGCAGCATACAAATTAGAATATTTACAATGCCCACCCATATTAAATCTTCTTTATCTCATTACACTAATCCTTATAAAAACCAAACCAAGAATAAGACAAATTTTAATTTTGATGCTTTCAAATACAAAAAATACATCTAATGGTGAAATTATACTATAAACCTCTCAATTGCTTATATTCCCCTAACATTAAAAAAACGCAGAATAAAATAAGTGAATGAGAATCATGATGTAGTCAACAATAATAACTTTATTACAAAAATATACTTAAATAAAATATTTTTTAAAAATCAATTAACAGTTAATAATAAGTAGATATGTAATGTAAGCTTTCCTTTCATTTGAGTTTAATTAAATGCCCTTTTTTTAATCAATGAAGATTACTGCCAGCAAAAAATGAGAGAAAAAAATATTTATACAAGTTGTAAATAAAAGCTATATATAACTTCTCAAATTCATACACATATAACTTACAATAGCTATAAAACAATAACACATTATATTAAATATGTGTTACATTACTCACTATGGGTGTTTTTTTTCATCTATACCAATGTTTCCCAACCACTGGTCTGGCACCAGTCTGAATATTTTCTTTTTCCAGTCAATGGCTTTCATGCAAAAATAAACTGAATCATGTTAATGAAATATGTATGTCTTAATCTTCATGAAAAAGCTCCTATTGAACTATCTTCCAATATTGCTCTGGAATCCAAATTTAAGGAAACTACTATGATCAAATTTGGATATCTGTGAATAATGAATATCCAGAGCTTAGCAAGAAAGCTTTAAAATTATTGCTAAGTTTTTCCATAACCTATTTATGCGAAAAGACATTTTCATCATTAACATTTATAAAAACAATATACTGAAATCGCTTGTATTCTGATGCTGCACTTAGTCTTTCTGAAGCAACTTTGCAGCCATGAATCGAAAAAATTATAAATGAAAGCAGGAGCAAATTTCAAATATCAATTAATGATTAATTATTTTTTTGTGAATCTATCTCTTATTTATTTGTTAATATTCTATACATTTGTTGTTTGCAATCTTTTGATAATTTTTTTGTAATCAATATAAAACAAAAATCAGACATGGTCACTTTTGTAAGATGTTTTATTTCACGTTAATGTGTTATATGTTTTACTAATTATTTGTTCATTTTTTGGGTATTTATATTATTTGATTTTTTTTGTTTGTTATCAATAAAATAATAATAAAAAAAAAAATTTTGTGAAACACCTTATTTTGTAACTTTGCCGTCACAAAATTTTTCTTGCTGGTCCACCAAAGAAAAAAGTAGACAAATGGTGTGTTAAAATATGTTCCATCTATAAAATTGGCATATATTTTGAATACTTATTTCAAGTGAGTATTAATGACTATATTTCTTATAAACTTTGTGATGAAATTACTTCACTATTCTACAAGTATTTGCTTCTGTCATGGTAGTTAATTTATTATTTTTAAGGAAATACAATTTCTAATATCATGAATAAATATACTTCCCCTCAAAATGATTTTATATTTATAAAAAAAAAACTATTTTATTTGTATTCATCTTCTAATTAAAATATAAAATAACATATATTTATTCAAAATATTATTAAAGCTAGTACATACCATTATTATTGTATAAATAAATATCTATTTTTTTAAAAAACATATAGTATATGCAACAATGCAACTTTTTGTTTAACTTATCTTAATGTAACAATAAGTGTCTGTTCTATGCTGATTAACAAAATAAATAAAATAAAGCAATCATAGATAAATATATAGATTATAAACTAAAATTCAAAAAGAAATAAATTGAGAGCAAATTTATATGTATTGTAGCTTTATATTTTTCTCATGGAAAATCATAAATAGGAATATGGTTAAAGTTAGGTGAATCCATTTTGTTGTGAGATGAGTGTTTAGGAAGGTTGGGGTGAAATGTCTTTTGTATGCGATTTGTTAATATGCAACCAAAGGATTCTTATAGAAATGATTAAACAATATGAAAAGATGGAGGAAATAATACGTGCGTTTATTATTGTTGGGTGTTTAAAATGCAGTTGTGAGCAAACATAAGAAGAAAAAAAATGTTGAGAATTATGATATAGGAAAAACAAATAAAAGAGATATTTGGTTCATTGAATTTTATAGTGAATAATTTAGTAATTGCAAACACATGGTTTAAAAATCATTCAAGAAGATTGTATATATGGAAAGTTCCAGGTGACATAGATATCAGATAGACTATAAATTGATACAGGATTCACACTCTTTTCCTGGTCCAAATACAAACTCTGATCACAATATGGTTATGATAAAGAATGGAGAAAAGAAAATTTGTTTTCTTATGAAACAAAAATGTCATCTACTTCAATTAAAATTAAAATCAAGATAATGATCATACAAGATATTTCTTATCTTAAAAAAAAAAGAGTAATAGAATGTACTCTTTTTACTTTTTTGATTCTGTTTTAGATTTTAATTTTTTGTAGAATACTTGCAGCCTGCCATGCTGCACTGTCTGATCCACATGAATAAAAAACATAAGTTTGTATCAGCATTTCTTCCTTTACTCACAATTGTTTGTTTTAATTATCTGTTAATCTCTCAAGCGTAAACATCATTTTTTGAATAATAAAAATCATTCTCAATCATGCTTTTATTAATTTATATTTTCAAGTATTAATTAATTTCTTTACATTTTAAAGATTTTCATTCATGACTAAAAGAAAATAATGTTTATCTAACTAAGATTTAAAATATTTTGACTTAGGATAAACAATATCAATCCAGAACAGTAAAAAAAAATCTTGAACTTCAAAAAAGTGCTTCATGTATATATATATTATTAATGTAAATAAAAGTCATCCTTATCTTAATGCAACCCTTTCACCAAAAAATTAAAAGCTGATAAATATTGTAGTATATCCTTTAACAAAGAAAAAATTTTAAAAATGAAAATGCTAAAAATATCATAGATGATTTTAAAAGTCTGAAGATAGAAACTCAAATGAACTTACTGAATTTAAGTCTTACATATATGATTTAGCTTTCTGGCCCACAATACTTTTGGGTTCTACAACTTTGGACAATCCACACTGCCTGATGACACTGTTTTCATGCAAAAGCACAGAAATATGCTGTTTGTAAGACCACTCATACATCTTACGTCCTGTAAATTGTTCAATACTTGATGTTGATGAAGTCAACACTTTCCCAACATTGCTAGCATGTGAACATTACCATCAATGAGTTATGATAGTCTGTATGGACATTACTATTGAATAATCAACTGTGTATCATATGAGGTGTAGTGTAATTTGTGTGAGATACTGCAAATTGTAACTATTTCGCAAACATCTCTACTTTCCTTGTTAGCTGGCCCAATTTAATAAATGAGGAGTGTAAATCACGATTCGGCAAACTTCACTTTGCGAGATCGAAAAAAGAAAATGGCAGAAGGAGATTCACCATTCAAGTTGTTGGATTTGCCTTTGAATAAATAATAAAAAAATATACAAAATCTAAATCAGCCCAGTAATGTTATATCTATTTGTTTTTGACTAGAAACAGTGCCATCAAGTGGTGTGGATCATCCAAAGTTGTAGCAATGATTGATCATATATCTGCAAACAAACTGAATCATATTAGAAAGATAGAATTTTTCTAGTCATTCTTTAGAAATAGGGATAAATGTATTACAAATATTCATTATTCAATCAATTTTACTATATAAAAACAAATGGAATTAAAGAACAAAAGCACCGTCTTTTATTTTCAGAAATGAGCAAAGGGATATATGCAATTCTTGCAAAATATTTTCATTGAAATCTGAATTGTTTTCAAAAGTAGAAATATAGTATATTAAAATTATCTGGCCATGGACTTTTAAAGATCATTTGTGAATAGGTACTAACATATTAACAGTTTACTGCAAGTGTTGAAAAGAACGTCTATTATAAAAGTAATAAATTGATTAGGCTAGCATGTAAAGGACAAAATGAAAAGAAATTGCTTTGGCATATTTAAAATATTTAAGTGAATTCAACAAGTTTTTCAAACTACATTAACAAAAATATAATAATTATGGATGATAAAATATGAATTATTTGTCACATATTTATGATAATTTTTTTAGAAATTAGAAAATATGTAAAATAATTTATAGATGAAATTTTACTTCAAAATTATTACACTCATATACCATATAGTTTACACCAATTTTACATGCTAATTAATCAGCATTAGTTATAAAATCATCATTTTAACTATTATCAATTCATTGTAGGATGATCTGTCTATCCATGTCTAATGCAATTTCTCCTATTCCTAGCCTCTACACATCACCAAGCTTCCTTATTCCATTTATCCATCTCACATGTGGCTTTCTAGGTCTTTTAATTTCTTGGGATGCAGTTTAAAACATAACTGTCTATTATTTTTTCTACCAATAGGTTAAGACTAGTTCTATTTTAGTCCCTTAATCCTTTCAATAATGTCAGTAATATCTTATAGTGCTCTCATCCAAGTACTTAAAGTAATCCATCCAAATTTAATTGTGTGATTAATTTCATTCATTACATTTCCATCTGTATTAATAATCTGACCAAGGCATGTGTAGCTGTTAACTATTTTCAATTTGTAATTATTAATTTTTATTATTTTCTGAAAAAACTACTTTAGTCTTTTTAACATTTATTTTTAGAATCATTTTCTTATTTTCATCCAATAACTCTAGCAATATTTCCTGAAGCTTAGAAGCATTTCTTTCAAAACCAACTATACCATCTACAAAATTGAAATGATTTAGATAATCTCCATTTACTTTTACTTCCTTAACTTCCCATTTTAATTCACAAAATATTTATTATCAAACTGTTGTAAAAAGGTTTTAGATATAGAATCATCCTACCATATACACTTCTCAATGTAATTTTTTTCAGAATTACAATGTAATCTAATCATTCTTGTTTCGTTTCAATAAATATTCTCTAGAATATGACAATATCCCGAATCTATACCTTGAACCAATGTTTTAATCACTGAAGAAATGTTTACAAAATCAAATACCTTTTCATAATCTACAAATCCAAAACATAAAGGCAGCTCTTACATTCATTGATCCATTCTACAACTTGTTTTGATAATTGGATGTGATCTGCTTTGCTAAAACCACTTTTAAATCCAGCTTGTCCTTTTGGTTGATTAAAATCCAAGTTCATTGTAGGCAAGTTATAATTATATTGGATAAGATTTTGTACAGAACTGAAGTCAGTAATTTTTAATATCTTCTTTATCACCTTTTTAAAATGAGTATTACTATTGCATTCTTTCAATCATCTGATACCATTTTATCATTTAGACACTTACTATAAAACTTTGCCAAAAAAAAATTCTATTTCTTAACTTGCTTTGGATATCAATTATAATTCCATTATTTCTTGGAGTTTTCCCCTTGTCCATAGATTTAATTACAAGTTTCATTTCTTCATTTAAAATGCTGGGCAATTCAGATGTAATAACTGGAATAAATACTGCTTTCTTGTTCATACTATATAATTTTTTGTAGAATGCTTCCACACATTTCAAGATGTCATCTTTTAATAATAGTTTATTTTGATTGTCAATTCACAATTATATTTTCTTATACTGATATTAAATCTTTTTCATAGCATTTTACAAAACTCTAGATTTTCTCTTTTAATGGATCATTTAAAAATATTTTCATATTTCTTTTCTTCTTACAATATCTTATCGTAGTAGTAGATTTACTGATAAATTGCTTTTTTTGAATAGTCTTTGTTGCAGTTTTTAACAGTATGTCAGTTATCTTTTTATTGATTTCATTCAATCTGTTAATATTTTAAAACAATTTGCAAATTCTAATTTAAATTAATTGGAGTATTTTTGAAGGTTAAAAATACCAACTGTTAAGACTATTTTTCTTAAATTTTTGTCTCCCTAGTTTTGCATTAACATTTATCTTCATCTCACTAATTAATAATCACTTTCTGTATTAAATCTATTAAAAGTATTACAATCTTGAAATACATATTTTCAGTTAGTCAAAATATAATCTAATTCATACCTTTATTTAGTTGCTTCCACGATCATTTATTTCTGTTAGTATTTTTCTCAAAGCATTAATTCGAAATATAATTGTTTTTTTAGTTTTTTTTTTTTTTTGTAAACTCTACAAGTCTGTGTCCTCTCTCATTTCTATCATCATAATCAAATTTACCCATAGCACTTTCATCTTTCAATTATTAATCAATTCTAACATGAAAGTCTCCCACTACAATTTTAAAATGTCTTTTGGTCTGATGAAAAGCATTTTGTATATCTATATAAAAATCCTCTATTTTTTCATCACCATGAGAACTTTTTGAGGCATAAACTTGAATTATCTGCATTTGCTATCTTCTATTAAATTGAATAACCAATCTTGTCATTCCACCTCATGTACCATCAGTCTTGACAATATTGTTCTTCCATTTTTCAATTGTAATGAATCCCACTCCATTTGTGCTTTCAATATTTGTGCCCTTGTGTTAAAATACATGTCCATCTTTTAAATTAATTATCTCTTCACTTTTTCTTCTAATCTTGCAAATAGCATTAATGTTCAATTTAATATTAGACAATTCTTTCTCCAATGCATGCAATTTTCCTTCATTTGAAAATAATCTGCAGTTGTACGTACCTAAATAAAAGGTTACTGTCGAGCAGTAATCTGGGCCTGTTTCCAGGAGATTCCTAGAACCACCAATTAAACTGTCATTGCTGGTGACTTTAACCTCTCTTGGAAATAAGATCTATAATTTAATTTTGTGTGATATGATTATAAATATCTACTAAAATAATTTATTTACACATTCATCATACCAGTGTTTCTTGATCTTAAATTTAGAAATAAAAAGCTAATCAACTCACTGATGAGAATTGACAGGCAAAACTCTCCATACAGTAGTGCCACCCTGTGCCAACCAGAGTAATCAATGGGTTCCAGAAGGCTTGTGCATAAAATCCCCATCTAGTGCCTACTCATCCAATACCCCCAAACTACTTTCTGGCTTGTGGCCTTCGTCAGTGAGGAGCCTTGGATCTGATAGGTGCAGTGATCTCAGATCCAAGATTCCTCACTGACGAAGGCCACAAGCCAGAAACTAGTTTGGGGATATTGGGTGAGTAGGCACTAGATGGGTATTTTGTGCACAAGTCTTCTGGCCCCCATTGATTACTCTGGTTGGCACAGAGTGGCACTACTGTATGGAGAGTTTTGCCAGCTTAATAACAGTTATGTGCTAGCATAAGAGATGGTTATCATGTGATGAGAATTGGTGAACAGTTCATTAACTATAGTAATGATTGTACAGTAATAACAGTTGCCATAACAAAAATGTTTGGAATAGATATTAGAAATGTATCCTGTTCAACCCTTTAAGGATTCAAAAAACATTCAAAGAATCTCCTTTCAATTAACAGCGAACTGCTTTATGCAACCAGTTATAAAAAATATATATATTATTAAATGCCAATATAAAAGCAAAATTTCTGGAATTCATACTAAGGGAAGAACATAAATTATCATTTATAGATGAAAAATTATTGCTCATTTTAACGATATAGATAGTAAACTTTATTGAGAACAAACATGATAATGCTGCAATTGTATCTTGAAAATACCTTTGATTAGAAACTCACATTAAAGAGTATATTCTTAGTGCAGTAATGGTTTAACTATTAAAAAATTATCTAAAATTAAATGGTCAATGAAAGCAGAATAACAACATTAAAAATTAGTTGTCATCATCTTATCTAATATCTGCAATTCAAATTTTGGGGGAAATATGTAGAGCGGAAATTTCATCTTTATTCAAGAAAATAGTATGACATAATTCTGCTGATAAAAATTTCAATTTCATTTTACAAAGAATGAATACTACCAGCAATGAGCACTGATTAATTGAAGAATATGGTCTGTTAAAATCATTAGAAAATTTTATTTATATTTCTTTAATTCTTATTTATTTGTATTGATGGAAGAGCTTGCTATAGACATAAAATATACAAAAAATTTCAAAATACTCTTTAATTCAGAAAAAAAAGAATCAATTGAAAAAAATATGAGATTTACAAGAATAATATAAACATTACAAATTTTGACAATGAATTGGAACAATTTCTCCTCTTTATATTTGAAGATTTAATATATATATATTATTTACCAGACAGCAAATAAAAAGTCCTCAATATTTCCAAATGTTGAAATTATTTATTTTTATTTTAATTCTTTCTATTTCAAATGCATCATAAGAAAAATCTCAATACTGAAAAAAGTGAAGAACTAAGTGAAATACCATGTTGGAGAAAAAAAAAAAATAGTATGGCATTTTGTAAATAGAATGAAAAAAAATGTTAAATAATACTGATACTTTGGGGAAAAACTGATGAGATTGTTTGAGAAAAATCAGAAGTTTTTTTATATTCCAAATGAAATATACACAGTTCAAAGTATTTGTTTATTTTTCAAATTATTTTCTTTTAATATATAGAATTTTTATATATTCAAATGTTTAATATATAGATATAAAACAAATATATAACGTTTTGAAATAAAAAATATTTAACTAAATATCACTGCCTTTTTCTTTTTTATTTGTAATAAACACATATATGAATAATTTTTTAAGAAATATTTATAACACCAGGGGCCCCAACTAGGATAATCTGCGTCTGGAAATTTAGGGACATCCAATATATCCACTGTATCATCTGATATTCAAGGCAATTTACACAGACATATAGATAAAGTTAAAAGAAGAAAAATATGTCAGTCTTAATATATATATATACTAATCACAGATAATTATTAATTTTAATAATTATTTTATATATTTTGTTACTTTTTAATAAACAATTAAAGTTGTAAAGTTAGAAATATATTCTATATTGAAATTGATAAAATGTTTAGATTTTAATACACCCTGTGCTCTACTCATAGGATGGACTTATCATCCACAGATCAATGAATGAAAGAAGTCTCCTATTCATCATTCTAAAAAAATCAAAAATACTACTGTTTATCTAAAAGTTTGTGATGACTGACATTATATTTGTACTTATATGTTGGACTATTTCTGTTATCTAGAGTTGTTAAATATCTTTAGAAAAATTCAGTTTATTTTAAATTTTTCAAATATTGTCAACTACTAGAAATAGCACATAGATTAGTATATAACATAATGTTTTGAGTGGCATTATTCCAGTCTTTTCTTCACCAATGATATTACTAGCATGAGAATTAAATCTGGGATCTTTAGATTCGTGCCTACTAAATTTCTTATATAATGTTATCTATGTAGTGTTTTGTAAAATGGCAGACATGTTTGTGCACTCCAGAAAAAACTAGAATTTATTCGTAAGGCTGTTTTTAGATCACGCTCTGGTAGCTGAGGAATTTAATTAGTGCATTGACGTAATGGCAATCGACAATTCCTAGAGATATTTGCTAATTACAAATGTTTCTAGATAAGAGACGTTACCTTATTGGTCAGTGCATTGATTGATCATTGCAGTTGTCAGAGAGCGATAAGAAGACTAGGTAACATCAAGCAGTGTAACATAGAGAGCTGTAGAGAGCAGTCGCACAGTAGCGAGTAGCAGACAGTATGGAGTGCATCTACAGTAGAGTTACTGTTCAATTCCAGTAGGAGATAGCTGACGGCAGTCGCAGTGCTTACTATGAAGAGTTTGTGTACAGCTACACTGGACTGGGGTTAAAGTAGGCCCATTGTGAACCATTTTGTAGCAACCAGCCTGAAAGAACATCATGGGAATTGAACTTTAGTGAACTGTAGAAATAGATCGTTGCAGACCATTCGTTTGGAGAGCATCCGCGTGAAGACCATTCATTGGAGAGCAGTCAGTGCAGACCATTCGTTGGACAGCATTTGTGGCAGAGCATTCAGTGCAGACCATTCATTTGGAGAGCATCCATTGCAGAGAATACAGAGAATATTCAGAGCATTCGTTGCAGACCATTCGTTGGAGAGCATACGCAGTTGAACAGTAGCGAACGTTATTTGCTGACCGCACAGTATGACTTGCAGTTATAACATTGGCACAGTTGTAAGTGCGGATATAACAATCTAAAGATCCAAGATTCCATTATCATTACACTAGCACAATACTCAGACCATCAACTCTTTAAAAAAAAGATATGACGACTTAAAATGCTGTGTTATATACTAACCTGTGTACTATTTACAACTGTTGAAAATACAGTATTTGAAAAAATTAAATAAAGTTTGAATTTTTCTAATAATATTATCAATTATGAGATGATGGAATAGTCCAACATAAAATTATAAATGAAAATACTATATTTAACAACAAACTTAAAAATAATATATTTAATAATAAAACCGAACATCCAACGATTACAAAACAAATTCAGTAAAAGTCATCAATATAATCATTCAATAAAAAAAAATTAGCAATGAAGAGAAATGCAATTCAATAAGAAATTAAATTCTAAAATTAATCCATGGACTTAATATAAGTATTTAATAAAAATACAAAGAATAAATCATACAATCCATAAGAAAGTAACTGACTACAATAAGTTTATAAAAAATTAAATTCCAAAAATATATTTGTGTACAAGCATAAGCATAGATACCATTAAAGTACACAGGCCAAAACATGTCATAAGAAATAATTGTTTAACATGCACAAAATAAAAAACAAACCATGTATTTCATATTAAATTAAGTTTAAACAGAAAGGTTCTATCAGATGATGAAAAAAAAGTCTTAAATGGTCTGGACTATGCATGTTTCTAGAAATGACAATAAATGGATAATTTAAGTTTCAAACTGATTTCCAAGATAACATTAGAAACAAGCCAATCAATGGTCCAAGTTTAAATATTTGTTTTAATATTCTATTCATGTTCTTTGGTTTTATAAATATTTTACATTTGTACACATTAAATTTTCTACCATCATTTTTAATATACATCTAGTATTTAGAGCTACATCACTAAGATTATTTTTATCACTTTTACTTTATCAGAATGACAACTTATTGGATGTCTTCCATTAAGTTAAATAAACTAATCTTATTATTTTGTCTGGTATATTATCAAATATTGCTCATTTTTTTATTTACTATAAATCTCATTCCATTAGTAATATTTGTGTCTTTAAAGTCCACATCCACTGTTCAAATGAATTATCCTTTTATCTTTTCTTCAAACACAAAATATTATTTAATATCAGTCATTCTTCATATAAAAGTAATCTACAAATATCAACATCATTTTCAACCAATATTGATCCACTGCAGGATGATCCCTACAAGTTCAATCCCTCTTCTCCGACCTATAGCCTCTCTTCTCATCACTCTATCTTATTTCATCCATCTCACATCTGGTCTCTTTTTAGGTCTTTTACATTCTCTTGGATTCCAGTTTGAGATTTCAACTGTTTATCTATTATCATCTCTTTTAGCAATACATCCAGCCCAATTCCGTTTGTCTTTTAATTCTTTCAATGATATCAGCAATATCTGTTTGTTCTCACACATGTATTCCATTTTTGATCTCTTCTTGTTACTCCAACATGCATCTCTCCATACTTCTTTAAGTAGTCTGAAGTCTCTGTATTACTCTTTTGTTACGTATCCAAGTTATAGAACCATAAGTAAAAACTGCTAATACACATTTATTAAATACCTTCCTTTTCAAATAAATAGCATATTACCCTTTAATATTAAGTAATTTCTACTAAAAGCATTCCAAGTAAGTCTAATTCTATGATAAATTTCATCCATTATGTTTCCATCTGTAGTAATAATCTGACCAAAATATTTGTAGTTGTTAACTTCTAATTCATTATTATCAGATCTTTATTTTCTTTGAAAAAATCCATTGAACATTACTTTAGTCTTTTTAACATTTACCTTTAATCCATCCTACTTTAATCTGATCTCTTGCAACATTTCCTGAAGCCTAAAACACTATTTGCAAAAACCATATTATCTGCAAAATCTAGATGACTTACATTAAAAAAAATATTCCCTTAGCTTCCAATTTTAATCCACAGAATGCTTCTTGCAAAACGGCTGTAAAAAGTTTTGGAGATATGAAGTCACCTTGTCATACACCCTTATCAATGTTAATCTTTTTAGTATCATTATGTAATCTAATTATTGCTGTTGCATTTTTTATAAATATTCTTCAGAATATAACAGTATCCTGGGTCTACACCTTGATAATCTAATTCTTTAATCATTGAAGAAATGTTTATAGAATCAAATACCTTTTCATAGTCTACAAATCCAAGGCATAATGGCAATTCATATTAGATTAGTCTTTTCTATAACTTCTCTCAATACCTGAATTTGATCCCCTGTACTATAACCACTTTTAAATCCAGCATGTTCTTTTGGTTAGTTAAAATCCAAAGTTCACTATAAATGAGTTGTAATTACTTTGGTAAAAATTTTGTATAGAATTAATAAAAGATTGGTAGATTTGTAATTCCTGATATCTTCTTTATCAATTTTTTCATATATTAATACCGCATTCTTCCAATCATCTGGTACATCTTTATCATTTAGACATTTGGTATATAACTTTGCTAATTTTTTTTTTATTCTTCACCTGCTTCTTTTAAGATATCAATTACAATTCCATCATTATCTGGAGCTTTTTTCTTCTTCATAAATTTAAGTACATCTCACTTCTTCATTTAATATCCTGGGCAATTCAGAAGGTATAGTAGTTGTAGGAGATACATTTCTTTGTTCGTTATTGCTATATAATTCTTGATAGAATTCTTCTACGTTTCATGATGTCATATCTCTTTTTAGTAATAGTTCCACCTTTTTTTTATTGTAGAAATGTTTCCTACCAATACTAAAATGTTTTACACTCTAGAGACTTTTATATGCTTCTATAACTTTCTTTACTAGTTCACAATTATACTTTCTTATATCATTATCAACTTTTTTTCACACAATTTTACAGAATTAGGGACATTCAATCCTTCTTAATGAGTCATTTTTATAATAAAAAAAATTGAAAAAAACCATGCACCTTCAACTGCATACTTAGTCCATTTATGCTTCTATCTAACCCTAAAATGAATGAAAAAACTCTTAGAACAAAATGTGGATATATATATATATGGAAATGCAAGTATATTGTCTATACTAAACTTAATGTAATTAGAAGGGATTTGAATTCAGATTTTCCAATCTTCAAACTTTAATGGACAGACTTCAATCTTCTCCACCCTTCAACTCTTCAACCATTCATATCATTAAAAATCTAATGATGAAATGCTCAAAGTTCTTGTTGATACCAATATAGGAACTTAATAAGTCCATTTAAATACAAAGAAGAGGGATGTGCAGAATACAGGTAGAATATATAATATTTAAATGCAAATATATTGTCCATACTAAACTTAACATAATTATAAGGGATTTGAAGTCAAACTTTCAAGCTCCTTGCAGCTATCCACTTCATTTTATACAACTGATACACATAACCACATATATGTGAAAAAGGTAAATGATCTCTAGTACACATATTTTATGCTGAACCAGCACTCATCACTTAATCCAGATCATCTCCCACACACATATATAATCAGTGTTCAGTTTATATTAAGATAGCAAATCTTCAAACTTTAATGGACAGACTTCAATCTTCTCCAACTTCCAGCTCTTCAGCCATCCGTATCATATTGAAGCTTCACGAATTGGGCCAGCTAAATTGTAATTATCAAAAAAAAAATGAGTTGTCAATATCCATGGTTTGGGATGCTAAAGTGTAATTGTGAGTTTAGAAAAGAGTATCAATGTATCATTTATGTGAAAATGCAAACATCAATACTATGTGGAGTAAAGGGAATTTTATTACATCCAAATAACATTTAATTCAATTATGATGTTTGAGAGAGTTGTTAGACTTCAAATTTAGCCAAAACTTTGAATGTTTCCGTATAACCTTAGTATAGATGTGTTACATGTGCTTGCAATGTTAACACTAACCTGGTGTATTCTTAGGTATGATCTTTGAACTATATGCACGAGTACTGAAATGTAATACACAAAATCCATTTCAATGTCATGGCTAAATTTAATGCTTACACACATAATAATTCTCTCTGCTAAATTTTCATAGTCAACATTAATTTCTCAGGGTTCAAATATACATCAGGCAATTAATCTATTATGCACCAATAAATTATTACTATTACAAAAAAATATATATGACTTCAAATTTAAAATAAAATAATAAAGTTTATTTACAAACAAGCAAACCAAATAAATAAATAACAAATGAATATATAAGTATTTACTAAGAAAAAATGTATGCATGAGTATGTATGTGTATTCTCAAAGCATATCTAAATCTGATAATCGCATTTATTCTTTTAACCTTGACGTCTAGCATTTTCCACGAATATCATATAAATATTGTATAATACTATGAAATATTACATATAAGAACATTATACTATTACTTATTAAGGAGACTTATTCTGCCCCCTTTTTTTATTATAAGAAAAATTGATAATAATGACCCCCCCCCTTTTTATACTATAAATAATAAATAAATTAGTCTTTTTTTATTTTGTAAAGTTCTCTGTTAATAAAACGTTGATATTACAATGTATATAATAATAAATGGCAGTAATATTATGTGTAGCGATGCTTCCATTTCATCTTAAAACAAATTATTTGAAGTTAATTTGATCATTAAATGAAATATACTGAACAGTTTTGAAATAGTGCTATAACTTTTAATGAAATAAAACAGAATGATATAGAAACTTTAGAGTTTTGATACTTCAGCTAGGATAAAGTAAAACTTATGGCTAAAATTTAATATCAGGATCTACAACTTACATTCTTTGTGATGGTTTTTATTTTCATTTATATGTAGGAGCTGTTGGTATAATCCTTTGATAATAATGATGGTGACCTAGATAATATTCATGGGCAAGTGTTTCTTAGCAAAGATAATCCTTAAGGCCTCTTAAGAATCTCAACCTGCAATGAACTTATTCCTTTGTTATTTGATTGTTTACCATAATGATTTTTAAATATAATTCCTATTGCAGTAGTCCATTTTCTAATATTTATAAAAAAAAATCTATAAAATTTTATTCACGTTCGAAGAATGCTAATCCAATTTTAGAATGTCTTTTTGTTAACCATCTTATGTGTGCATTCTTTGAATTCATGTTCCAGTCTTTCATAAATTTAATTATGTACTTTTTAATATCATCACATGACCGTTAAATATTATTCTGAATAATTTTAAGATAAAAAAACAACAACCTTATATTAATTTTTTTGACAAATACCCCATTACATTTAATTTTTTTTTTGTTTATAATAATGTATTATATAATAATATTTATTTTCTATTTTATATATATGAGTGTCTCTTTTTTAACTTGTATGCATGCAAACCTTGCTTTAATTTTTATTAAATTTTTTTAACATCAACACCAACAAGGAACACTTTATTTTAAAAACCTAATGTCAAAACGCAAACAAAACATCAACACCAACAAGGTGCTTCCCCTTTCAAAACAAAACATCAACAACGTTAAAATGCGGACAAGCAAATTTTCTCATTTGCAGAAATATTACCAAGAACAGGAATTTTTTGAAAAATTATTGGAAACGAAGAAATGAAAACATTTTTTTATCAAATGAAATGATAACCCACATAAATGGCTTTTCTCAGTTTTTTGACTGATTGTGTTATTTTAAAACAATTCATGTAAAATGATAATTTTTTTAAAAAATTGTATTAAAATCATTTTTAAAAAATGTTAATGTAAAAATAGAATTAGGTGTACATTGTTTTTATAAATAAAAAATAGGCAATATATATATAAAGACAAAAATAAACAAATACAATTTGAATAGAATTGATCAGAGAAGTGAATTTTATTCATCATGTTTGGAAAAAATGTAAAAGAAAAAAGAAAAATTTATTTTATTGAAAATATATAATTATTAGAAAATATAATATATATATATGAATTAACAAATATTTTTTATTAGTTACAGAGGAAAAAAAAATAATGGCAAAGTAATATAAAATACCAAATGAAACAATTCACATAGTCTTTCAAAAAAAGAAATAAACTTCTTACTTCTCTTGAGATATTATGTATATATAAAAAATATAAATAGGGATAAAATTTTATTTTCTAAATAGGGGGAGGGGGAGAGTATGACAGCAAAGTAATAAAAAACCATCAAATGAAAAAATTTACACAATCTTTCAAAAAAAAATTCTTGAAATATTATTTATATAAAAAAATATATATAAATAAAAATATGTTGACAGAAAATAATTGAAGGTGGATAGTTACTATATATTAGAAAATGGATATATTATAAACAAATTGCTCTGGAAAAAAATCCAAGATGGAAAATTGAAAGCTGTTGAGATTGAAATACATTAAGACTTGCTAATTATAGATGCCATTTTGAGAAAATAATTAAAACTAAAGAATTACGTTACATAGAAATATATTAAATGCTAAAATGAAGAAAAGTCCTAATAGCAGTGCAAGACCCATAGATTTAACATTTCATCATGCATCTACCATAATTATCAGTCGAGATCCACAGTTGCTGGAGTGATAGGCATCCAGGAAAATCATTTAAAGATTTAATCATCCTCACTTAATTAAAAGAATCAGTCACAGTAAAGAAAATTAACAATATTGCAACTTTTTAAATATATGGCTCTTTGAAGCAGAAATATAAAATTATTGACAATATTTCAGAATTCAGACAATTTAAATGAGTATTCAAAGATTGCCTGAAAATCTAATCACCCAATCAGAAGCTATTTAGCAAGACTGTAAGTCATTCATTTATAAATTTTTGCAGATTTTTAGCAAAACTTTAAAAAGAGAGAGAAAAAAAGAATCAATCATTTAAAGATTTAGTGATATATTATAGATGTTGATTTGTTTTTAACTCTCACTATTAGCTAATTTTGTTAAAAAAATTTTTTTGTTTGTCTTTGTAGGATAATCATATTTTTTTTTTGTATTATATAATAATCTTTTTGATATATATTTCTTTTGATATGATCAAAAATACATTTTAAAATGTGAAATATTGTGCAATTAATTAAGCATGATTAAAAATTAGACATTGAAATATATTATGAACTTATGAGTTATCTTATATGTTACCTTTATGAATCTGCTGGTAAAAGTTATTTTTATTGACATGAATGAATATTATTTTATATGTAAAAAAAAAATAGAATTTCAATAAAATGAGCGTGCTGAATGGATGATAGAATAAAAGCTTTATGCATACATTAAAAATCAGTTAAGATTAAACAGATTTCTTAATTACTAAAATAAAATTAATTGAATATTAATGCATGAATATATGTATGTGAATGTATATTTATAATAAAGTATTTGATTTAAGTATATAATCTGGGAAGTGAATTATATTATTTTAATATGAATTAAAGTATTATGGGTTATTAATTTCAAAAAGCTACATCAATATTTGAAATATTGAATCTGTTTATGACCCCATTTTACTTCAATACAATAAAGAGAAAGAACATGTTTAATAGTAATAACTTATTTTGATAATAATTTATATTTTATTACCAGTATAGTATACGGCAGAATAATTTGAAGCATTAAATGCAGAGTTATACATGCATTTATATTGCGGAATAATATAGATTATAATATAGCTATTTATTATTTTCTGTTATTGAATATATTTTCTTTTAGCCATGTCCATTCATATGAATTAAAAGGATTGGGGATTAATTTTTAATTTGCTTTTTGTGGATAGTTAACATAACCCTATACTATGAGCCCTATTTAGTATTTAAATTAATGAAGTTATGAATACTGTATTGTGACAAAAGGATTTACTTGCTACATATAATTAAAATTGGAGTTGCTATTTCACATGGCTTGCATTTTGAGTATGGACCGAGAATTTTATGTATATCATTATATTTGATGAATTTGCTTATTTATGTGAGCCAATTACTTCTTAGTGATTTTATTAATTAATTCTACCTATAAGTTATTTCAATGTTGATATCTTTTATTGTGTTATGCAGATTAAGAGAATTTAAAGTTACAATCAAGAAATTACACCAGTAATGAGAATTTGTCAAAGTCAATAAGAAAATTCATTCCAGAACATGGTACCCTCCATGAACATATGCATACATAAGTTAAATTTACACTACTTATTGCAATAGTATATGTAATGTGCTAATAACATTGTTGGGTTATATTAGAGTCTAGAAGATAATTATTATTAAAGCAAATGAACTTGATATTTAAGCTTGAAAATAAATTATTCAATAATGGTTTTGTACATAGTTTGTATATAAAAAAATTGATTGTGATATTTGTTAAACAAATATTTTCTTATGTGTATTGTCTTTAGCAGTAGTTTCATTCAATATATAGATCAGAGAAAATTATAAGAAACTTTTAAAGATACAAGTCTAATTTTTCTTTCATTGTTAGAAGGAGAATATAGGGTCATTCAGTACATCATAGAAAGCTGAGATTTTAATGTGAGACTTAGGATTTAAACCCAATCCATATTAATTTTCAGGTTCAGGAAGAATTTAATAGTATCTAACTGAACTATCAAGAACTGCTAAACATGAGATAAACACTAAACTTGTAGCATTAAGTCTCATTAATTGACTATTACATTATAAAAAAAAAGAATATAAAATGTTTAAAAATGACTTATTTACAACAAATTCATCTATTTCCTAATTCTTATTACTTAGTTATTTTTCTAGGTGATTTTATCCTATCCCAACTTAACAAAACTTGTTTCATTAATACCATTATTCTATTCTAATATCTCCCAATTTCATTATAAATATCTAAATCAAAATCTCTATCTCTTTCAATCCCTTTACCATTAAATTTCCCTACTCTCCATACAATTAACTTGATCATCTTTCAAGATGTCTTAAAAATAAGTTGTCAACAATCTTTGATCTCCACATAAATACACATACTCTAAAAATACTTATTTCATTTTTGTATTCTTTCGTGGTACTTAAAAAGTTAATATTTTTGTTTCAAATCAGTAAGCTCTCTTAATGTTATCATACATCCTTGTATATTTCACAGAATTAATATTTTTGTATAACTCCAAAGTATTAATTTTCATAATTTTACCTTTTTTAAATCTAAGCAATTTATTCATCATTTCTCCCTCTCATCAGAACTATGTACCATAATACATTCTTTTCATATTTATTCCTTTTCTTATATACAAGCATAAATTGTCTATTAACTTTGCAAATTGTAAAACATTTCCAATGTGAAGTATCTCAAATATAATCCAATCAAATACTGTTTTTTAATCATTTATTTTCTTATCTATATTGTAAACCATCATCCTATTCTTTCATACCCCCCTCATTTTTTCTTTTTCCAATTTCAAACTAATCCTCATAAGCTCTTCATTTCTTTCAATTATATTCTTCTTAACAATTTCTACACTTTCTCTTTAATTATTCTCAATCCATCTAGTTGGCTTTTCTGTTCACATCAGAAAATGTGATTCTTCTTCATACTCAAAATGTTAATTTTACTTTTATAAAATTCTCCAAACTTTATACTTATTCATATCTCTGTTTCCTTGCATATTTGTAAAATCATGTTTTATATTAACATCTTTGATCCTTCTTTTAAATATTCTTTTTATGACTATTTTTTGGCATTGCCTGTAAAAAAAATTTTCTATCCTTATATCATCTACCATTTTATTTTCACTCATATTAAGCTTTACTTATTCGCATCCCTAAATTATAACAACTCTTTTTTTCATATCTATCTCCAGCATTGCATCTTTATTCTTATCTATACATATAACTCATTGCATTTTTTAGTTTAATGAATAGTAAAACCTTGCATAGTTTATGGATGACTCTAGAGCTGAAGATCATGAATGGCTGAATTCTGCCATTTCTGGTGAACAATAAATCATTCAATTATTATTTTAATAGGGACGGTAAAGCTTATTAATTAATTCAATACCATCTCTCAAAAAAGTAACCAACATCTTCTAACTAAAATCTATTTCTGATGAACACATTTCACTGATCTAAACAAATAATACCACTAATCTTTTACAATATTTTAATCTCAAACGAATTCCATAAGCTTTATTTACATTTATCTATCAAACTTTGATAATGATGCTTATAGATTTTTCTTCACCAATTATCATATCCTTCAAAACATATAGCCTGTAAATATTTTTTTCCAGTGCATATCCCCCTCAAATTTGTTGTTTCCAGAATTATTCTCAGTACTAACAATGTGATTTGTTAAAAGAATTTTACCAAATCACAATTGAACAATATTCTTAACATTACAATCAAAATCATTTCATTATTGTAGTACAGTGATGGCAACCTATGGCATACGTGCCACAGATGGCATGTTTGAATTTTTCACTGGCATGCAACCTATTTACATATCATAATTTTCTATGCTTTAAATTATTCAATATATATATATTTTTTTTTGCTAAAATCTGTACTAATAAAAATTTACTATAAACTAAAGGTAAAATAAATAAATATAATATTATTTTAGAATTCAATTTACAACTGAACTCTGATTAGAAGCAATAAATTATATTTTAAGTCAAATAAAGTGGTACCAATATACTGTGATATCATATTCTATAAACCTGTCAAATGATTTCAATAAAATTACAAAGTAAACTCAGTAAAATATTTTAAAACTCTTTGAACTAAATTTTTTCAAATCTAAAGTAAAAGTAATAAAGAAGTTTTCTGTCCTAATTTTTTTAAATCTAAACATGTTGACACCATTCATTTTTTTAATGTAATCAAAATCGCGAGCAAGGGAATGTAATCAACGCCATCAAATGACTTTTTTTTTGTTTGCTTGAAGTTTTTCTGTAAAAGTGAAACATAAGGATAATATATTTTAACATATAATAAATCTTTGATTTATAAAATTATTAAAGCTCATTTAAATTTATTTTTACATAAATTTGTTACCATTATATTAATATGATCAGTGAAAATAAAAAATTGTCAAGCAGTAGAGAATTTCAAAATTGGTGGACTGATGAGTATGGAATGACTAACAAAAGCATCAGGGCAGTATGTGTTTAAAGTTCTGGAACAATTGTATCAAGAACATCATCGGTAAAATGGCATTATGAGATCAATCATAAATCGCTCTATGAAAAAAAGTAAAGATGAACAAAAAGAATATATTGTCCAAGCATTTAAAAATATAAATACTCAATCAACATCTATAATGAAATTTATCAAAAATTGTTTAAATACAACTGCTGCTAGTTTTTTTATTTTAAATGTAATTGCCAAACATGGGAAACCTTTTAATGAAAGCTTGGATGAAATATGCACCAGTTCTTTTTGAAGATTTTGAAAACAAAGCAAAAATTGTAGAGAGAATAAAAGATTTACCATTGGCTAGAGATACAGTTAAAGAAAGAATCCTGCAAATGGTTAACAACATAACTTGCCAACAAAAAAAATATAAAATCTTCTAGTTTAATTTCTCTCTACCTCGATAAAAGTACAGAAATAAATAGATCAGCTTGTTTGGCTATTTTTATTGACTATTGTGTTGGCAATAATATCAAATAAAAATTGTTATCAGTTTAACCTCATTAGTAACAACAACAAAAGGAATAGATATTTGCAATGAAGTTTCAAATGTAATCACTGAAAAAAAAGTAGATGTTGCCAAAATTGTATTAGTAACTACAGATTGTACTCAAAGTATGATTGGAAAAGAAAATGGTTTTCTCAGTTTATTTACCAACCATATTGTATATTCAATTTTGAGTTTCTATTGCATTACAGATCAGCAGATTTTATGCATGAAGACAAACTTTAAAACATTTGGATGATGTTATGAATGTTGTGACTAAGTTAGAGAATTTTATATCTACATAAGTTCTAAATAAACAAAAATGTTTAAATTTATTGAGGTAAACTCAATATACAACAGTTTACTTATATACAACAATGTCTAATGGTTAAGTCAAAGTTTTTTAAAGATTTGTTAAGTGTTTAGATGAAATTAGACTTTTTATGTAATGAGAAAATCATTAGAAAATATAATAAATTAATGGATGTTGAATGGTTTTAGAAATTAATGTTTTTTACTGATATGTGTTCATATATAAATGAATTAAATGTGGAACTGCAAGGTTATAATAAGAGAATTGTTGTCATGTTTGATTTCATTAAAACATTGAGGTTAAATTACAAATTTTCAATGATGATGTTATTTCTTACACCTTCAAATATTTTCCAAATATAAAAAAGTTCACTGATTTAGAATCTCATGAGAAGCCAGATCAAGTAAAAGTGATGCAAGAGTTTGCACTGTTATTCAATCGATAATTGATGAATTTTCTTTAAGATTTACACAGATACAGACAATTTTCAGAAATATCAAAATTTATTTTATACCCAGATATAATATCAACAGATAATCTCAAATTAATTTGGAAGATGTTATAGTCTTACCTTCTCTCAGAAGTAAACTATTTCCAGATTCCATCTTATCTCATCGGATTAAGCACTGTTTGCTGTTGGCCAATAGGCTGATGTACAGCTAAACTATGTAACGGTCAGAATCGTCTATCTCGCTAACACACTGCAGAATTCAAACCCCAAACACGAAACTGAACATTCTAGGAGGGGTTGCCTTCTAGATATACTAAGTTCGAATCTAAAGTCCAAATTTCACAGCGCCACCTATGTGATAACGCATCTGATGCTACTACTAGTATAACCTTTTACCGGTGGTCAGGGAGAAACAAAGAGACTCTATACTAAGATAAGTTTGGGTTGTTAATTAACGTCTATGGATGTACAAAAGAAATGTAGAAAATAGATATATATAGACCAAGACAGTGATAGGAATCAATAAAATGAAAGATCAAAATTAATTTTAAATGATTTCAAAGATTTATTTATATAGAAATAGATATATATAACGCCACTGTCTGCTTATATGAGACAGGAACGCTTACTAAATAATTGTTAGCATTACATTCCATTAAATGACAAAAAGGTTTTTAAGAAAATATATTCTATCCCTCAGGCTAATATACTATTACGATAATGTGCTTAACAGAGATGGGAACATGTGCGAGGTACTTTGAGTAATTATAAAAGTTTAATAAAACATTTGAAAATTAAGGGTTATAGAATATTTATTGATTTCGAGAATAGCACGGGCAAAAGCTTACTAAGCAATAAAATGGGAATGTGATCAAGGCATTTATTTTAAAATTATTATTAAAGCAGAGGGGAGGTCGGTATTGCTAATAATGAATTTATTAAAGGATGGAGGGTGTGACACATTTAAGTCATGGATGCTTTGTAAAATAATGGAAAATATTTGGAATGACTACGGAGGGCATCTCGCCGCTGGCCCGTAGGAAAGTGTTGCCACGAACAGCCGAAACCTAGCGACTGCGTCTAATTCCCAGGTGTGACATTTGAGTACACAATCTGCCTGGGAACCACAGGAAACGAAAAGAGAACGGACTTGGCCATTTAAAATCCTTGGAAAGAAAACAAAGCAATCTCAACAAACAATTCATTTACCATCAATACTAGACTAATGTATATAAAACATACAAGATGGATTCATTTAGATTGGGAAATGCCCAATCAAATTCCCAGAAATTCATTTAAACGGGTCCACACATTCTCGACGTCAATGACAAACTTTGAAATTAAAGTAGATTTTAATATAGGAAAATGCATGCTTGCGGGTTTGAAAAGAAAGTATAGATTTATTTACGCAATCATGCATTTGTGGCACATTTTAATCATTGACCTCGCACATACTCTCATAGTAGGTTAAAATCAATAAAATGTAGATTTTAAACTATTTGATAATTATATATATTAAAGAAGATTAGAATAGCGCTCGAACGAGTGATTTGCAAGATAAAAAAATTGGGAATTATTTATAAATTTAAAATATGCCTTAAAATCAGCGTCTTACTTTCAACAAAGGGAATAATTCACTCAGTCAAAGACTATTCCGACACATTATCATAATAAAATAAAAGAAAGATTAATAAATAGAAAATATTAACCCAAGGATAGAGAGCAAAATTATTGATTATATTATAACACGTTAAAGGAATACATAAGTTTAATAAAATGGGAAAACAATTTAAAATAGCTATAGCATGTTAGTTAGGAATCACAAGAGCTGTTGGGTTAATTTGGGGTTACCTCTGGAGAAGCATTTGCAGGTAGATGGATGGTCGGCAGGTTTTATACAATTCAGCAGCAAAATCTGGAATTGTTCATATTTTTGGCAGCAGCAGCAGTTCCGGGGTTCCTTTTTTGATAACTTTCGATGGTCTAGAACAGTGGTCTTCAACCTTTTCACAACTGCGGACCGGTAAAAATAAGGATAAGTTTTCGCGGACCGGCAAAAATAAGGATAAGGTTTCATGGACCAGCAGAAGTCTATAGATAAATTTTCTTAAAGATGTAAACAGCTTAGCCTTAGATGAAGTTATATATATATATATATGGAGTTTGTATAATAAAAAACTTTTTTTTTTTAAATTTTGAATTTTTTTAGAAAAGTAATAAAAAATTTAATTCTACCCCCCCCCCATAAAGATCTGTGATAACTAGAAAAACAAATTAATTTATGTATGACTGATTAGATTTTGTTCTGTTTCTTTTTTTTTAATCAGGTAAAAGTGCGATGAAAAAAATAAATAAAAATTGTTTATATTAATTAAAAGTTTAAAATCTTATTATTTTGTTATTAAAACTTTTTTGCCAGTCTATCACGGACCAACAAAAAACTTCTACGGACCGGCACCAGGCCGCGGACCGGTGGTTGAAGACCACTGGTCTAGAGCAGCGGCCGGCCATTCTGAGGGGAAATAGCCTTCTTGCCGCCTCTACTCTGTCATTTCAAAGTTAGCAATTTTAAAAGTTGGGTGATTCATAGGTGAGACTGTAGACATGGTAAATCTATTTGAAGACGAAAACTCGGCTTCAAATATTTAAGTTTGCAGGTAAGTAGCTATTAACACGTCAGAAATTCTCAGAAAATTCAGCTACAATTTAAAAATAGAATCTATAAAATCTGAGAATAAAATGGCAGAATGCTAGGACTCTTTGAATAGAAAATCTTAGAATAAACAAACAAAAGAAAACCCTTCTATATATAGCAGATTTAGACAATAAAACTGCCCTGGAGCATTAGAAAAATATTCCAAATTTGCTATCTTATCAGCTGCAACAAAATCCATCCGAATGTCTAAAGGAATTCAGCAAAATTTTAATTAATTTCTATTGTTAATTTCCTTGTCGACATTCGAATTACAAATTTGATTTGATAAAAAAAACTTCTGCTAATTAAAAAGAAACGACTTTAAGTGGACATCTGCTGTATTTTTAGATAAGCTCTTATAACATTAAATAATTAAACTATTGTTCCTACCAGCCCTCATTTATTCTAAACAGAAATATGGCATGATTTTTAAATCTAAAAGGAAATTATCTTACTTTTAATTTTTAATATTTGAATCTATTTACGAAACGAATATAATTTTATTTTAAATCAAAAACAAATATTACGACTGTAATATATTTTGTAAACAGATTCAAACAAAACAATTTTAAATTTTAAAAGTTTGAAAAGTGTCAAATATGACGATGTAATATATTTTGTAAACAGATTCAAACAAAACAATTTTAAATAACAATTTATAATTTTAACATAAGTTTTAAAATACATATCACAGTGTGTGCGCAATTACGACCTATATAACCTACTTTTAATAAATCTAAATTATGTTAAAATACATATAATTTATAACATTTTATTTATTGGGCATGAATTACAATTATATATAACATGAGCATTATACTCGTGGTTTAAAATTGGGCAGGATTTTCGGTATATAAGCGCATTGCAGACACACTACGATGAGGTTAGGAAAAAGGTGAGGAAAGGTGAAACTAAGATCTGCAAAGCAGAGCTTACTGTTTCAACACATAGCCAATGATTAATACAGGCCAATAAGCAGTGATGATCACTGAATCCGAATGATTTCAATAAGGTCAGAGATCTGGCTATAAATAATCAGCCTTTTGTGAGAATCGGAGGAGAACATCTGTTTAACATACAAAGACAGCACACATTCTCCTAGTGAAGCTCTGCTAACCTGAACAGCAACAAGCATTCTCACTAATAGCAATACACTATTTATCTACGCACTTAGGCAAGTTCTCATTCAAACCGGATGCTGCTAAGACTACTACTGCTGGCTCGAGGCAAGCTGTCTTGTATAGCTGGAAGAGTCATACCCCCTACCGGTGAGGCAAGCTATCAAGTGTAGCAAGAAGTAGTACCCAGAGTTTACATTAATCTATAATATTCAATATTGTATATATTCTCTTGTATTATATATATTTGTATATATAATAAAGATTATATTAATCATAATACTGGTGTTAGTATTATTTTTCTGTAAGTTGGGTCTTTGATCCAGACCAAACATTAAGATATGGAAATGCAATCAGTCGATTTTCAATCTAGTTCAATATGAAAAGAGAAATTTGTTGATTTGAGGAATAAGTTAGACACAATAGAAAATGATCGATTATTAGGCATTTGTAAAAACGATGCTGAGGAGGAACTATTGACTGCCTGGAATGCTATTCCTGAAACAATTATTTAAAAAAATTAGCCACCGCTATATTATCAATTTTCTCCTCTACATATGCATGTAAATCATTGTTTTCAGAAAGTTCAACATGTTCATTATTAAAAGTGATAAAATGTGAACCAGATATAAAACGTTAGCATCCTATGCATAACAGCAACAAACTCATTAAATATCTATTTATGTTTATTCCCAAAATTTTGTTTTAATTACTATTAATTTCTTACTACTACAATTTATTAAACTTGCGCTCTTCTAAATAAATATCTTTTGTATTTAGCTTATTTAGAAATTTTGTTTATTATTATTTTGTTTTATAAACTTTTAAAAAACTGCAATAATTAAGTTGTTTATATTTTGATTTAATAACAGTATGGCACGCCAATTATTCAATAAATATTTTTTGGACATTTTTGGCACGAGCACGTAAAAAGGTTCGTCACCACTGTTGTAGAACATTCGTTAAATCCTAGACGTTACATCTAAGTATTTGTCCAATTCCAGTAACCAGAACGTTATAGATTTCATAGAACAGGTATAATTTTAAAAAACCCATTTCTCTGTATGATGTCGTACATGATTTCTGTACAATTTTTAAGAGATGCCAAGACATTAATTTATTTAAATCTAACAAGACGTTACAACTAGATCACGGCACTCTGAATTAATATGCGAACGCAAAGGTTATACAATGATGAAAAAATTGTTTATAGTAAAAATAGAAAAGATTAACCGTTTTTCTCTACTTTTTAAAAATAAACTAACGGATAACATCCTCAACTTTTTATCAAGTAAATATATTTTCTTCTTTCAATATAATAGCAAAGTCTCATTTATTAACATTTTCTAAAAATTGTGGAAACACAATATAAGAATTATCAAATAAAGTAATAAATAAAATTTATCTATAACAAACTTATATTGAAAAAACTCTCCTGTTAAACTAAAATTTTACATTATATCGGCCATATTGATAACCACCACAGACATTTATTTTCTCAATCTTTGCGAAATGGCCGTAATGCGACATATTGAATGAATAGCGCGGGATTTTTCCAACTACAATTTTCTTTCGATAAAAATATTTTTAACAAGTACCTCAGTACTGAATAAATACTTCAAGATTTTTACTTTAAAATACCTGAATGTAAATCTATGCTGCTTATATATTTAGTTCAAAATATAATACAGTAAACTTGTTACAAGAGAAATATCTTCTGAAAAAAAAAAGAAACGCCTTCTAATAATAACGTTTCAAACTGTTATTCACGTGATCCTCATGATAGTTTTAATAAATATTTAAAATACTTTTTAATGATTTAATAAATCCTTCAACTAGTTTATGTTAGAAATCTGAAAAATATGTTCTATTTTGATATTTATAAAATATTTTTATTACTATAAAGGTATTTTAAAATTCTTTTATTATATTACTTAAAGCCTAAATAAGAGATATTCAATTCTCATAAATATTAGTAACTGGAAATGAAGTATTAGCTCCCGGTTAACTCAGTGGAGAGCATGAGACTCTTTAAAAAAATCACTCACTAGCTCAGAGCTAGTGTGTGCTGCGTAGCATAGGACTAGTAGATGTAGTTTTTCATCGCTGGTTCTCACATTACTTCAACTTGTGGTTGTAAGTTTTGTACGCAATAATTTTTTTAAACCAAGTTAATAAAAGCAAAAGAAAAAACTAGAAATTAGCCAGCTAATAAATTTTATAAGACTGCGAAAATTAAAAATTTCTAATGTTTAGTCTTATCAGTTAGCGTTACAGCACTGGGTTTATTTCTATATTTTGTTGTACTATTATAATGAGAAAGTGATTAAATAATAATTTTTTGAACTTGATGTAAATCAAGTCAAGAGTATTTCTAGTCCTATCATATGTTTAAGCTGGCAATATAGTGATATTTGTTATTACTGTCATCATTATTAACCAGCAGGATGAGGTGCTTATGGTTTTCAGTGGTCCAACAAAATTTCAAATAAAAAGTAGGCGTACACACACCATCAGATAAATAATTCACATTTAAGTTATGAAGTATATTTCGATATATAAGTAACATTTTAAAAGTGTGATCTTTTTATCAATATTTCATTTTACTCAATGGTTATAAATGTTTACAATGTCAGATCTGATATCCATATTATTAATTCTTATATCTATATCTTCAGTCAATCGGAGATATGCTTCCAAAAACAGGTTAACTGGCATCTGGTAAATCAAATAATTCCCATGTGGCCTTAAATATTTCTGTTGGCGCCATTTATTTGACCCTCTTTTTGATTTCCTTAATAAAGTTTATTAGTAGTTGTTTAGTATTATTAGATTACATCTAATTTTCCAAAAGGAGAAGTCCAGGAATGTTGAGATTCTTATAAATAGGTATATTCCCTTTTTAATGCAGTTCTTGAGAGATGAAATGATGTTTATTTGTTTTCATATAAGCATTTATTACATTTCTATGGATACTCAGTCCTTGGCATATCTAAAGTATGTACCCTATGGTCTTTTCTTCCCTTTTGTAAATTTGGTATATGGGGTCAACCTTAGTGAACCCTCTTTTGTATACTAGAAAAGTGTTTGAAGGGAGCGCCTCTAAGTTCATTTTGATTATGAAGTCTAAGTATTTAGCTTCTAGATTCCAATACCAGAACCTTGAGATTGGTTATCTCCAGTGTGCCGGGGGTAAGCCCTATCCCTCCATTAGTCAAGTTGTATGTCTCCCAATATGAGATCTTGTTAGCTAAGGGCTGTGTGTATTTTCCTGTATTCCTGCACTGCAGTTAACCATGTACCCTTGTTTGGTGGGGGGTGATCAGTGGAGATTAGTGGAGTTTATGTGCTCTTTGTTAGGATATTTTTTGTTTGAATTTATGTATTGAGTTAAATGCTTTTTGAAAATAGAATGTTGAAATTGAGTATAAGGACATTCTGTTTAGGTTTCTTGACTTCTGCATCTTTTTTGTGCTGATAGCTCCGAGCAAAGGGAATTATTTTTTTTCTCAAATCCTCTGGTAAGGCTAATCCCTAGTAGGGTTATATTTTATCCTGTGAAATATTAGCATATTTAGCAGTGAAACCTTCCCATGGATTGATAGATACACTTTAGAGAGAGCATTAGTTATCTTTTGGGTAGCATCTAGTATAGTCTTGAATATCTCTTCTCATCGCTGCTGGGGGTTTTCCTATCGAGAATCCTAGGAACTTCTGTGGGCCCACCATAAATTTTGAGAGTATTTTTTTGCCTGAAATCAGCTTCCATGCTGCAGATTTGTTCATGTTAAATTCTAACCTGAAATCCTTTGTGTACTGTTATAGTATTCTTTCCAGTTTTGCTATATACCTCTTTAATGGTAGGAATACCACTACATCGTCCATGTACAATATGTGGTGAATTTCTTTATTTATTATAGGTATAAAGATCCCTGGTAGATTTCCGTCTATTTCTATGAGCAGCCGGTTTATATATGCTATGAAATATAATGCACTTAGAGGAAAATCCCTGGGGAATCAAAAATTGTGGTTTGAAGCTGGGCACTATCCTCCCATCCAGAGTTACAAACATCTCCCTATTGCTCAATAAATTGTCTATAATTTGGGTGAATAAATCTGGTACTGAATATTTTTTCATTCTTAAGGTTAGCATTATCACATTTTTACTCTATACTCAATGTAAGTGAGAAAAAAATTTACTTACTGTAAGTAATAGTAAACTTAACCGATCTTCACATATTGAAGAGCTAATCTAATTTTTAATAAGTTTTAATTTTCTGAAAGAATGTTGAGCATTTGAAATTGTCATGGGCAATGTGGAAAAAAAATATCTTATTACAACAAATGCAATCACAAAAAGTTTATTACAATTGTCCCATCTAATATGTATTATAATTTATCCAGGATATAATTAATATTGTCATTCAAGATCATCCTTATTAATGATATTTCTAACTCTTCAGTATTTAACTTATCACTTGCATGTCCATAGTCATGACTCAATTGATGATAGATGAGCACTAAATTATGAGATGGGTGGGAGAGAGAAATAGCAAATGGCAGTGGAGAATAATGAACATTATAGGAAGTTTTCTTTTGGATATGCATAGTGCTAAGTTTTTTGTTTCTTGTACTTTTAAACAGAACATTCAATCATTTGTTTTTTGTTGCTCAGTATAAAAAATATTTTGGCAAGAATGTAAGCAATTAAAATTTAATTATTAAACTATTACCAATTGTTAAATTATAAAACAATTATTTAAATTTATAAATTTTATAGTCAACATTTTTCAATCCAGAAAATGTCACTTAATACCAACAAGAAAGATCGATAAGGAGAGGAGAAAATTTCAAGAAAGATGGGAACTGAATTATTTCTGCATAGAAATGAAAAATATAATTGTGTATGATATATGTGACAAAATGATTAGTGTTGCTAAAGAATATATTAAATGGCATTATGAAACAAATTACAAGGAACAGATTTCATGCTTTGAAAGTAAATTAAGAGAAAAATTGAAAACTTTGAAGTTCACTTCCAAATCATCAACAAGGGTTTTCAAAATTTATGAAAATCAATGAATTGATCGTGAGAGCTAGTTACAAAATTAGCTATTTATTAGAAAAAAACTAAAAAACCATTCACAGATGGCTCTCAATTGTCAAAAAATATATGACAAAGACTGCTGAATTCATCTGCCATGAAATGGTGAAATTGTTCTGTGATATATCTTTATTGAGAAATACAGTGTCAAATAAAATATGTGAGATCTAAATGATCAACTACATTAAGTATATCCAAGAATAACTTTGTGATTTATAAAAGTTTTGATGTACAAGATGTTACACAAGTTGTTTCAGCCTTTCATGGTTATAATGAAATTCTGAAACTAATGCAAGAGTTTTTGGAAATGATCTTCCATGGAAATACTACGGTGAAAATATTTTTGATGAAATATGGAGCATATTAGAGAAGTTCAATCTTCCTTTGGATAAGCTCATTGCTGTGACAACTGACAGTGCCAAATCAATGATAGGTAAAGATAAGAAAATCACACCAAGAATGGCAGAAAAGTTAAAAGAAATCTATATTATTCATCAACAAGTTCTTTGTGTTTTACAAAGTATTAAAATTGGACGAGGTGCTCGAAACTGTGTCTAAAACTAATTTTAATTAAATCAAAGAAACTTAATCACTGTCAATTTGGAATGTTTCTTTAGAATTTAGGACCTGAATTCAAAGGATTCCTTATTACACAAAAGTTTTTTAATTATCATGCCACAAAGTCTTCAAAAGCTGTTATTTGCTTATGGAAGAAATAATATTCTTTCTTGAAATTAAAAATCAATTTTTAAGGATAGATTTGGTGTTTTTAATTGATATTACCAACATTTGAACAACTTCTTCATTAAGTCACAGGGAAGAGATAAATTAATAATGAACATGTACAGTACAGTGGCAACTTTTTTATGAAAATTGATTCTATTGGAAAATCATCTGAAAAAAAGTACCCTAACTTTCTTCATTATGTGTGAACAGTCCAAATCACAAAATCAAATTCATATTTTGTCACAATATTATGATAAAATGAAACAGTTTAAAGAAGAATTTGACAAATGCTTAGAAGATTTCAAGAAGGGACAAAAAATGTTTTCTTTTTTCACAGGAATGTTTTGGAAATGAAGAAGTTCTTGTTTTTTTTTTTCTAATTAAACTTATTGATCTGCAAATTGATCAAAAGTTAAAAAAATATATAGAGAGAGAAGTTGGAATTTCAAAAATATTATTATTTAGAACAAAACTATCCTGAGATTGAGAAATTTGCTGCACAAATTCTGTGCTATTTCAAAAGTACATGCTCATGCAAACAATTATTTTCATGCATGAAATTTAATAAAAACAGTTTACAGGTCAAGACTAAATGATGAAAATCTTTTTACCATAATGATTATTGCCCAATAATTGTCTCCACATCTTGAGAAGTTAGCTGGAGGTAAAGGGATGGCAAGTTTCTGGCAGAAAGTGTTATAAGCCAGTACTTTTTCAAATTTAACAATAAATATTATACTCTTTTATTATGGATTGTCATCAATCAGTAAATTATATCAATAATGATATGACTATTTTTTGTTTCTTTTGCATATTTCTTTTTGATTATTTATTGGCTATATAAATATTTTTTAACTTAGTTGTATTTTTCATTAAACTAACAAAAGAAATTGATTTTGCTATAAGTGTGCTATTAATTTATTTATTTAAATATTAAAAAGTTGTGAAATATGATGAGCATAATGATTAACACACAAATGCATAACATGTAACCCACATGAATTTTACTTATTAGAATAATAGCTGTAGCTTATTTTCTCTAAAAGTGAAAATAAAAGGGAAATTTCCATCAACTTTAATTCTTTTGTTTTTATAGTTTGATATTGCAAAATAAATAAATAAATAGCAATTTTTATTTATATTATGATTATATTTAAGCAATCTGTGAGTGTTTTTGAAAAAAATAATGTTTAAATACATTATTTTTCTATAAATCACATGACCCTATTCTGTTAAGCTTGTAAGTTATAAACAGTGAGGATTGCTAATTCCTCAACAAGCTTTATAAGAAATGCTTAGTCAGAGGAAGCATTTAAAATATCCCTGTCAATGCTTAGTCAGAGGAAGCATTTAAAATATCCCTGTCAGGAAACCCCCCCCCCCCAAACCCCTGACCATGGTTTCATGCTTTAGCACTTCTCAGAGAAGTCTAAACATATCCTGGCACCTCTCTGAGGAGTGCCAAAGCACGAAACCATAGTCAGGGGTTTGGAGAGGGGGTTCCTGACAGGGATATTTTAAATGCTTTCTCTGGTTAAGCATTTATTATAAAGCTTGTTGAGGAATTGGCAATCTTCACTGTTTATTATTTTTCTATATTTCTAAAAAAAAATTTAGTGTTTTAATTAAAATAATTGTTTTCAGAATAGATTTGTAAAAAAAAAAAAAAGTAAAAAAAATAGAATAATCAAATAATATTAATTTTCCTTTCACTTTTATATATAATTCTTTACATAGGTATATACTTATGTACAATGAAGTAGTTTCTTTCTTATCTTTACATCATAAGTCTGTGTATGTTTTCAGTGATGAGCACCATAATCATAGGGAAAGTGCACACAGCTTTATGATATAAAAATAAGAAAGAAACTATTTCATCATGCATATGTACATATATATGCAAATAATTTATTAAATTTGTAAATTTTAAACCTATATTCAAAAATATTGATAATTTCTTTATAAAGTGATTAACAACAAAGAATTCAACAAAGTAAAAATTATTAGTTTAAAAAATTGTAGAAATTAAATTTGTGAGATAAAAATATGCATAAAGTAGCGTTCTTGATGATATATTTCTAATGTAATAATTTCTATATTATATTTGATTTTAATGAAACTGAAATCTATTAATAAATGTATAGAACTTTGGATTAAATTATAGCAAGTTATTTAAAACATTGTAATTTATTCATATGATTGCAGAAATTTTTTTATTGTTAAATGAAAAAATACTCTTTGTTTCATTTTTGAAGCATTAATGGAACTGAACAGAAAAAATCCTAATATACTTCTCATACATTCTTTCTGTTGCAGATAAACAAATAGTTCACCAAGAACCATTAAGCACCATAGTGAATTTATTATTTTTTTACCTTTGAACAAACACAATGATCGTTTTCTCTTAATTGTCTTATAGTTCTTAATTCAAATATCACGTGAAGTTTCTAAAAATAGTATGAATGTGCAAATGACTTTTATTAGAATTTATAATCATGACAAAATTAAATTATAGTTCTATTTTCAGGAAGCTGTAAACTCCTCAGTCAGAGCAGCAGTGACAAGTGAAAGCATAGTTTACTAAAAGTGTGAATGCCTGCCAATTCACTGACTTCCTGTTTACACATCACTGACTTCCTGTTTACAACATCAAGTCACTTTCAAATGAAGGAAACTAATATTAAATAGAATAGTATTAGACTCTGTCAAGTTATAGGACAAGATAAAGTAATAGTTGATTTGAAAAATGAACATGTACTTCACTATAAAGTTACAAATTTGAAAGCATAAGTGGAATGTGATTCATTCTAAATAAAAAGTAGAATAATAACATTATGGAGATTAATGATAAACCAGATGGAGTGGCAAGATTAGTTTCCAACTTAATGGGAGAAACCAAAAGTAGATAATTCAGGTTTATGTCAAACATGTTTTCATTGTAATGAAGAAGTAGAGGATTTTTCCAGATATACATTGATCACAGTAAATAATATTTAAAAATTGACATGGGAAACATTAATGCTAAAATTAAAAAATAACTAAAAGATGAAAGTGCTGTGAGTAAATTTGACTGTAGCAACAAAAATAAAAGAGGACACAGACTTATGTTATTTACAATAAAAAAACATTTTTTTTCTTTGAGAAATCCTAAATGAAAATAATGTGGAAGCATCCATATGACGGCACAACAGAATTGGATACATTTCAAGATTGTAATGTTCTTAATAGATTCAACACAAGGAGTAATAACCAATTATATGTCGATGCAAAACTATAAAAAAATGAAAATTATTAAAGAAGACATTATTAACGATTGATATTTCTAATCTCCAGGAATATTCCAGTGAATTTGAAATAAAACTATTAATCATTTTAAAGTACTGACAGACTTTGAAAACAATTCAAACTTAACTAAGAGCTATCAGAAAATAATGGATACTTTAATAAGAACTGCAACAAAGTTAGTTGGCATAAAAGCAGTTCATCAGTAAATTTTCAACAGAGACAATCAAATGTATGAAGAAAAGTAGAAATGTGAAAAGATTTTAGAATGGACCATTAAAAAAAATTAAATATTTGTTTTTGTAAAATGATTCCAAAAGAATTAATGATATAAGAAATCATAAAAAAAAATTAGCTTAATACCTTATGCTGTTTTCCATATAATCTATATGATATTTTAATAGCTAACTATATATATATTTATAACATTAATATATAAAAAGTTTTTTTGGCAAATATTTTTTCCCCCTCCTTAATATAAATGTAGCCTATTTTAATCTTTAATTTACCTTACATACATAGCACACTGTTTTATTTATATACTGTATATATAAAATTAATCAGAATCAATAATAAAATTATCAGAAAGCAATCAAAATATCTACAAATGTATCAAAAATAAAATATATTAATTATACAATGTGTAATAATTATACATTATGTGAAAAATATACACTATATAAATATATGTTGAAATGAAGATTTTCACAGATTAAAAATATAAATAATATATTTTTGCAGGTTCATTCATGTATGACTTTAAATATATATATATATATTGATATTTTGGCTTGATCGCAAGCTGTCCACTAGGTAGTGAATAGAATATTATAAAGATGATTGCAGAGGTACTAAAACAGGTATATAAAATTGAAAAATAAAATAAAATCTTCAGAACATGTTTTTTTAAAAAAAAATTCCTCCAAATAGAAGGCAGTTTGCATGTGTCGTCATGTTTGTTAATACAATTTGGTCTTTTTAACATGTCAATAGCTTTTCTGAATTTACATTGGTAGATGGTATCATATTTGGATAGAATCCTGGTATTAAAGATAATATTGTGACTTGAATCCACCAGACCATGTCTCCATTGTAAATTGCTGGACCATATTATTGCCTTTCAAACATGTATTTCGGATACAATAGCAATATCACAAACAAAACTTTGTTACTTCTATGGGCTCACCTAAATCAGGAGTAATAGTTGATTTATTTATGGAAAATATAGAAACTCTTGCTTTAGAATCAGTAGCTTTAAAATTCTTGGAATATTAAATTAGTAGAAATCCAAAAGATAAAATAATTTAAAACAAAGATAAAATCATATAAATTAAAACCAAAAGCAGATATGAAAAGTCTTTAATTACTTCATAAATGAATTCAACAAAAACTATAGTAAATTTTATTGTATTATATTATCAGTTTTAAGAGAAATGGATTGATTTTGATATAGTATTTATAATTTTGTTATGCAGAAATTTTAACTAGTTTTACTGTGTCCATTACTTTGTACTATAGCTTTTTTGTTAGAAGTAATTTTCATTTTTTGGAATGTTTAACTTTGTTTAATGGAGGCATGTATATAAACATTGCAACATTCCAAGAAAAACAATACAAAAATTAATTGCTTAAAAATATCAATAATTATAACAATCATTTAATATTTTGCATAATTATTATGTAAGTACAACTAATTAAGCCATTTCTAAAAAGAATTATTTTAACTAATGCTTGAGTTTCTATTCAATGATACTGCTAATTATAACAGTGTCAGAAAAATCATATTTGGTGGATTTCAGAAAATTCCATTAAAATTCATTTGCTCATATCAATGCATATAACAAGTGCTATGACAGTCATTCACTGGGCAGCATCAGTAGCTATTTGAGAGTCGTATCCTTACTTATTCTGATTTCTCTTCACAGTGAATAATTTTTTTATCTTTTACTACTATATGTAGGATATTTTAATTTTCTTTGAAGATGAGCAATAAAATAGTTTTTTTTTTTTGTAATTAACATATATAAATTAATATATTGTAACTGAAACAAATCTGATAGCAACTCAGATAACAATGCTGCATAGTCAAAAAGAATAAATGTACACTTTGCATGTAGTAGATATAACATACATGCCAGGCAGTTAAAAGAAAAAAAAGTCTCTAGATATTTTTAGATAATGTTATTAAAATTTTTATAAAAGAGATATACTATTATACTGCAAAAAATATTATAGCTCATATTATGTAAGAAGAAACATAGTTTTGATGTGTGCAAGAATTTGAATTTATATAGTTTATAAAAATATAAAGTATTTTGTGCCTCTTTCAGATTTACCTACTGGTTGGGGTTTAAATATATAATTTATCCTTTCTTATAATAAATTGAATGGCAAATCTGAATGTATTATTGAAAATTGTAGGTTACTAAAATTAAGAAAGTTATTGATCAATTTTTAAAAGTTAATGTGTTTTTTTTCTTTCTTCCTATTGCTATCATAAATATAAAAAAAGGAAAAGGTGAATATATATATATTATCATAATTTAAGGTATAAAGAAAATATTTTTCAAAAAACATATTGTTATAAATAAATAAATGCTAAATCTTGTAACTGATCTGTTTTTTTTAAAATATTTTTGAATACATATTAGACAAAAAATACTGAAGTGTAAATGGATTAGAAAAAAATGAGTGGAGTCCAGTTTAATTTATTCTAAGCTCATGAAGAGAAGAGAAATGACTGGTTAAAAGTTTTCCACTGTAGTTTGAATCGCCATGACTTGCTGATGTTTAAAAGTATTTTTCCATACTAAGATCCACCATACTGAGTATAACATTGGAAGACTGTGGGTCTAGAAAGCCAATAACTGTACCAGTAAAAACACAGAATGATGCAATCAATTCAAGACAATAACACTGAACTTTGTTAAAATCAGCCATTGCCTGTTTTAATCATGCCATGATGAGTGGATTGTGACATAAGATCTTTCAAGACCTATTTTATACCCTATCTAATATCAACAATGCCTAAGATATAATTATCATCAAGGAAGAAGATCATGGTTTCACTCGATAAGATCTTATATAGTTATTATAAGTCCTTAAGTTTAAATTATCTCTAATAATTATTTTTATTATCTTTAATATTTTCTATTTGCTGAAGGTTTGTGATGATGGTATATTAGATGTGATAATATTAAAACAGACAAAACTCTCCATACAGTAGTGCCATTCAGTGCAAAACAGAATAATCAATAGATGCCAGAAGGCTTGTGCATAAAATCCCTATCTAGTGCCTACACATCCAATATCCCCAGACCAGTTTTTGGCTTGTGGCCTTAATCAGTGAGGGTGCAATTTATATTTATTCTCTTTATTAATGATTGCCCAGGTCTTTCTTGAAACTATAGACACTGCTGACCAAGTATCAAGTTCCCTCCTAAATGGTGTATCATTAATTATAACAGGGTGTATAAATGCAGATTGGTCATCTTTGATATGATTTATGCAAGCAACTTGTTTAGATCTCTTATAATTGCATTTACTGTTTTTTGTAATGGTTTTTCCATTCTCATATCATCTGTATGTCTTCAATTTCAGACATGCCACCTTTATATGTCCAAATCGCTTGTAAACATTCATGTTGCATCGAGGTTTGGGTATTCTGAATGGCTGTGCATTTGTTCATTGCATCTATAGCAAAGCCTTGGACTATTCAATGCTGGTTCTCTGATCTGACAGAGTATTTGGATGACCCAGTGCTATGCTCATTTTTTGCACTTCATAATAAGGAATTTTTTTTAATGGGATAGCTCGACTAGCTATAGTCTCTGCTAGTCCTGCATGAGCTACCAATCTCAAAATCTAGGTCCGGAATCACATTTTTAGCCTCAAGTTATGATTGTTTATGCCACAAATACTTCATTCTACTTCATTCATGAAGTCTTTGAAATTGCACTTTGGATTCTTGTTGCAAATTCTCTAGCTGTTTCCCCCACTTCTTGAATGCTGAGATTGAAGTAATATCTCTACATTATTATCAGGGGTTTTGGGAGGAAATACTATGTGAGAATTATCAATGATCTCTCAAAATTCAGGTCAGCTGGTGTTATTGTCATAGATTGAGACTTGAGTATGTCATATGTCTGCAGACCTATTGTGGTCATAAGTGTGGCTAACTTTACCTCAAGATTTTTTATCTGGTTAGTCTATAGGTTAGAACAGGCAAAACTCTGTATGTATTTCCACTCACTGACGAAGGCCTTAAGCCAGAAACTAATCTGGGGATATTGGCTGAGTAGGCACTAGATGGGGATTTTATGCATAAGCCTTCTGGCATCCATTGAGTATTCTAGCTTGCTGTATGTCATAATATGGATAGTGGATTTTGCCTGTTTTAATACCAGAAAATCTACAATGACCTTGTAAATATCAGCAAAAAATTAAGATTACAGATTTTTTAAAGACACAAATGATGAAAAAGATTTAATGAGTGAAGATGATACAAGCGAAAAAATGTTGGTTTGTTTGTATCGAACAGTGATAAGGAAGAAAATTATTAAGTTATTAAAATGAAAATAGTTATAATTTGTTTCTATTCTTTTATGTGTTATACATACATATGTTAATATTTTTAATAAAAATGAAAGTTCCTTGTATGGATTTAAAAAATAGAAATTTTTAATAATTTTTTAGAACCTGACCCCCCTCCCACTTTGTAATGGTTCTGGGTCTCATATAATATGGCATTTTCTAGGAACTGTCTACCATATTATTTTTATTCATTAATTTAATGGGATTATAATATAGTTTTACCGATCTGCATGTAATTTTTTTCATATATAAAAAAATGTCAAATCATCATAATCTCCAAAATATCTGCATCTTCTTTACTACATCTTTCAATGCTAATTATATCTTTTAGTCACCTATTAAATTTCTGCACTTATGCTCCTATGTTTTGGACACAGGATGTCATTTAATGATCATTTTTTTAATTACCTACAGTTATAGATCACTTTCAAATGAAAAACATGAATTGGAAGAAATGCCTAACATTAAATGGGACAGTATCAGAATTTATTGGGCTAGAAAAATAAAGAAGTAATTGATTTGAAAAGTAGAAATATACTTTACTAGAAAGACACAAATATTACAAATTCAGAAGTATATTCTCTTATTCTTCTCCTTCACTTTCTTTGCATATCTTCATGTAATTATATATATATATATATTGCTTATAACACTCTACTCATATACATGTTAATGCAATAAATTTTCTTAAAAACTTCTTTATTTTCTTACAGTTTTGACTGTCCAGCAGTCTTCATCAGAGCTCTGTCTTCTTCATTGCCTTAAGGCAGTGAAGAAGATAGAGCTCTGATGAAGACTGCTGGACAGTCAAAACTGTAAGAAAATAAAGAAGTTTTTAAGAAAATTTATTGCATTAACATGTATATGAATAGAGTATTGTTGACATCTCTAACATTAATGTTAGCTTTCTGTATTTTAATCTGAGGGCTCTCTCAGACAATATTAGTTTATTAAACATAATGAAAAATACCATGTGTAGATAATTCAGGTTTATGCCCCAGCAAGTTTTCATTCTGATGAAACAAAATATTTTTATATAAATGTACAGAATGCTATTGATCACACTAAACATTTCAAAATTGTCAGGAGGGATAATAATGCTTGAATTAAAAAATGCAAATAATATATCAAATATTGGAACAAAAATATAAGGCCGATACAGACCAATGGAATTGGCATATAAAAAAACATTGCATATTATACATTTCTACTTTGAAATAGTGCTAATACAATATGGAATGTGGAAATCATTCAAATAAGAAAACAACAGAATTAGATTGTATTTTGATTAACGGAATATATGTATCAAGATATATATCACACAAAATGATTACTGATTAGTGACACGTAAGAAAGATACTAATTAAAAACTACTCAAATGCCATTAAGAAAGATAGTAGTTTTAACATTTGATATCCTCAAATTTATATTAAAACTTAAAATCATTTAAAAATATTAATAGATTTCAAAGATAATTTAGATGTGAAAAACATCAATAACAAAGTAACTCATATTCTAATAAGATTAAACAGATAGCCGAAACAAAAGCTCAATAATTTACATTAAACTTTCAATTAAGATAAAATAATGGTTGAAGAAGGAAAAAAAACATAGAGTTTAAAATGGTCCTATTATAAGAGCTGAATATCCAGCATTTTGTAAAGAGTACAGTAAAGAATTAATGATAATATAGAAAATATAACTGTGAAGTGATATTTAAAAAAAGTTACAAAAGTATAAAACTATCATAAAGCATGGGAAAGAATTTTACAAAGAACATATAAACAATGTATCTCCCATGATTATGACACTAACATCTTTTGAAATTCCAAGTACTGTATTTTAAGAAAAGAGATTAGACAGAAGATTAAATTTATAAAGAATGCTTCAGGAATTGATAGGATTATCATAGATAATTGAAAAAAGCAGAACTAGAGAACAATTGCCAAAGTTGTATATCAAACATTTAGATCAAAAATATAGAAGTGGTTATATTGATATTAAGAAAGATGAAAAAAATAGAAATTATAGATCTACCAATGGTATATAAGATCTTTCTTAAGATGATTATAATTCATCTACTAACAATACAAGTAAAATAATAGAATCTTAGAAAACAGGGAATTGAAACAAATAAAAAGAAACTGGTTTAAAACTGATGTTATAGCATAATACATCACATACAAGTTTGAAAAAGATTTTATAAATAAAACAACCATAAATGCACATTTCAAAATACTTAACACATGATTTTTGACTGGCAGTTTTCTTCAGATATCAAATACAATTGTACTACAATTATCTATTACAGTGTTTCCCAATCTTTTTTGGCTCAAGTACCACTTGATAGTACATCACGCTAAATTGTACCACTTCGTAAAAATGATTGTATTGCATGAAATTTGTTATTGCGAGTGTGTTATTTTATTTGCATTATAAATATTATAGGGTGACCATGTATGTATTCACATCACATAATGAGACAAATTACATTGAAACATGCCTAAACATCATGCCAGATTATAAACTCACTGTAACATATATATATATGTTTGTTTAAAGTTTCATATTTTTTCCAAAATAATTTATTAAAGATTACATTAAAGGTTATTTGGTGTATATTTTGTTCAAAGTGTCTTCTCATTTCTTCATTAGGTTTGCCCGAATTTGAGTCTGTTTTCTCTTTTTCGGAGCTTCTTGCTATTGGTTGGGTCATAAAGAGGATAAATCCAGCATATCCCAAGTCATGGTAAAAATAACCTCAGGGGTTATCAGGCTATCTCTTGTTCTTGTTTTCCTTATATTGTTTTGCATGAAGTTAATAGCATTAAAATTTTGATGATTAAATACTAGCTTACATCTAGTAATCCACAATAGATGATCAAGAATTAATGAGTTTAATTTCTGGGTATGATCCTTTTCTGATACATTCTTTCAAATTAAATAATTTAGATTGATTTGCCTTGATCTGACTCATTATTTATATACTATTTTGTCATATTTCATTTATTAATAAATGGTTTTAATAAAAACACAAAATTATAAAAAACCAATTAATATATTTTCTTATCATAATCAAATATTTTTATAAAATAAATTTAATGAGATCCTTGTTCTTGTTTAGAACAACATAATTTTTTGAAATTTGGTTCAAAAGATGCGAGGTATACCCTTAAGTCTATAGCTGCGTTCAATCTGTTTCGATACTTATTTTTTTAAAAAAATATATTAAGAAAAAGCTCTTCCTACTAATTCCGTACTAGTAAATGATAATAATAATTTAAGAGCTTTCTCAGAAAGTTGTTCATATTCTTTAATGTTTAACCAAAAATTAATTAGATTGTGTCGTTTGAATTCTACTTGTAAAGTTCTGTCACATGATAATTCTATTAAATTTTCTTTATCCTTTATTGATAATGATGTAGCTTTTTCTAAATTTTCTGCATAGAAGAGGTTTGAAATTCAATTATCATTTGTGTTTTGGAAAATATTCCATGAAAGATAATTTTAATCCTGTTAAATGTGCTATTATATTTTCTCGTATATCTTGAGACAGACTAACCTTATTTTCAAACAGAAAAATATGTAGAGTTTTGAATACTTCCAGTTAATTGTTTTCAATACACTGTTTCCAAAAATCTAATTTCTTAACCATACTTTCAATTTTATCATTAACATTAAAGATTGTTATCGACTGTACATATTAACAACTTTACTGTATAATATTATTAATTAAAATAATTTTGATGAATTATAGGAAAAATGTTTCTATGATATTTTTATGATTTAATTTTTTTTTATGTCCGCCATTATTGATTATTTTTCGTATACCACCAATGGTACGTGTTCCACAGGTTGGAAAACTGATTTATTACATACAATAATTTATAAAATATAACTATGCACACATATTCATAAATATCTCAAGTTAGCCTTTTCTTGTAGCTTCAAGTTTCCAATTTAATAATTATTTCAATCCAGATTAACATAGGTTTCTAGTTTACTAATCCTTTTCATTAAAAGTTCTTTCATTAATTTTTTTTTCTTGTAGCCCCAAGCTTAAGGTTAACAAGTAATTTATTTCAGATTAACATGTTTCCATTATAATAATGTCCATGTCAGATTAATACAATCTGAGAATCATGATTTTAGATGAATCAATATGTAAGATTTTAGTTTCTCCCAGAGTTATTATTTCTACATCCTAAAGCTTATCACATGTTTCTTGCAAACTGTTTTAAAAATTATTTTTAACTAATAGTGAGATTAGTTAACTTCAAACTATCAGACTTAGCTTTTCACTCTTCATCTAACTATAATGAAAACTATTGACCTGACACTAAAGTTTTCTACCCATACTATCTTATTTTTTAAAAAAACACTTGATATCCATCTAATCACATGGACTATCTCAGAAATGATAGCATTAAACCTTGATCAATTGATTTTTTTTATAAAAATCTGACTTTATCTAATGCTATATGATCTGCCTTCCCAAAAGCAGTGCTAAGCTGTAATTCATATTGTAACGATCGAAATGAAGGTGAAGATCGAATCTAACCGCAATCTGCACTACAGGGTGCCATCTAGGCATTTAAACCTAGAAAAATTTATAGAGTAGGCAGATATGCACTGTTAAGATTCCACTTTATTTAAATATTTAGATCGTTAGCCCAAGTCACTAGCTCAGTGGAACAGCAGAGATTATAAAATATAACTTTATATCTCAAATATAAAAAAAATAAAAGCCACTGCCAGAAATTAACACATATTTATTTCCGCACATATAAAATCATTCTAATTTGAGGAATAAGTTTAACATTTTAGATGTTTATATTAATCTTTACTTTTACATTTAAATACATTTCAATGAGTTTAATATTTATTTAGTGAGTCGAGTATGAATAGATTATATAGATTGTATTTGAAAAGAAAATATTCTATCCCTTATTTTACCTTAGGCCAAAAAGTTCGCAGTCAAACTGGCGTCAATCCATCTGATACATTTATGTATTCAATGTAGCATGAAAATACGACAACACAAAATACTATACTGTCAGGAATGTATGTCTGAACAGTAAGCACAGTTAGAGAAGACATTGTCTCTCCACCAACAGGAATGCTACATCTGTTGGAAAGTAGAACAATAAACATAAAACTCCATAGGAATGGATTGTGGTCCTTTGCCGTCTTATAAACCCATCCATAGGCAAACAGAAGGTATGTGGTGTATATATGCAATCCTGCCCATAGTGGATCTCATACTACATCTAAAATGTTAAACTTATTCCTCAAATTAGAATGATTTTATATGTGCATAAATAAATATTATTATGTGTTAATTTCTGGCAGTGGCTTTTATTTTTTTATATTTGAGATATAAAGTTATATTTTATAATCTCTGCTGTTCCACTGAGCTACTGACTTGGGCTAACGATCTAAATATTTAAATAAAGTGGAATCTTAACAGCGTGTATCTGCCTACTCTATAAATTTTTCTAGGTTTAAATGCCTAGATGGCGCCCTGTAGTGCAGATTGCAATTAGATTCGATCTTCACTTTCATTTCGATCATTACAACTGGCTACCCAACTTGGGCCGATCTTTAATAAACACGAGTGCCCTGAGAATTTTAAAAGTGAATCATACCCGTAGTAATTTTTCTGAAATTAGTTATTACGAGAGGACAGATATGTGTTAGTGCGGAGTCGAAGGGATTGAAAAGACACACTCTTCAATCCCTTCAGTTCTGCTAAAAAAGAAAGAGAAATGACATCGTTTTCTACGTTAAGGACCAGCTCAAGTAAAGACCTCCGGATAAATAAAAACAACGGCTAATTGGATACCAATATCTTCAGTATGGCATGGGAATTCCCATTCAAAATTACCAACAACGGCAAGCAACTGTAAAGGATAAAGCTGGACATTTTAAAAATCGTAAGAACTTTATATTCATTTGAAAACAAGAACTCTAAATTCTAAACCTTTTAATAAATAATACAAATAGAATCCTATCTGACCAAACTAATTTCTTTATTAATAGTGTTATTTGATGTATTTTTTTTTATTTTAAATCATTTCCATTTATATTTCCGATAAATTAAAAGATATCAATGTTAAACTTAAGTCGGGCGTGAATGGCTGTATAGATTTGTAAAGTTATATTAGGGGAGGGTAATCTTAGGTTATTTGTCGTTGAATTGGGTCGATGGATTGGATATATTGGTGTAGTTAGTAGATGTAATGCAAGATTCGCTACGGGCAGAATCGCTAGTATACGCCGCACACTTCTGTTTGCCTATGGAAGGAATTATAAGATGGAGAACGCAGTTCCTTTCTATGGAGTTTTTTTTATTGCTCTTCTTGTCAGATAGATGTAGTATTCCTATCTGACGAGAGGCAATTTCTTCTCTTAACTTTTTGTGCTGCCATATTTCGTATTACATTGAATACATCAATATATCAGATGGATTGACGCCAGTTTGACTGCAAACTTTTAGCCTAAGGTTAAATAGGGATAGAATGTTTTATCTTCAAATGCAAATCTATGTAGTCTATTCATACTCGACACTAAATAAAAATGCATTAAATTTAAGTTGTTTATAGACGCTTGCATGGATTCGTTATCGGTTAATTATGTTTTGGGTTTTCATATTTGATCAAAATATATAGACATTCAATAAATAATGATACCTTACAGTGAGTATCTAAAATGTATTTATTCGGAGGTCTTTTAAGTTATTGGTGTCAATGCAAGCATCTTATGATGAATGCTATTGGGATACTTATAAATTTCCCTCTGCAATTGACGGTATCAATGATTTTGTATTTTGATCGTTTGTTTATTTTGAAATGTTTTTGACCGTGGAATCTATGTAACCGATCTATACTCAACATTTTTAAACAAATCTGTGCGAACTAATAATAGTATAAAATTTAAAATGTAAATTAAAAATCTAAAATAAAAGTAAAAATAATGTTAAATGTTAAAGTAAACATATTAAAATAATAATGTTAAATCTTATATATATATATGTGCGTAAATAAATTTTTGTATATTAATTACTGGCAATGGCTTATTTTATTTATTTTTTAATATTGAAATATAATTAGATAAGATATTATATTATTAAATATCTGCTACTCCCTGAGCTAGTGACATGGGCTAATGACCGAATATCAAAATATATAAATAAAATAAATTTTTTTTTTTTTTTTACGTATCTGCCTACTTTATAAATTTTTCTAGGTTCAATTGCCTAGATGGTGCCCTGTAGTGCAGATCATGTTAAGTTTTATTCTCCGGATCGTTACAATATGTAGAATTCTTAATATTTCCTTTGTAGTGAACTACACTCTGCATTGAATTAATTATACTCTAATTATTTAAAAAATCCTATTGATTTCATTTCTTTTTTTGTTAATTACTTTGAACATTCCAACATACTATTTATACATTAATTTGGAAAACACATTTCAGTTCTTCAAAGGAAAAAAACGAATCCTATTTAATTAACTGAAATTTTTTTAAAAAAATATTAATATTTTTTCTTTTCTTTTGAAAATTGATAAACATTCTTTTACATATTCTACTTCTTTTTTTTTCTTCAAAAAAATAAATAAAATTACTGAAGAGTGAGAAAAAATATTACTAATTAAAATGTCTAAAATATATCACATGATCATTTAATGAAAGCAACTCTTTTACTAAATTTAATAATTATAACCTAGCTGACTTCCTATTTAAAAATATTAAGCTATCTTGAAACTAATTTGTTGGAGAAATTATTTTTTCTCAATATATATATATATTTGATGTTATTGTATGTTTATGTATAAATAAGAAAATACCTCAGATTATGTTTATATAATGGATTATGATAATAAAATTATTTTTTAGATGTGAAGAAGACTACTAATCAGTTAAAACTGGAATATATTCTAAGTAAAACATTGTAAAAACTGTATTACAAAATTTTTATAGAAGCAAAGTAATATGAATGAAAGAAGTTTTTGGTATCTTAGGAAAAAAGTTACAGAAAGATCCAATGAATGAGCTGCTATTATGCTTAACATCTGGAAATTATGAAAAGACATTTCATTTTATAAGCACTTAAGCATTGACAAAAGTTTTAGAACATCAAAACAAATATTAGTCAAACTCTAAAAAATATTTATCAAAATGAATATATTATGATGATACTAAGAATTAACATTAATAAAATTATGCGACCAGATCTTCCCAAAAGCTTTTATAACAGTTTTATGAGGAGTATTTTATGAATTAAATTGGGAAGCTAATAATAAAAAAAATAAAAAGATGTGTTAAATTATCTAGATTTTATAGATGTTGCTTTTGCAAAAAATGCACACGAGCTATCAGATGAAAGCAAAAAAGTAGGGCACAAGCAGTAGCATTCCTAAGGTCAATCAATCCGGCTTATTCCTAGGGGATAATGGGGCCTCACCTTGATCTATCTTATTTTAATCAACAACACAATATATTTCTTATGCGTATATATATATATTACACACATATATATATATATTAAGAATTTTATTAACAATTCCAACAAAAACTGTGGAGTCCGGACATAGTTTGTCAAAGCTTAAAATAATAAAAAAATTATTTGATCCACAATGGCCCAAGAAAGACCATCCAACCTAACATTGCTTTCCATAGGAAATAAATTATATGAAGTCTTAAATTTAAGTGAGATAATAGATACATTTGCTGAAATTAAAGCAAGAAAAATAAAGTTATATTAATTTGGTTTTTCTTTTATATTAATATTAATGTGTTATAAGTTAAGTATTACTATTTAGATAAAAATAAATATTGTATATGTTTCTTTCTTGTATTAAAAATTAAAGATTTCATTTATTCACTTGTTTATTTACTGGTGGCCTCACTCTACATTTGTGCACGGGACCTCAAAATCCAAAGGGCAGTCCTGGGCTCAAGTCATATTAAAAAGCCTAATGTTCGATAGTTTTTCAAGAAAGATGAAGTAATGACTTACAAAAAGTATAAGTATCATATTATTCATGGAAACAAAATGAATGAATTATCTATAAAATTAAACTTGGACTTTATGCTTTTAAAGAAATATTTTTTTATTATGTTTGTTTTATCAATACTTATTATCTAAAGATCTGAGATTTGGACTCATGAACAGAAAAGCAGTAAAAAAAAAAGGTCAGGTCACAAAGTAGAATATAGAGAAATATGTTTTGGAAATATTAAAAAGACATCAAAAGTCAAATACATTGGTGAGGAAAAAAAATATCACTGAAACAATTCAGACTGAAATAAGGATGACATGTCACTAGAAGAGATGATAATATATGGACAAGTAAAGTCTTAAATTGTATTCCCAAAGATTGTAAATGATCTAAAAAGAGATCATGCATGGATGGATGGCATTAAAGAAAGTTTGTTGGACTTTTATGAAGAAGTTATGGATTGAATAAACTAGATTAAAATAGAGATCTTCATTCTCCAATGAATTGATAATAGCTGAAAATAATGATGATATAAAAATAAGATGGAAGCTCTTATTATTTAAATTTATGCATTTATTGAGAAATAAAATTATAAATGCATTGTACTTTTAATTATATGACAGAATTGTTTTAAAAAGGAGGGCAAAGAATTTAAAACACAAACTACAAAATCCTTTCAAAACCAAAAACACAATTAGAATAATAATATCTCAGAATATTTAAGATAATTTATGAAATGTGCTAGAAAATTTCTCAGACTGACTAAAATGTCAGCATGGGTAGGATGACAACCTTGGCATTAACATGGGCTTTGAACGTTTCATCATCAGATTTTCAAAGAAATGGATGGCTGAAGAGTTGTGAGTTAGAGTAGTTTGAAGCCTGTCCATTAAAGTATGAAGATTGGCTATCTAAATATAAAGCCAAGTACTGATTGTATACATGTGTGGAGATAGTAATCTGGACCAACTGATGAGTGATGGTTTAGCATGAAATACGCATATTATTTATCTTTTTAACATGGGTGTGATCAGGTGGGTCAGCAATATGAGATGGCATGGAGAGTTGAAGGTCGTGTGAAAGTCTGAGTTCGAATCCCGCATACATTACATATTATAATTATCTGTAGAATGTTTAATTTTTTAATAATTCAAAAAAATCAAGAGGAATTCCCCATCCAACTACAAAAATATTCTTTTCATCTAACTTTCTAAACAATTAATAAATATAAAAATTATGATATAAAATGGCTTCTTCTTAAATGAAGATTCTGGACATATTTATGCCCAGAAAACTTAGTTCAAATAAACATTTCCTTTCCCAAAAACCATTGTATGCTATAAAAAAACCTTACTACCCAAATATTTTTACAGACCTGATTCATTTCTTTTTTTTCTCCTATCCCATTTTAATACAACTTGGTTTTTTAGTTCCAGTATTTCCATTTAACTATAAAGATCTAAATAAAAAAATAATAAAATCTCTCTCTCATTCCCTTTAAATTTTTCCATACAATTTATCTTAATCCTCTTTCAACATCTTTCACTCTAAAAAAAGTGTTCAATACTCTTTTTCATTCTTCACATAAATATTACATTCCTAATCTTATTTCATTTTGCCTTCTAATTTACATGATATTTAAAACTTTGGCCTTTGTAATAATAAATTCTCTTTAGTGTTATGATATATTCTTTTATATAATTTTCATTCTCACAAAACTACAAAATAATTTTTTTATTCAAACTTATTTTCCATTACTACTCTTTTTTACTATCTAATTTATTTACCCTCTTCCCTTACCTTTCATAATTATATATCCACACTATATTATAAAAATACATGAAATTAAATTATATATTTTTTGACTTTACATAATGCAAATTTTTCAAACCCAATATGTTTCTCAATTTTTCTATATTATCAAATTAACCACTATTTTTATTAACCTATTTTCATTCAAATATTGTAGTCTTCCAAATGTTTTTAATTTCCTTCTTATTACTGTTTACAATTCTTTACCCAATTCATATTTATTTACTATTGTTTGTATTCTATCTAAAGTTTTCTGATTCTCAGATCAATACTTTCATACATTAAAGCAGACACAACTACTACTTTTCAAATTATTTTACATTTAATATTTGAGAAATATTTCAGATTTTATTTAATACCATTCTCAGTTTTTTTTGCTTAATTCCCATCTGTATATTTTTTTAATAAAGAACCTAAATACCTATCTTCCTTCACTTCTTTAGGACAAATATTTTTTTTATTTTCTAACTTTCAGTTTTATCTTTCTCATTAAATACTAAGATTTTTATTCATTGGATTCAATATTCACACTTTTTCTATCTCTCTACATTTCTCTAATATTAATTCCATACGCTATTTTCAAAAAATGCTATATTATCTGCAAAAGAGAAAGCACCTATATTATGTCTTCTCCTGGCTCCAACTATAGGAATCCTCAATTGTTAACCTTTCTATCTCTTTTCAACAAAAAATAAATAACAAAGACAATAATGGGTATTCCTATTTCAATCAAATTTCACTTCTACTGTATCTATAAGCTATAATCAATATTTATAAAAATTACCCAACATTTTAAATCTATTGCCATATTTTTAAGATTTCAATTTATCATAAGCCTTTTCTATATCTAAAAATGCAACAAGTATTACTTTATTTTCCTTGTAAGATATTTCAATCAAATGAGATTAAATGAATAAATTAATTCCTATTCTCTTAAAAAATATTCAGAATCTTGATATTGCTTTGATAAATTATTTTTGTCAGAAAAGCAGATAAACCTAGATGAAGTTTATAAAATTTGGATAAACCATAAAGAATAACATGAAAAAATAAAGGGTTAATTATTAATATTCAGTTTTATTATTTTTAAGTTATATTCTACAATATTTCATTATATATAAACTATTTTATATGTAAATGTGCAAACAAATGCTAAATTTTAATTTTTTTTTTGCTGCACATTGGACAGTTTAGTGTGCTCACTTCTTGTATTTTTAGCTCAGAGGTAGTCTACTCTTAGAAGGAACATTGGATGCCACTGTATTTTTTTTTATGTTCTATTTAAAAATTTCTGAGTTCCCTAGCCAATATAAAGTAAAATGTTAAAGCAAATATTACCACTTTTTCCCAAATAATTCTACATCTATTATTATATGCAAAACATGCCAGATTTTTAATCAATCTAATTTCATTTTTTGCTTTTCAAGTCTCATTCACATCTGTATAATTTCCATTGCCATTTAACAAAGTATTTAAATCCCTATACTTCTCCATTTCTTTAAGACAAATATCTCCTATTTTCCATCCTTCAGTTTTATTTTTCCTATCAAATATTAGGATTTCTGATTTTTATTCGCTGAATTTAATGTTTTTACTTCTTTCTCTTTCTCCTTATTTCTGAAATAATAACTCCACACCTTTTAAATTATTTTCAAAAAATGCAATATTACCTGTACAAAAGAGAGCTACAATTATTACAGTGTTTTCTCAAAAATAAGATCTAACCAGCAAATAAGCCATAGCATGATTTTCAGGATGCTCATAATAAAAGCCTTATCCCAAATATAAGCCTAGTTAAGATTATCAGCTTGATACACAAGTTTTATTTGCCCATTGAAACACACAATGGACATATTAAATTATAAATGAATGAAAGTATAGATATAAAAAATTATTGATGTTAATGCATTAAATAAATGGTAATATAAATTATATGGTATTTATGCATTTTGCCATTTTTGACAAACCTAATTCTATCTATATAGGGAAAGTTTTCTCTCAGCCAAATTTTGGACTTAAGATAATTAATTTATTGACTTTATAAATAATTTAACAAATTTTTAAAATTTTATCTACCACAAGCCAGTATATTGGATAATTTATAATTTTATTTGTTAAAAATTAAAAACTGCCTAACACTATACTGTACCAATCAGAATTGTATGTTCATCTAACAAGAATTAGGATCTAAGCAAAAGTACCTAGAGTTCAATCATATAAGAGATACACAGGTCAGGGATACTCATGAACTCCGCCCTATTGCCCACCTCCCAAATCTATCACATTACAAACAACATTTCTGACGATAGCAACCTACTTTCCAATTATCTCCGGCCCAGAGGGTTCAACAGAGACACAAGAAATTTAAGCTTAACTAAATGATAACGCAAAGTAATAAGAGATGTGTACGCATGAACCAATAAAATCTCCAAAAGATAGGTTATTAAATATAAATTTATTTAACAGGAAATTAATATTAGAAATCGATTTATATGTGAACAGCTAGATATAGAGATTTACAATGATTTAGAACCTTAATTATACAAAGAATACCTGATCTAGGTTTCACTTATGGTCACCTATGCATTCCATACTAACCTTAATGGCATAACAGGGTTTGATGGATATGCATTACTAAACATACGTGGTAAGAAATTTATTATATGAACCGATGCGGCTTAATATGCTAATATAATTTAACGGGTTTCTATTATTCACGCTATGACATTCTTCAATCATTACATTTTAAACAATAAATGATCTAACGAGCTTGGATTACATCTGGATTTTATTAAGAGTTACATTAACCATAAATCAGTTATTTTGGGACATTACGAAATGATTCATCGTTTATTATTTACGAAGAGAATGAGGAAAAACATAATTATTTTAACATAGTCATATGACTTGGCATTCATAGTTTTATTAATAATCAATGATTAACGTGTTTAATGGCGGTTAACGAAAGGTGGATAGCGCTAATAGGCGATAACATATATAAAAGGGCAGATTTAATCTATTTTATAACGAGAACTTTGGGAAGGCTTAGGAGAACCACATCATTACGGCTTACAGACATTTAAAATGTATGAGGGAGTATGAATGATAACGTGCGGACCGAATGATAACGCTTGAGAGGACGAGAAGCTTCATCAACTTGACAACGAAGAATATAGGCTTATCCGCACTTGTGACGGATAGCATCCGAAGTGGTTGGCAAGATACCATGGTTCCGATTTGTCGAATGTTAACCCATAGCAGCGCTTACCGAACCAACACAATCTGTGGGAGTCGGGACCTCCACACTCCGCCGAGAATTGTGCTATATGGATTCCAAGAATGAGAGAGTATGATAAAGCAACTTTTGATTTGTGAGCGTTATCATCGGGACACGTGGCGAAGGCTTTCAGGTTTGTCTTAACCCTGATTTATATGGCCTTAAATGGTAATCAAGCCTAGCGTAATGAAATAATTATATCCAAGCGATCCCAAAAAGGGGCATACAATTTACTTAAAGAACTTATTTGATATATTAATAATAGAATATAAAAAACAAAATTAAGAATTCCTTCGTTAAACGCATGTTAATCCGCCCGAGAAATAAGTTACTTAAATCATCGTTAGATGGCGGGCTACTTATCAAATGAATCATCATTTAGAAATACATATCAGAATTAAATTTATTTATTACTCAATTTCTATAATACTAATCAATAGCGTGAAATAATAGTACATAATATATTTAAATCTTGTCGAATGGCATAATATTAATTAATAAAACACAATTTAGGAGTACTTCTCAATCGGGCAAATTTTATAGCATGGTAAGAAGACTTACGTTTACGGTTAAATATTCCTTAATTGCGGAATAGCAAAAATACAATAGGATTGATTCGCCAGATTGAGTTATTAGCATATTAAATTTGGTATGATTTGCACAATATTAAATAACGAAAAACTGCCGCATTTAAAATAAAAATACAATACACGTAAAACCTAGTATTCAAGTTTAGAGAGTAAAATACAATTTAAATATAAAAGCAATAAGAAATCAAAAAGAGGTCATTATTTAAGCATTTAATCGGTGTAGCATTACTGATGGAAAAACAAGCAATTACATTTTTACATTACAAAGAGTACAAAACTAGAAATGTTTAATAAGACATACATTAGGTGGTTGGAATTAATCTTATCGAAGGTTGAAAGTTACGTTTTATAGTTAAAAGGATTATTAAGACGAAAGCATTAGAGTTCAGTTTTGCGGCAGGGAATTACCTTTCTTTCCGATGACTTTACAGCCGTGTGCACATGTGTTTGTTCCATGTTTGACGAAATCTAGTTAATTTAGCAGTATTTTGACAAAATTATCATTTCAGTCCGTTCTTTATGTAGCATACAATTCATTCTGGCAGTATTTTGGATACAATGGCTTATGAGTATTTTGGCATTGGATGGATCTTGGAAGGACCGGGGAAGCAAATCTAAATACTACTCACTCGTCATTTTGCGGTTCTGAGTGACGTAACTTCCCCCAGCAACAGGGTTAGAAATTAATATGCAGAGCTCCTTTAGTTAGGAAATGCGGTGGTATTTATACTCGTTTGTTACTGCCTTTGGGTAATCCCTGGATGTGTTAACGGTTACAATGATACAGCAAATTTTGAAATACAAACGAGATTAAGTTCGAGAGAGTTGGTCTTAATCTATTTTAGGATGAAAATAGACCTGCGAAATAAATGTTAAGTAACGTGAAATTTAAATAAATCTGTATCAGAATGAAAACAGATTCCTTCGGAATTTATAATACGGTAAGTCTTTTTTATTTAATACACTCGCATTACACTCTCGAACTTTCTCTCTATTAGAATATATATGAATAAAAATATACATAGTATAACGCTTTTAATTATTAAGTTTTATCTGTTACACACACATACGCATGATTGTTTACCGTAATAGAAATATATAATTTATATGCATATTAACTTTAGACAAGTAGAAGTTTACAGAGACATAAACAATCACGCGCATTGGTATACCTTCACTCCCTAGTGGTTTATAATTAAATGATTAGGTTTGAACCCATGTTTGCAGGTCTCAAACATCACCAGAAAGTGAAGCCAAATGTGTGCAACAGATTTGAGTGCTTCAATACTAGCAATTAAAAATAAAATAGAAATTCATATAACGATACAATACTAGTCAAAACAACAAAATTTTACTAAAATTCTTATTCAATCAGTTTCATTTATTAACAAATAGATCTTCTCAAGTGAAATTCAATTAAACATACTATAACGATCGAAATGCAAGTGGAGATCGAATTTAACTGCAAACTACATATCTGCTCTACGGGGCACCATCTAGGCATTTAAACCTAGAAAAATTTATAGAGTAGGCAGATACGCGCTGTTAAGATTCCACTTTATTTAAATATTCCGATTGTTAGCCCAAGTCACTAGCTCAGCGGAGACGCAGAGATAAAAAAAAATCTATATCTTAATTTATATCTTAAATATCAATAAATAAAAGCCACTGCCAGAAATTAACACATAAAAATATTTATTTACGCACATATAAAATAACATTTAAATTTTGAGGAATAAGTTTAACATTTTAGATTTTTATATTAACTTTTAATTTTACATTTAACTAAGTTTCAATGAGTTTAATATTTTATTTAGATAGTCAAGTATGAATAGACTACATAGATCTGCATTTGAAAAAATATTCTTCCCTGATTTAACCTTAGGCAACAAATTTCGCAATCAACTGGCGCCAATCCATCTGATACATTCATGTATTCAATGTAGCATGATACGACAACACAAAATACTATACTGTCAGGAATGTACATCTGAACAATAAGTAGAAATAGAGAAGACATTGACTCTCCACCAACAGGAATGTGACATCTGTTGGCAAGTAGAACAATAAACAAAAAACTCCATAGGAATGGACTGCGGTCTTCTGCCGACTTACAAACCCATCCATAGGCAAACAGAGGGTGTGTGGCGTATATCTATAATCCTGCCCGTAGCGGACCTCATACTACATCTACTAATTACACAAATATATCCAATCCATTGAGCCAATTCAACCACGAAACGAATAACCTAAGATTGCCCTCCCTTAATATAACTTTACAAAACTATATAGCCATTCACGCCCGACTTAAATTTAACATTTAGATACGTTCGCACAAATGCATTTTATAAAATTTGTTTTAAAATGTTGAGTACAGATCAGCTGCACAGATTCCACGGTCAAAAACATTCCAAATTAAACACAACCGATCAAAATACAAAGTCATCGATAAACGTCACTTGCATAGGGAATATACAAATCCCATTAGCATTCATCGTAAGATGCTTGCAGTGATATCGTTGACATATATTCTAATCGAATGTGAAAACCATAACATTATCAACCGCTAACGAATCTATGCAACGTCTATACCCAACCTTAACTTCCCTCATTTAAAATTTAAACAACAAATAATTTATACAATAAGAGAAAAAAAAAAAATGGAAATGATTTTTATCAATCGGAAAACATATAAAATTAAACATTATTAATTGATTTTAAACTTAAAAGTCAGATAGAAGTTCATAAGCTTGAACGAAAGTTCTTAATTATTTTTCAATTTAGAGTTCATGTCAATATAGCTTACGGTAGAAGAGTCCAGGTTTCTGCTTTTAATTCCCGCGATGCCTCCATTGGAAGATAATGTTCTGGAGATGGCAATAGCTGGTTCAAGGTATCACAGTCTTTTCCTTTTAAATAGAGTGTGGTATGTGCGTCCTACCACAACTCTCAAACACACAACGCTGCAACTCCCGAAAAAACTGTATTTCCCTTTTTATATTAATCCACACGGATTCAATCAACAAAACATCACTAATCCATCACTTTCGTTAGGGTCCAAGCCAAGGCTTAGTGCTTCCATTGGTCAAGCTAATTTCTCTTTTCTTCTTATCTATCTTTCATCAGATCATTTTAATTATACAAGAGCCCAAGGCTAGCTTGCTTTTCAAACAATTTATAAACAATCATTTCCATTTACAGATTACAAGAATTAATTAATACCTGTTTTTATTTTTAAATCTTGTACTTTTTTTTTATAAAAAAGTACGTTCAAATAAATACTTATTTATTTGTTTTTTTAAAAAAAAATATTTTTAAAGTTTGGCATCTGTGCGAATGTATATACGTTTAACAAACCTTTTAATTTTAGCGTTTAGTTTTTTACTTTTATTTGCGAACTTTTAAGTTTTTATTTTAAATTAATATAACGACATATTTATATATCGTTACAATACAACATATATATACAAAACAAAATACTCTTCCCATCATTCACTTCAACAACCAACTTCCTTTTACATCAAAAGTTGTCTTCATGAGATTGATGGTCTCAGATTCAAAAAAATTTATCATCAAAGTTTCTTTTACTCTTCCTTTCAATTCACTTTTTTCATAAAAGATAACTTCTGCACTGTCAAATAAGATTTTATGACCTGTTTTCAGTTCATTAATTTACAAAATTGAGTTTTGATATCTATTTTTAACTATACTTTTATGAACTTTAACTCTTTCATTTAAGACTTAATTTATTCTGACTTATATAAATTTTATGACAACTATAAGGTATCTTATAAACTGCCCCAGAAATAGATTTACAATCAATTGATTGTTTTGAACTATTTAGTAAGGAGTTTAAATTGACCTTTCTTCAGGTCACTTTCATACAACTCAATAAAAAACTATTCCTATAAATCAATTTACTAATTGATGCGTTATAGAGCAAAGAAATAAACTTTTTATTTACACTATCAATTAAATTTTTATTGTTAACTGATTTATACATATTTTTATTAAATATAATATTCCTAATAAATTCATGAATATATCCTAACTCAATATAGTCAGAAGCAAATTGACTCCTCTGAATATAATTATTATTTTCAAAATTAAAAAGTCTTCTATTCCTATAACAAAAATTCAATAAACAAAGTTTCTTATGAACCTTTTACTTGTAAGAAACTTTATTGAATTTTTATTATAGGAATACAAGACTTAATAATTTTGAAAATAATAGTTGTATTCAGTGGAATCAATTTTCTTCTGATTATATTGAATTAGGATATAATCATGAATTTATTATAAATATTATATTTAATAAAAATATCTATAAATTGATTAATTCCCCTTTATCTACAAGCACATAGTCAACTGTAAATTTCATATTCTGACTCAACCATATAATCATTTCATTATAAGTACTTTATTCAATTTTTCAATTAAACTTTCTCTTATATTCTTTTTAATGATGTCAAATTCAGATTCTCCATTCTATCAATTTCATTAATATTAAGCCAATAAACATCACATGAACACCATTTCTTATACTTGCTTATAACTGTTATTAAAACTGGCAAAACTCACTATACAGATTGCCACACACAGCAAGCTAGAGTAATCAATGGATGCCAGATGGGGATTTTATGCACAAGCCTTCTAGCAACCATTGATTACTCTAGCTTGCTGTGTGTGGCAATACGTATAATGAGTTTTGCCTGTTTCGTTAATATTGTATTCATATTAATTACAATGTTTTAGAATACCCTGCATGGTTTGATACAGCGGTAGAGTAGCAGATGTTGGAATTCAGTCCATGTATTGTGGCTCAGTTTTGCTCAAACTTTTTATGAATTTCAAATGGTAAATTATTCAAAATTTATTTTTTTAATATTTTATAAGTATTATTTTTATTTTCATCACTATATAAATTTTCCCATTCCACACCTCTCCAATTTACAGTATAAAAGTATTACACTTCACATCCATTTTCATTATCCAATTTCAATATAAACCACATATGTTCTTCACAACCTCTAAGTTATCCTCTTAAATAATAACTCCCACCTCTTTTTTCCTTCTTATTTTCAGCATATCTAGTTAGCTCTCACATTCATATTTCTAAAGATATTGTTCTTCAAACCAAAAATGTGTCTGTTACTATTAACAAATCTAAATTTTCTTCTATAACAACTCCCACTAACTCTCGCCACTTATTCATATCTCTACTTGCTTGAATATATATAAAATCAAGCTTTACAGTGTGCCTAATGAAAAGGTCACAGATTGTTTTTCTCTCTAAACTACATGTAGTGTCTTCTTTAAATCAATGCAAGTTTACATAGCAACATAGTTTAGCTATCCACTCCAAAAATTTTAAAGCGTTAGCATTTCTGGATCGTAAGTCATGACACGAAATGTGAAAAGTGTGTTTCATGTCTTAATCCATGATAGACTATTCACTAACATTAACCTTTGTTTTAAATTGCACAAAAATATTACTAAACATTTGACATACTTCAAATTATTTTGAAGTGGGTTGCAAGATTTTATGGTGGCAAAAAAGAGCACTAAAGATGATCTAAAAATAACTCACGATTCACATATTTGAGCTTTAAAATTTGAGAAAAGACACTGTAGCAACTTCGTGAAAATACAAATCATCTTTTCACTGAGAGACACTGTGTATATTAACACCTTTGACTCTTTTTTTTACATACTCTTTTCTTATAAAATATTTTCTATCCTTACATCTGCTACCATTCTATCTTTACTCAAAACTGTTTTATGTCATTTATACTCCTAGACATAAAAATATCCTTCCTTTACATATTTATTTCCAATGTATCCTTATTTTCATATATATTATCTCAACTTTCCTCTTTAGTTTAATGAATAGTTAAATTTATAAATTAATTCATCTAATATTTTATATCTCCCTCTCTAAAAAATGTAATCCAAACTTTTAAAATAAATCTTTCTAATGAATACATAATCTAAAAAATTAATATCACTATTTTTATACAATCATTTTAGCCTCAAATTAATCGCATAAATCTTATTTAAATTTATCTATAAAACCTCAATTATAAAACTGCTAATCCTACCTATCAATTTCATGATCACATCCTCAAGATGCTTTATTTGTTCTGTACATCTATTTGTAGACACTAATTGAATATTATTATTTGTTTTTTCTTCTAATACTCTTAATATCTAAAAATCTAACTTTTGATTGACACACCCTTACAATTTTTCTCTAGCCAATTTAGCTAACATATTTCCCTACATTTAATTCTCAAATACATTGTACTTTTTAAACAGATTGTACTTATCCTGTGAGTCAATTTTCCTAATAGACATAATTCCAAATACAGTTTTCTGAATTATTCCTGTATTAATAATGATACTATTAAAAGTATTTCAGTAACCCACAATTAATATTATTACCATCAGAACTCAAATTTAATTCTTTAACCACAATACATTCCTTAAATGATGAACTCTCAACCAAATTTGAAAGTAAAATATCTGATATTGGTCAGACATTTTTCCAATTTTGAAAATAAGATTTTCTACATTTCAAAAGTCAAAAAAAAAAAAAAACATCTTTAATTTAGCTAAACTTATACAACAAAAGTAACATTTAAATTGTTAATGTTCTATGTGATTCTGTATAAGTCTTCTAAAAGAGCCTTTAGTGTTAAAAACCAATTAGTTTTTAAATGAATAATGAAGAACATTATCTTTGGACAAAAAAAAAACAATTTTTTTAAAACTAACCTTACACATATATATATAATGTTCATATGTAATAATAGTGGCATACAATGCATCAAAATAATACAAACATTATTTCCTTTAATAATTATATCTTTTACATATATATACGTACACACCATTTTTATATTTATAATATTCTAAAAGTCTTAACTTTTTTTCTGCATGAAAAAAATATCAAAGCCAAGCATTTATATATATTTTTCATAAAAATGATAAATATATTGTAGCTGATCATTGATTGATATGAAATTATTGATCCAGAACAGTGCAGAAAATATTTTCTCACACCACCATTTTTTTTTACATAAATATAAACATTTTTTTGTTTATTACAATGTCATGCTATAAGATATTTTTAAAATTATATCCACAAAATAATACTTACAAGTACAAAATTATGTCAGCCAAGATGTAATGATTGTTAAAGATATTCATAATAATCAGTATAGTATTTTGTACTATATTACGAATGAATTGTACATTATGCTAAATGTCTCATTGACATTCATTATTAAAAATATTTTTTTAAATTTATTTAGTTGTCAGTACATTAGCAAAAGTAATATTTTGACCGTTTTGCTTCATATTTTGTATATTTTTATAGTATATATTTTTAGTTATTGTGATTTTGAAATGAATCTATTGATAAATATTGCATAATTAATTTTTTATTGACAAGATCGTTCGGATCTTTAAATTTTATTGATGGAATAAAGACAAGAAGACCAAAATCAGAAATAATATATTTAATATACGAAAATTAAAACTGTACTCTGCATTTCATTAACAGCTGCTATGATACAATATCTTTGTTATCAGGATGTAAAGAAACAAATTTTGTTTATCATTTTTTTCATTAAAACAAAAACAATAATGAGTCAAATTAGTTAAGATTTCATAAGAAGTATCACTAAATCATCTAAAAGCGATGCTTATATCTAAAATATTTGATTGGTTTCGTATTTTAATTCATAATGAAAAACTGAACAGTTCCATTATCTAATTTCACATCATAGTGCAACGATATTCTTTATTGCCTTGAAGAGATTTGCCAGGTCACGACAAAATTCGAATTTTTTTTTTTAAGTTCAATTTTTTTTCACCACAATGTTTATTGTCGAATTATTTAAAAATTTGTCGTGAAATATCAAATATACGGCGGCATAAAATTATATTATAAAAAAAATTATTAATAACAAATAATTACATTATAAAAAAATATCAGATAAAAAATACCAACATTCGTAATTACTGTCCATTGTAGTTTTCGTTTACACAAGCGATAAAATTCGCAAAGATGGCGTCAGTCTTATAGAGAGTCTTAAAAGCACAAATTCCTATAGATATATTACGAATAAAATACTGCTGGTACCACACTGATGTTTGAGCTTGCGTTTAACTCTCATCCACATATTGTATGTGATTATCAGGATCGTGAGGATCAACAAAGTTCTCCTGGTGTATAACGACAAAGTGCATATACATATATACCATTACAGATTGTGCAATGTTGGTCCCTGCCAAAATGTATTCTTGTATATAGGCTTAAAGAGTCGCAGCCGATCGGTTGAGGACCTCTACAAAAAAACACTTTCCGGATTCCCTCTCCATCCCACCAAAGACTCAATGACCTTCTTGAAATGCTCCTCGGTGATATTTCCGATCAAAATATTTGGTTTCATCAATTTCTACGATGACTGGCACTCCTATTATTATCAAATCCACCGACCAGTGTTGGATGCGCTGAAAATGTGTTGCGCACTCTCGCGGCAAAAATTTGCCTAATCTATTATTGTGTAGTAACTTACATGTGTCTCGTGAGCAATAAAACACTGTGACTAATAATATGTTATAAGGATAATTATCTTTAGGGACAAATGGCTTTAAAAAAAAGAACTGTTTTAGATGGATACACGGCGGCGACATAATTTTTAAATAACTCGACAAGAAACACTCTGGTGAAAATGATTTGAACTTAAAAAAAAAAAAAATCGAATTTTGTCGTGACCGGGAAAATTCATGTTATTTAATTAATATGTAAACTTAATCAAAGATTAAATAATTTTAGATAGTAAAAAGTAAATTAAAAAGATCGATCGTTTTTTAAAAAACATGAACTAATTAAAATATCTTTCACTTTTTTTCAAGTAAATATCTCTTTTCTTCTGTATAACAATAAAGCTCCGTTTATAAGCATTTTCTAAAAACGATTAACTTTAGAATAGAATGAAGTGGTGTAGCAAACAGAACTTGCCCATTTCCTACATCAAATTTACGTTGAAAAAGCTCTTAAATAATATGAAATTCCATATTATACCTTCACACAGGTGACTACAAGGTCCTGACGAGTTCCTGACTCTTTAAACACGAGTTTTTGTCTGACATATTGAAGGTGAAAAGTGAATTTTCAATTGTCTTTCGATAAAACTAGTTTTACTAAAATAATCAACACTAAATATATACTTCAAATAAATGTCAATTCCTACTTCAAACACCAAATACTTTAATATAAATTAATCCTTTAATACATATATATGACAAAACACGGTGACAAATTTTTTCAAAAAAATACGCCGCCTAACAAGAAAAATTTTAACTATTACATCACGTGATACTAACATTAATTTTAATACTTATTTTATTTAATTTATTATTTTTTAAAAATTGTTAATATATTGTATGCTATAAATATTAAAAATAGATAATGTTTTGAACATCATATAAAATCTTCTGCTTCTTGGGGAAGTATTAAAATATTTTAATTAGATTATTTTAAACTTAAATCACAGTTTTGAATTAGTATCAAAATTAAAGTATTTACAATGTCTCTTCATCCTAGCTAAGTCAGTGGAGAGCATGAGACTCTTTTATCACCCACTAGCTAATACAATAGCTAGTGTGTGCATGCGTTAATTTGAACAATTCGATGAGGTATCATCGCGAGTTCTAACATTACTTCAACTTGTCGTTGTAAGTTTTGTGCGCAGTAATTTTTAAAACGCCTAAGTAGTGACAGACATTTTTATTATCAGTAAGTTAAGGAAAATGCCAATACAACAAGTATTCACTTTTAAAATAAACATTATTTTTGAAAGAAGTGATTATAGAGGCTATGTTACTTTTCATATAGTACTTATTGCATTTATACATTGTATATTTTTGTTTGTATAGAAGTTAGTATTGCATATCTACATGCACATAAGTATATTTTTTTCACGAGATTCAGAACGAATTCTATATAAATAGAGTACAATTAATTAGGATATGAGCCGTGTTGTTAAATTTAAGTAGTTTTATGGATTGGGTCGATTAATTATACTTGAATTTTAAAGTAATGAAACCTATAAGTTTAATGAAAAGTATTGGATAAAAGCAAAGTTTTTAATGATCAGTAAGCTCCATGTCGCTGTATATAGATCTGGAGGTGAAGGGGGTTTGATCTCTAATTTTATTTATTTTGTTATAAAAATTGAATGTAGTTTATTTGAGGTTGGTTTGAAACAGAAATGCCACCCAAGAAACCAAAGAGTGAATAAAATAAAAATAGTTGCTCTAATGCTTGGGAAAAGTCCTCTTTTTATGTTATTGAATGAGGTTGATTGGGACTTCATGATATATGTAATGAGAGTTCAATAAATTAGAAGCAATGGGCATATAAAAAGAAAATGTTGAACAGTTACTTTCTCTTTGTGGCAAAGTGGGCAAGTTGAGTCTATATTGGCGGACAACATTCTTTTACTTAAGAAGCTACAGGTTGGTAAAGCTTCCAAATTAATGTTAATATGGAAATCAAGATATTTGGGTTCTAAATACCAGAATTTAAATTTTTGGATGATCTGTTTATTTGTGTGGTGAAGAAGAAGTTGGAGTGTTGGTACAAATGTATTTATCAATGCAATATATTAAGGATGACACTACTTATATATATAACAAATGGTATAAGTACAAGGGCAAATTCAATTAAATGGAAAAAAAAACAAAAACAGTGCAACTACTTCTAATATAACATTTACAATGAATGTATATAAATATTAATAATTTTTATTAGTCATTCCTTAGACTAGAATTTATCCAATAATGATAATATTTCTGTAGTATAGTGTTCACTACATCACTCAGGCAAAGTAGGGACTGGTTTCTATCTGCTTTTAACATCTTGTAGAGAGAAGTAATCATAAACATAGACCACAATTTCTTACACATATCCTTATCATTGTTCAGTATATATGGATACAACAGTTTATGATCACATCTCTCTACAAGATATTAAAAGTGGATAGAAACCAGTTCCTACCTTGCGTGAGAATGGTGTAGTGAAAATTACATTACAGAAATATTATTCATTAATGTATATAAATGTCTTAAATATTGTAGTTGTAATTTCAATATACATATTTATAAGAATCAAGAATTTTAATCTTTCTATTTAACTTTACTACTTAAGATTATACAAAAAACATACATTTACCAAAATTAAGATATTCTAAAATAATGATGTCAATAAGATTTATCATAATTTCTATAACTTATTAGTTTAATCTTTAAGGACAGATTCAATGGGTCAAAAGGTGCTGTAAATCTTGTAATGTTTCTTTTTATATTTAGCTCCCTCTTTTGTATTCTGGAGTATAAATTGTTAAATGGGATCAGTGGTGACCTGTCCGTAGGGGCTGCAGCCATACAAGTGTAAATGAATATTTTTGTTTAATTATTATCATTTCTTAAATTTTGTATATTCCTATATGTGTCTTATAATAATATACAAATAGAAAATGCTGTCTAAATAAAGAGGCACAAAGTATCTACAATCTATTTGTAGTGATCTTTGTCTCACTTAATACTCTCTATCAAATGAGCAAAAGTTACTACAACCCAATGATATAGCAGCACTTTCATAGTAAAATAAGTGTTCTTAATCTTCTTGTACATGACTATTTATTTTGAAAATACATGTAATTTTGGTTTACATTTTTGATTGCCACCCTCCTACTACGAATTCTCATGGACTACCACTGAATGAGATATATATACATGCTTTAATCTGATTACATTTTAAAAACGATTAATAAAAAGTAAAATTTGAAAACATTTTAGTTAGTTTTGGAAACCATTTCTTTTATATCCAAAACATTTTAATTAATTCTAAAAACATTTCTCTATCTTTCAACAGCTGATGTTTTAATTATTTTTGAAACTCCCCTCCCCTCACATTAAGCTTTTTATTTAACTTTATTTTTGTATAATTCCTTGTTTTCTAGTTTCCCATATTTCAAGTCTTCCCTTACTTCATAATTTGGGACAACATATATTAATCATCAAATTTCTTGACACATTGCCTTTTTTTTTTGTAGTAGAATTTTGATTTCATGTCATATTTTTATTTGTGCTTCTTCAGATTCATCATCTTTTTTGAAGTCTTATTCCTATAGGTTCCATATTTGATTATTAGCCATTTGATCTTGTATAGTGATTCAATTTTCTCTGCTTTAAACTTGATTTTTTCTTGTTTTTCACTGTTGACATTTTATTTTTTATATAGAATTACAATTTGAAGATAAAATTTTCAATAGTCCATCTGTATTGCAACGAATTTGACTCACAGCACAGCATAGTCTGTGATGTATATATATTTAAATTTCAAAAAGAAAAGGAAAAATGAACACAAACAAAATTAGATGTATAATTAATTATAAAACCTGGAATAATAGAAAATTTTGATTGGGTAATAATGTTAACTGATATTTTTGGAAGTACAGTACTGGATATTATTTAAAATCAAATATAAAAATCTCTAGTGCATTAAATTTATTTGACTTTTCAGTTTTTGACAAAATATAAATTATTTTTGGAAAACAGAATGGGTTTTTTCTACGCACATTAATTCTATAATTTGTTTTTAATTAAAGAATTAATTTTTTTTTTTTTTCAAAATTAATTGATTTTAACGAATGTAAATTGAAAAACAGGCCAAAATTCGAATATTAATCAAGATGGAAAATAACTAGGGTTCTAAATTCCATTGTGTACTATAAATAATGGGCTCACATTAGAGATTATTTAATTAATAGTTTAGAGAGATTGCAGAAATACAACTCTTGGCTTCACCATTGTCATGTTTGACATTTTGGAGAAGTAGAGAATGCAAATTTTCTGTGAATTCATAGCCCATTATGTGAGAAGTAGATCACTTTCCTGGCTGCATTCTGTCAAATTATAGAAGCTAAACAGAGTTGAGGACCTCCAACATTTATCATACATGCTCTATTACAAACATGACAATAAGAAACCAACATACTTCTTTATTCTGGACATAATTTCAACACTATGTTTTATATGTATATCATTTTAATATGTGGAGAAACACCCATAAAAATGGTATTGCCAGTTGCATAATGAGTCTCCATGTATGATACCTATTTCACAAATAAAGGCATGGAATACAAATGGAATAAATTGGCTAAATAAGTAAAAATATATTGGTAATGATATATTATTTCAGACATTAATCTACAGTTGAAATATTGATTGCTTATATATTATGCCCTAAGTTTGGTATTGACTAGATGATAATTAGCTTGATTTATAGTGGCTCTCTTACTTTGAATCACAAAGAATGACTCTTGATGATTATTGCTGGTGTTATCATATGATTATTTTTGCTCATGCTTATTAATTATTAAATTTTTATCACTTTATATGTACCCTAATTTAGTTCCATCATTACAGTTCCATCTCATTCATACTTAAACAAATGGCAACCCAATTGAGAGTTTGATGATGATTGACTTATGATGCCCAAGAAACTACAAAATGATTACATATCTTTGAGCTTAAATATAATTTTACACATAAAAAAGAGACTACATTTTTATGCAAATTTAATAGGAAAAAATAATTGTAAAATATGTACTAATTATTTTTTAAACTAAAAAAATGAATATTAATGTATATGTAGGAAGAGTTCATATTTAAAGGAGAACAGAAACAAAGCAAAGTTTTTTGGATTTTGGATAAGCTTTTGGTTATTGAAGTTTGTTTAGTTGTATTTTCAGTAATGATAATGGATGTATAATTTTATCACTGGTGTGAGGATGCAAAATTTTCACACAATTCCATGAAAGGTTCTTACCTTAGGCACTATAACAACCAAACTTCAACTTTATAAATAACAGTCTGTAAGTCTCAAAAAGGAGCAAGACATGATTTTCAAGTTTTTATTTTTGTAAGTTTTTTATGTACAGTTAAAGTAGTCTTGTACCATGAGTCTCAACTTCTAAGTCTTATAAAAAAGAACAAGGCATAATTTTCTAAATTTTCATATGTTTAGGATTTTAGGTAGCTTAGTGTTTAAACTAGGGTAGGTCTCCTGGTGTTCATGTTGCATTATTTACTTATAGTCCAGTGGTTGGATTCTTTACATATCCTAGAATTAGTGGAGATTTGAATCCATACTTTCAAGCTCTCTCCAATCATCCACTCCATCTTATACAACCAATATACATGACCACCTTCATGTGAAAAAAATAAATGATCTCCAATATATGTATTTCATGCTGAACTAGCACTCATCAGTTGGTCCAGATCATTATCTCCCACATATATATGTAATCAGTGCTCATTTTATATTAGCATAGCAAATCTTCACTCTTCATATTGTAGAAAATCTGATGTTGGCATGTTCAATGCTCTTGTTTGCTAATTTTGTTGTCATACCCATGTTGATCATAAGTCATTCTGATCCCTTATATGTAAGACCTTAAGATCATTTAAATACACATAAAAGAAATGGGCAGAATATAGGCTGAATCTGTAATATTTTAAATATAAGTATAGTATACTTTTTTTAAAAAAAAAATAAGTAGTTTAATCTTTCTGATAAGTTAACTTTGCTACTAATTAATACTTTAATGTTTGTGTATCTGATTAGCCAATTTAGAAAAACTTTCTTAATTTTTAGAATTCAAAATTAATTTTAAGAATCAGCTTATAATGTTTAAGTTCCTTAAATAGCTCTTTTATAATTTTAAATGCTTCATCTTAAAGTTGTTACTGAATTAAAGTGATAGTGAGTTTAATTTTAAAATATTGTAATTAAACCATCTTAGTTTAGTTATTAGAATTTATTAAAATTTAATATTAACTTAAAACTTTAACGACAGGTTCAGACCTTTATGACTAGGTTGTACATGTTTAAATTACTTGTAAGAAGAACATTATTTGATTTTAATCATAATAGAATATTTTAATTAAGCAATCTGAAATTTAATTGAATTAAGGAGATAAATAATTTTTAAAGACAATAATTTTTATAATTAAACTCAATCTTTAGATAAAGAATAATAGGATTATGGGAGAATGCAAGCATGTTAAAGTTTTAATTTCTTAAGAAGATCCTTGTTGATTTAATGTTAAAGTTGTTCTGAAATATATTTATTTTATAAAAGAACTAATTAAAAATATTCTGGGATTTTAAATGAAAAAAAAAAAACGTTTAAAGAAAATATTATAAAATAATGTTCTGTTAAAATAATGTACTTCCATTTATATAATATTTTTCATCTCCACAAATCTCCAAAAAAAAAAAAAAAAGATAATGAAGGATTTGTGTCAGCTAAAAGCAAATGCTATATTTAATTTTCTATTCGATTATATGGTGGCATAGTGACAAAGAATTAACATTTGTTATGGAATTGCAAAAGTAAATGGATCAAAAATAACTGCAACTTTTATAAGAAATTTGGTAATAAATCTGCCTATAATAATATTGTATATTTTTTTAAGGATATAAAATGACAAATATATTTCGAGGAAACTTATGAATATTTTTAAAAAAATGTTTTTTTTTTTTACTTTTTCAATATCATTTTCTGCGACTTATTTGTAACTGCTTCTTGACGTGTGAAAACATTTGTGTCGAGATCACTTTCTGGTAAGTTTATCTAAAGCTCTGTTAATAAAAAACATATACCACACATACTGTATACCCAAAACTATGCTGTATAATTAAAAGCTATATCAGCATTAAATTAAATTTCTAAAGTCAAAGACATTGTGGGTCCTATAAATATACCTAAGCTTATATTTTACCACAAAATCTGATATTTAAATAAATTGCATGCTTATTCATAAAATTTATTTATATGGTTAAGTACTTGGTGAGTTATCTGTGGGGTACTATTGTATTTAAAATTTATTCTTATCTTTATGGTTAATATATGTGAATTTTTATTATCGCAGCTTTTAATACCACTAACATACTAATTGAGTTTTTGTTTTCTTAGTTGTATATTTATATTTTTTTGTTTTTATGCATTGCATAGAGAAATAATGTTAACTACTATAGTGATAATTGTATTATTGTGACTATTATATATATTTTTTATTTATTTTTGCAAGAGTTTATTACTAGGAGATATTTAGTAGCCTGTTATTTGTCTGATCTCATCAATTAATTTATCAACCGTAAATTACTTTCACAAATATTTAGTTTATCATCTCCATCATTTGGAGCGCATATGAATTCATTCTCTGAACTGAGCTATTGCTGAACTGTTAATCATGAGATTATTGAGATTATAAAGTTTGTCATGATCAGATTATACTTATTGGTAGTTCTTCTATGAGGGGAGATGGTACCCTAAAGCTTTGGTCATTGTTACAAGTTTCTAAATTAAGATACCAATGGATAAAGATTGCAAGACTGTCAAAATGTATATTGTTAAAAAATGATCAGAAAATATAACCCACATTTAAAGTGAAGACAGAGAAGGTTTAGGCACTATTTTAATCATTGACATCAATCCCAAGGAAAGTTCTGAGAGAGCTAACAACAATTTTAATAAAATTTTGATTGGAAGCTTCCATTACAATATAAATATTAAAATGAAGATTTTCACAGTTGAAAGATATATAATTTATAGTGGTTTCTTGGAACAACCATGTCGAATATAAAAAATATAAAGATCTGATTTTTCAGTAAAACACTTATTTGCCCTTAACTGGAATATGATCACAGTCAAGGCATAGAAACTTATAAAGAATTGATTAAAATCCTAATATTTGATTAGGTTTGATCTTCCTTTTGCTTTTTATTTAGATTTTAACTGAAGAAAAATAGTACTGTACAAGTTTTTACTGGTTCTCGTTTGTATTCTCCAATATCATGTTTACTAATGTTTTCTAGAGACTTTAATTAATTCTTTACATGTTTCCACATCAATGCAATTATATTAAGAGCAAATGTTAATTTGCCAAAATATCAAGTATTTATTTTAATATTCTGCATGGTTGTTTGTAGAAACTGTTATGGATTACAATATACATATATGGGTATACACCTGGGTCTCGTTTTACACGATAGATAGGTTCATCAGAAAACACACGCAAATGAAATTGTGCAAAAATAGACATAACTTACATTGAAAAAGGGGGGATGTGGTCTGTGATTTTTCAAAATTCGTGTAAAAGCAAAGCACCAACGTAAAATTACTTTAAAATTCACGCAAAAAAAAAATAACGAAATAAAATATGACTAAATGACAAACTTTTTTTAACTATAATATTTAATTTTATTCAAAATAATATATTTTTATGCATAATTTACAGTACAGTAATTTACATTTTTTTATACATGTTTTAATTATAATGATTTTCTGGTGACAACATAATTAGTAATTAATCTTTGAGACGATGATTTTATTAATTGTTTATGAAGCTCGTGATATCCAGACATACAACCATTTAGCTCTCGTTGGAATTTAAGAGCACGTTAATGATTAGTGTCATTAATAAGAAAATAATAATTGATTACATTCTTTTTTAAAAAACAAAAACAGAATGTGATTTAAAATGCAAAATTAACACGCACAATGTTTGAACAAATTTACACTATAATCTTGTAAAATTTAATATGTGTATACATAAAATGTGGAAATTATGATTTTAATTTCATTATTGCATAAAATCTTACTATTATAAAGCACTGAAAATATTGAAATTACTAAGATGAAAGTCAAATTTTAATAATGTGCTATTACTTTCAATATAATGTAAGTGCGTGAAATTTATTATTTAAAGTAATAGCGCATTATCGGAAATCAACTTCCGGTGAAACACAAATCGCGTAACTTCAAAATTGTGTTAAATAAGTCCGTGTAAAAAGAGTCCCAGGTGTATTAATATGAAATTGGGAGATTATTAGATTGTATTAAAAGCATTAGCAAATTAATGAGGGAGAGATCTCATAATTGTATATATATTTCCAAGGGAAATGAACCTGTCATTATGAAGATTTGCTTATTACACATAGCATATTGGTTGTTTGGCATTCTTTTATTCATGAGCTTAGATGAAATAATGAATACTGGTACAAACAATAATTAATTTTGCAAGCACACTAATAGAGTACCATTTTTTTGTGTTGATTTTAAGACTTGAATAAAGGAGTTGAGTTCATACACTTATATACAATAAATAAAGGAGAAAATAATGTAAAAAATGGCAATTTTGATATAAATAACATTGAATAGTCTTTGTATAAAATGAATGTTTTTCTACTAAATAAGATTGACTTCTGTTAATCAAAAATAGCCAAATTTTATGAAGTGATTGAAATTACTAATAGAATGGGATCTATGAACTCCTGTAGATTTTGATAAATGGATATTTCTTTGTGGTCACACATCTTAATTAAATTTTATGGAGGATTGCAGATGTGAATATAGACATCCTATTCTAAACAATGTAATCTCATATATTCAGATATCATTATGAAAAGATTTAGCACATGAATAGCTTGTAGCAAAATGTGAGTTAACATTAATAAAGCAGAGAAACATAAACAAACAAAAAGAAAGTATAATTCAAGAAAATGGTTTTTTTAATTGTAGTAGAAAAATAGAATACAAAGTTGTGAATAGAAAATGTAAAGTGCAGTACTTGAAAAAAACAGAGATCACATGGGGAAAGATTGCCAGAAGGCAAAATGTAAGGAATTTGTAAAATGAAATACTAAAAATTAATGAAGTAAGATTGAAAAATATTTAATGAAATCAGACAGATCAATATATGCTGAACTTCTATGTTTGTAAAATGAATATCTACATGGAAATAGAAGTTTTGGAGCATCAGTCATTATCATCATCAATCATTATCAATCCACTGCAAGATAGTGTCTCCAAGTTCAATCCATCTCCAATCTCTAGCCTCTCTTCTCCACATAACCCCTGAATCCTTTATTATTTCATCCATCCACCTCATATATGGTCTCCTTCTGGGTATTTTACATTCTTTTGGAATCCAGTTTAAGATTTCAATTGTCCATCTATTATCATCTCTTCTAACAATATTTCCAGACCAATTCCAGTCTTAATTTTTTAAACAATATCAGTAACATCTGTCTGTTTTTACCCATGTATTGAGTTTGATCTCTTCTTGTTACTCCTAACATGCATCTCTCCATACTTCTTTGAGTCATCTGAAGTCTCTGTACTGCTCTTCTATTAAGTGGCCAAGTCTCAAATCCATAAGTAAGAACTGGTAAAACACATTTACTAAAAATCTTTTCAAATACATAGGTATATTTCCTTTTGATACCAGTTATTTCTACCAAAAGCACTCCAACCAAGTTTAATTCTATGATTAATTTTATCCATTATGTTTTCATCTGCAGTAAAAATCTGATCAAGATATTTATAGTTGTTAACTTCTTCTAACTCATCATAATCAATCTTTATTTTTAATCTTTTGAGAAAATCCATTGAACATTACTTTAGTCTTTTTAACATTTATCTTTAGTCCTACTTTCATCTGATAACTCTTGCAACATTTCCTGAAATTCTGAAGCATTATTTACAAAAACAACTACATCATCTGCATAATCTAAATGACTTAAATAATCTCCATTTTCTTTTACTGCTTTAGCTTATCATTTTAATCCACAAAATACTTCTTGCAGTACTGCTGTAAAAAGTATTAGATATGGAATCACCTTTCTCAATATTAACATTTCTAGTATCATTATGTAATCTAATTGTTGCAGTTGCATTTTTATAAATATTCTTCAGAATATGACTATCATGGGTCTATATAGTAATGACCCAATGCTTTAATCACTGAAGAAAGGCTTATAGAACCAAATGCCATTTCATAATCTATAAATCCAAAGCATAATGGTAACTCATATTCATTGATCCTTTCTATAACTTCTCTCAATACCTGGATTTGATCTACTATATTAAAACCACTTTTAAATCCAGCTTGTTCCTTTGATTGGTTCAAATTTAATGTTCTTTGAAGACAAGTTGTAATTATCTTGCTAAAATGTTTGTATAAAACTGATGAAAAACTGAGAAGTATGTAATTCCTAATATATCCTTTATCACTTTTTTTAAATATTAAAATTAATACTGCATCCTTCCAATTATCTGGTACATCTTTATTATTTAGATATTTGGTGTATAGCTTTGCCAGATTTTTTCTATTTTTTCCCTGCTTCTTTTAATGTATTGATTATAATTCCATCATTACCATTGTGCTAAACTAAGCATACTTGGTGCTATTTTCCTGTGATAATTAATAAAATTTATATGTAAATATTTAGATTGCTGAATTACCTTTATTTAAGCATCCTAATTTATATATGAAAAGTGACACATAACTATTAATGAGCTAAGCTCCTAATAATTATGCATAATAGGTAATTTAGTTTATCAATCACATTTTATAAATTTTCTGTTTTGTATTTGTATGGTCATAGAGTTAAAGTAGATCATCAGAAGCTTAAACATGAGGGTTGGGAGTCAAATCCAATAAAATCATTGTTTTTTAACACTGATATTCTTTTTAATACAAATATTTTTTGTATGTTTTACTAATCTGCTTTTATTGGATTTATACTATAGTAGAATTTGTTATTTAGCTAAACTATATAATTGACCATAATATTACCCAAATACAGAATGGTCCAAAGCCAAGAAAAACAATTAATAAAAAATAATTTTAAAAAAAATTTATTTAGTGCATTTCATTAAAATAGTAGTATTGTTTAAAGTCTGTTAATTGTACACCTATATGATTTCATTTGTAATCTCTTGATTGGGAAAGTGCCTACAATTTTTTTTTATCTATTTTAGTGGAAGAAACCAATTGTTTGATTTTGTTTTGTTACTTGTTATAATCTGTCATTAAACAAAAGAAAGTGGAAAGTGTGGTGTAATGGCTTCTAAAAATTTATCAAATAAACAATATGTGTGAAAATTTCTTCCCTTAAGTAAATGTAATGTAAATTTTTAAAATCCTTAGAAACCTGAGTATATAGAATAACTACATTTTTAAACTGAAATAACAAGCATACAAAAAGTTGCTCTATTATTGAATAAATATTTGAGATTGAAAAGTTAACTTTGTAAATAGAAAACATAAGTTGTGTGCAACAGATTCTGAATGAAACAAATTTAAAAACAAGAGGGTACTTACATACTAGTCCTGTGACACTTCCAACTTTTCCCACAGATCTTAATTCATTGCACTTCACTTTCTTCCACCGATCTTAATTGGCACATCATCAATGATGAATTAAGATCGATGGAAGAAATCGAAGTGCGACAAATTTAGATCGGTGGAAAAAGTGGAAAAAATTATTATTTCTTTATGTAAAATAAAAAACAATCCCCCCCCCCCCATGAACATATTACAAAGTGAAAATTCGGCATTTAATTTCAATAACTTTATCGTAAAAAGGTATTTCACCATAAACAGAGTAAAAACTACAAATAATTTGTAATCAATTAATATGACATGCTATTAATGCAAAAACCTATAAAATCAGTGAATTTCAACTATTTTTGAATGTACATGAAAAAGTATAACTAAAACATAAAAATACTTTATAAAACATTAATGAAAACATAAAATATGCCCATATATATTACTTACTCTGCAATATATAACAGGAACTGTTAAAATGGGATAATGGAGCTTGTAATTTACATTTTACTTACATGCGAGCTTATTAAATTATGAAACTAAAAAAAGAATTAATGTTTTTTTACTTTTCTAAGTATGGTATTGTACACACCAAACCTTTTTTTTAAAAAAATTAACTTTAATAAATTTACAATATTTCCTCATAACTATATTTGAAATGTATTTTTAAATCATCCTTTCAAATTTAAATTCCAATAAAATTCATTTTTATTCGCAACTGTTTCTGGAAACTCTATGACTTCAATTAATTTTTACTCTATTCTTTTTATCTTTTGAATTTCCATTTAACTTGCTTGCTTACTGCCTATAGTTTTATAATTATCCATCTCTGCGTAGGACATGTTGGAAGTGGTCAGCAAATAATTATTATAATGGGATAGTAAATAACATGGGCGTGGTTTAATATCAGATACTATTAAAAAAGGAGCATGCATAGAATGTTTTTAATGGTCATTCTGTTTCAAAAAGAAAAACCATGACTTTAGCACTCTAGAAATATAACCCCCCCCTTACCAATCATCACCACCACCAGCCATTCAGCAGTGAAAACTATTATAATAATATACATATTTTTGTTTTTACAGTTAAGATTATCAAAAAATATAATATATTGTAACGGGCACATACGTACGTTACATTGTTTTTTTATTAGTAAACATGAAAAGAATAAAAGTTCACAAATAAAACTTCCTTTTTAAGAATTAAAAATTGAAAATTAATTCTATCTTAAACTCGTTTATATAAATCGCACAGATGAAAAAAAAATTATGAAATGAAAACTTTATTAAAGAAAAAGTATTTTAAAACTAAATTTTCAGTAAAGATTTAAAGATAAAAATATATCTTTAAGTTTGAAAACAAATTAATTAATGTTATTGAAAAATGGAAATGATTATTTTAATTAGTCCAAGTGAATAAGCCCTTGGGCATTTAAATGTATAAACAATGGTCAGATAGGAAAACAATAGAAACTTTTAGCAAATGAAAGAAATCCATCGGGAAATCGGACCTCAATGAAAAGATTTTCACCATCATGACATAATGTTGAGTTAATCCACAAAATTATTATAAAAGGAAAGGTTTGAAAATAAAAGAATTAATTAGTTATTATGAGAGTACAGATATGTGTTAGTGTGGAGTTGAAGGAGAAGGGATTGAAAAGACGCACTCTTCAATCCCTTCAGTTCTGCTAAAAAAGAAAGAGAAATGACATCGTTTTCTACATTAAGGACCAGCTCAAGTAAAGACCTCCGGATAAATAAAAACAATGGCTAACTGGATACCAATATCTTTAGTATGGCGTGGGAATTCCCATTCAAAATTACCAACAACAGCAAGCAACTGTAAAGGATAAAGCTGGATGTTTTAAAAATCGTAAGAACTTTATATTCATTTGAAACAATAAGAACTCTAAATTCTAAACCTTTTAGTAAATAATACAAATAGAATCCTATCTGACCAACGTAAATTAATGTTAATAATGTTATTTGATGTATTTTTTTTATATTTAAAATCATTTCCATTTATTTTTTTTTTGTTCTTTTAAGTTTTTAATATGATTTTTGTTTTTTGTTAGACTAAATTACATAAATGTTAAACTTAAGTCGGGCGTGAATGGCTATATAAATTTGTAAAGTTATATTAGGGGAGGGTAAATCTTAGGTTATTTGTTTCATAGTTGAATTAGGTCAATGGATTGGATATATTGGTGTAGTTAGTAGATGTAGTATGAGATCCGCTATGGGCAGGATTGCATATATATGCCACACACCTTCTGTTTGCCTATGGATGGGTTTGTAAGTCGGCAAAGAACCACAATCCATTCCTATGGAGTTTTTTGTTTATTGTTCTACTCGCCAATAGATGTAGCATTCCTGTTGGTGGAGAGACTATGTCTTCTCTAACTCTACTTACTGTTCAGATGTACATTCCTGACAATATAGTATTTTGTGTTGTCGTATTTTCATGCTACATTGAATACATAAATGTATCAGATGGATTGATGCTGGTTTGACTGCGAACTTTTTGCCTAAGGTTAAATCATGGAAGAATATTTTCTTTTCAAATGCAGATCTATGTAGTTTATTCATACTCGACACCCTAAATAAAAATGCATTAAATTTAAGTTTGGTATAGACGTTTGCATGGGTTCGTTACCGGTTGATTATGTTTTTGGTTTTCATATTTAATCAAAATATATAGACATTCGGTAAATACTGATACCTTACGGTGATTATCTAAGATGCATTTATGTCGGATGTCTTTTAAGTTATTGGTGTCAATGCGGTGTCTTATGATGAACACCATTGGGTTTCTTGTATTCCCTATGCAATTGATGGTATCAATGCTTTTGTATTTTGATCATTTATGTTTATTTTGAAATGTTTTTGACCGTGTAATCTATGTAACCGATCTATACTCAACATTAAAAACACATTTTATAAACCCATCTGTGTGAACTTATAAAAAATTAAAATGTAAACTTATAATATTATAAAAATTAAAATGTAAATTTAAATTCTAAAATCAAGTTAAAATCCAAAGTAAAGGTTATTCTAAAATAATGCTAAATTTTATATATGTGCGTAAATAAATGTTTGTGTGTTAATTACTGGCAGTGGCTTATTTTATTCTTTTTTATATATTCTTAGATAAGAATTTATTATGAAATTTAAATCTCTGCTACTCCCTGAGCTAGTGACAATGGGCTAATGACCAGAATCAAAATTTATAAAAAAAATATATATATAAATATTTTTTACTTACGTATCTGCCTACTTTATAAATTTTTTTTAGGTTCAAATGCCTATATGGCGCCCTGTAGTGCAGATTACATTAAGCTCCTATTCTCCTGATCGTTACAATATGAACATTTTTTTTTAAAAAGATGTAAATAAAAAAGAAAAAATCTATCTGATTAAATACATAAGAAAAAAATGCCATTATTAGTAACTTATATTGGCAGCCAATTGATTGGTGGTAAAAGTGGAAAAAATGTCATTTCTTTATGTAAAATAAAAAAAAGGCAAAGAATATGGTTGATTATTTACTTATTATTACATTCCAGTGCTTTGCGCTGACATATTACAAAGTGAAAATCCACCATTTAATTTCAATAACTTTATTGCATAAATATAGGAAAGACAGTTAATCTGGGATTCCAATTATCATCAATGAAAAATGCAATAAATCATATTTCTTAACCAATCAATGCAACTTCAGAAATACATATAAATCGTATGGCAGTTAAGAATGGTATTCTGGAATCCTCTAACCACATTCCCTTATAAATACCAATTCTACTATTGCATCCTCAAACATTGCAACACCATTGCTTATCTGAGGTGTGGATGTACATAATCATAGGATGCATATTGGGACAGACTTTTTGAGATGGCAGGATTCCTTTGGCTTGGAAGTAGGACACTGCATCTCTTTCATTTAATGGTAAATTCCAAAAGATTATCATTTTGAACTGTAAAAAAAAAAGCTTTAAATTATGTGAATTAAGCAATAGAAATGAAAATGGAAAATACAGTTATTTACTCATAATCAACTTGATCAACTATGAGGAAAAAAAAGCACTGAAAATGAAACACTGAAAGTAAGCACTGAAAATGAAACAGTGAAAATAAACACTGAAAATAAAGCTGTTGTCTTGATGAAATCTTGACAATAACTGATCCTTACAAAAAAGATCACACATTATTTTGGTCACATCATATGTCATTTACACATCACGTTTGTCAGTTTTTTACAATCAAAATTTGGTTACATCATCAGCCCATTAATAATGTATTATGTGTTAAATATATATTTCTACATCCTCAAGCGAAAACAAAAGTTGTTGAAATTAATAGATTTTCACATATTTCAGATCCGTGGATACGTCATTTTTGCTTTTCAGTTTGTAATATATTTGTGCATTTATAAATTATTGGAAGTAATAGGCATGCATGCCATTTTGGTCACATCATCAGTTACGAATAATTAAGATCAGCGTACACATTATTTTTGCTTTTCAGTTTGTAATATATTTGTGCTATATTTGTAATATATTGACGAATAATTAAGATTGGAGTACACATCATTTTTGCTTTTCAGTTTGTAATATATTTGTGCTATATTTGTAATATATTTGTGCTTTTCACTTATTTCAGATCGGCATATACGTCATGTTTGTTAACAGCCAGATAAGATCGGCATTGAATTCACAGGTCACAGCATCAGCGATGAATAATTAAGATCAGTGTACACATCATTTCAGATCAGCATGCATGCCATTTTATAATTAAGATAGGTGTCATCAATGATGAATTAAGATCGGCGAAAAAAGTCGAATTGTCAGTGATGAATAATTAAGTTCGGCGTACATATCATTTCAGGCACATCATCAATGATGAATTAAGATCAGCGGAAAAAGTCAAAGTGTCACAGGAATAATACATAAGTACCAACAAGGAGTTTTATTTTGAATTAATTAATATGTTGATTAGCCAACTTAGTTAAAAGTGATTGCTATTTCTCACATTGTGGCCATCAAAGTTAGGAGATTAAATACGTAAATAAGATAGAAGTGTAATTAATTATAATTTTTTTAATATTCTACTGTGTCTTTTGTTAAACAAAATTATATATAGTATAACAGAACCCGCTACCCCAAAGTTGATGGTACCAGATATACCAGAACCACTGGGTACACCATACGATGATGCGAATATGACTAGATAGTTGGATTATTTGGATGAAATGTATCAACCAACCTACAACAAGTCATATACCACAATTCATGATTCAATGACACACTTGGGTGTGTCAGATGTTACTGAATCAAGAATGGCATCTAACAAAGAGAACACATCTCACTACTGTCAGACCTAGGCCTTCGAATAGGATGCTAAAGATGTCACAATGAAATGCCCAGTTCCAAGTCACATCTACTTTCAATATACTAACTTATAATTAACTAACAATATTTCAATGTAACTTAGACCAGTGCATATTTATTACATCTCCCTTTTTAGGCCCCATTACACCACGGAATTCAAACTCAGAGAGTTCTTGCAGTCAGCTATCTTCAGGGATGGACTTACTCAATTATAAACCAAATATGCCTATATATAAGCATAGATATAGGAAAATACTGATGATGAACAATTATTTATAAGAGCAATATACAATGATGATGATGATCAACAAACCTTTAATAGTTTAGTTCATAATGTGATGATGATGATCAACATCTAATGGTATCAATGCACAGTGATGATGGTGATGATCAAACAGAAATCAGATTGATTTTAACAACTTAATTTATTAACAACATATAAAATAAATATTTACAAATAAAAAACAATAAAATAGATAAATATTCAGTTATCAAGAATGGCTTTTCTATCATCTTGATGACTTCATTCAACAGAAACAAAATAATTTAAAGTATATTATAAACAAAATTATACTATATAATTTCGAAAATATATACATAAAACAACAAAAAAGAAAAGTACAATGAAAGTTCACTAATTACAAAACTACCCCATTAAAATAATTATTATAATATTTTTAAAGTAGGGTAAATATAATTATAACTGCCCCACTCCCATTTATTTGTATGCAAACAATGGTAGAAATTAATAACAGCTAAAAACCATTCACTCAGTGAGTTAATTATGCATTCAGAAATAAAACAAAATTACAAGTAAATGTTAATAGATTATTTAGTCTTGTTGTCCTAAAGTCTTACTCTTAATATTAAATATATGAAAAACCTTACTTGAGATGAGGTCATCTTGATGTTGAGAGGAATCTGTAAATTTATTTTTATTAAAAAAAATACATATTAATGGTAGTGGATTCTTTTTTTAAAAAATATTCCAACATATGATACCTATCCATCCACTGGTTATACTTTTAAATGGTAAGTAATCGAATTTGAAAAATGAATTGTAAATACATAATAAAAAAAAAAACAATATATAAACTTTCAAATAAAAATGACAAAAGCAAAATAAAATAAAATAATCATCACGTGAATAAGATATATAATTTATCTTGAGTAAAGCAAGCTCTCAGTCCAAAAAATGTCAACTTTCATGGCAACTGTTATTTATATGTCTCATGCTCCTTGATTGAAACAAATGAGTATGAAATATCTTTCTGACTAGATGAATCCATGGAAAATGGCTGCACATCAGTGTTCGTGAGATAGACATTCTAATGAAAAATTTTATAATTTCATAATTCCATACTTTCCTAATGATATCGAAGTTATCTGGAAAGTTCCACAGCACTGTTTTTCTTTACCCCAAATACATTGTACTGATTCCTTTTATAAACTGTTATTTATGATATGGCTTCAATATATATATAGCTTTTAAAAACAACAGTTAATTTCTAGTAGTTTCAGATTTCTTTTCCACCATTTAGATAATAATTAATTCCAGTTTCTTTTATCCAAAATAAAGATTTTATATAATCTTGAAACTACAAATATTCAAATTATTGTTTTTAAAAACGCCAACAGTTTTCTTTCTTTTTTCTTTTCAAAGAAAATAAAAACTTAACTTTTTTTCCTTCTGTCAGTTCAATTTCAGATTTTTCAAGTCAAGAACACTACTCTCCATCGATTCAATTATAGATTTTTCTCTTCAAGAAAAACGCTGTTTTGTCACGTGCCTGCTAAAAACCCTATTATTTCAACTTGATGGAAAAAAAATAAAATTATAAACATTATTATCATTATTATTTTTAGTTAATTTTCATTATTCCAAATTCGATCATTTCTCAACATATTTTGACCTCATATCAATTTTAATCTTTAATTATGCCTGTTCTATGTCAGTCAATTAGTATTTTTAATTAATAATATTAAATGAATAAAAAGAATAGAAAAACAATTAATTTTTACCAATAGACGAACATATTCATTTATATGCATATATACATCATGTATATAGCAACTTTGTTTATTTTCTCACAATAGATAAAAAAATAATTTCCCCAACATATCAGTCTACATGTATGTTTATAAATGTATATACTACATTTGTATAAGTAAGTATATAAGATATTCTATTTTAAACACATTGGTTTATCTGTATGTTTATATATGGATATACTACATTTGTATAAGTATGTAGGATATTTTATTTGCCTACCACTTGGTCTGAATTCAAATATTGAAAAAGAAATGGGGAAAGGTGTGTAGGCCAGTTGTAAGACATCTCTTACAATAGAATTCTTTTTTTTTTTAATTAACTAATTTTATTTTATAGGCAGGGAAGGGGGAATCTTTTTTACATGATAAAAACATCGATATTTATAAAAATAAATTTATATTGCAAATATAGGCACATTAAAATTGCACAAATTGATACTTATAATGTATAAATAATTATTTATTTATTATAAATATGATTTTGAATCAATATTTGAGAAAGCAAAATAAAATACATTTAATGCAAAAATATATATTTGATTTTTCAATGTTTTATTGTGAATCCATTAATGGCATTGTCCTATTTTTATTTTATTTTGTGAAATCTGATTCAATACATAAAAATTCTAATTAAGAGCTGATTTAATATTAATATGACCAGAACATTGTGAAATACTTAAGTAAACAACATAACTAAAAAATATGCATTGCTGCATAATCAATCATTCTACATTTGTATTACTTCACATCTGATAATCATTGTAGGGCTTATAAATTACAGAGTTTTGACAAGAAAAAAAGAAAATGTAGTTTCAATTGGCATGTGATAAAATGTTTTATTTTTTGATTTTCACAAAAGGCATAGATCATGCAGGCCCTGGGTCTCAATAAATGTGAAGTCTTGCCCATCACATCAGGCCAGTTCTAATCATGGGACTAGGGGCACTGAAATTTAGCTTGCACAAAGGCCCTCTTACTTACATGGTGGCCCTACTTAAATAAATTAACATTTCACTGATTATTTATACGTTTACATTTCAATAATTACAATTTAGCATCATTAAAATAAAACATTTCTAATATGTATTTATCTTTACATACACATATTTACATAATATTTATATATACTATATATTGTAACCCTCCCCCAACACCTCTGCTATCTTTCTTATCCACAAATACATGGGGGCGCCAATTCTATTGATCATAGAATAAACTACTTGTCTGATCTGCTTTAAAATTATTAATGAGGCTCTTAAAATGATGTTCTACCTTAGCTTAACTCAATTGGGAGCTACAGAGGTCTATAGGGTGTAAAATGTATATTAGACATAGGAGGAAACATTATGATTAATAGAAACAAAACATCTAGTGTTCTAAAATAAATGAATTAAAATTGGTAAATTTCTACCATTTAAATTGACAAGTTATAGTCTATACCTCATCTCCTCTCATCACCCACATGCACTGAACAACCTCTACTGTGTGATAAAATTAAATTAATAAAATAAAGATGTAATGCTGATCAACTATATTGCATGGTAAGTTAGAGTTAAATACAAAATAAAATATAACATTACTTGACTTTTCATTGTACAGTAATTTAAACTAAGTAACTGAATTAATGTCTAATCTAAATTAATAAGTGAATATCTCAGGGAATTAATTTGTTGCATGTTTTAATTTTAAATCTATACTTTCCAACAACTACTAATTACTATTATAAAAGTAATGATACAAATTAAGCATTATTCTGATAAAATGGTAGCAGTTAGATAATGAAAGAAATAAGGTGCATTTTGATTTCAATTCATCATCTAAATAATAACTAATGATAAAATTTTCAGAGAATCATTAAATAATCAACATTTCATACAATATTTGGATCAAGAAAAGCAACATCATCAGATCTGGACATATTCATCCTTAAATTATGGAATAGTGCAATCATATCATATTAGATATGTAAATGTGAGCACATGTGTGGAAATACAGAACACGAATGCATGTCAAAGAAGAATTCTGAACACAACTTTAAAGAAATAAAACATTTATTTACAGTATAATTTAAACAAACATTTGGTTTTATAGTTTACACATATACATGTTTTGATGATTCCAACATTAATAGTTAAATGGTCTACATAAGAGCACATAACATAAGGATAACTTTCTGTATTTTACTTTAACATATGCCAGCTATCAGTGCATTTTGATAGACTTACAAAAGAAACATTATAATGCTAATACTAAAATAATAACACAAACTAAACTTCTTGATATTTTACTTGCAAAATATATCCAAGCTATCAGTCAACTCTGATAAACATATGACACAGAAACACTATACTACACTAAGATAATTAAATATAAAATTATTCTATATTTGATATTTTATTTTTAATACACTCAAGCTATCAATCATTTCTGATATGCTCATTAAAAATAAAACTCTGTTAAACACTGGCATTAAAATTATAAAGTAAAACTAACATTCTTGGCATTTTATTTCAAATGCACCTCAAATAATATGAGAGGGGTTTAAATCTAAGAGTAAGAAGTCAAACTATATTTTACAAATTAAATAAATAATTCTATTAATTAGCTACACTTTGTCTTCTCTTGCTTGCTCATTCAAATGATGATGAAACATTATGAGAGTTGAAGGTATAAAATCTAAGAAATTAATATAAAATGATCTGATAAATTAAAGAGTTACACATTAATGCTGGATTTTCTCCATATCTTCCAAATTACCAATATTTTATGCATGTGTCTAAATTATGCTATCTGTTACAAAATAATATAACTCAATCCGATTGGTTTACTTGTGAAATTGGGATAAATATCATAATACAGATGATGGCAATGGCCAACCAAGCTTTAATACTAATTTTACTTCAGCTGTTCTGGGAGAAAAAAAATCAATTCTACCTTTATTTTTATTTTTTATCAGCAAACTATCTTATACTTGGCTATGAATAAATGATGGAAAACATTCCATAGGGCACATGAGGGATAAAAGACTCATAACTCTAATCATTTAAATAATATACAATAGCTCATAAGTCTAACTTCTGAGACTTAAAACAAACTGGTGTGGACACGGTCTCATCACCAAATCAAGGGAAATACACTACTTGGCTTCTCATACTATAATTCATAAAATACAACTACCAAATCTGGAGGATATAATCTATTCCTAACAAATATTTCAACAAGCTAAGGGAGAGCTTTCTCAATCCTGACAATATACTATATAATTCACTCATGGCAAATACTCCAATAAATTAAGTGAGAGCTTATCTCTATTCCTGACAATATACTATATAATATAAATAATTTCATTCTGCATAGCCACTAAATACATTTCAATCTAAGCATGATAAAGAAATAATAAATTCACACTTAAATAAATCTCTAAACTTTCCACTTCTCTTTGCATATTTCATCATCCAAAACCGATGGGAATTAAATTGTTTCTACTTTCAATTCAAACATTATTATAGCTGGATTCAATAACAGACATGAATATAAGAATAATAATGCATAAACAATTTCAAATCATAGTTGATAAAGGAATACTGTAACGATATTAATTAATAAATTGTAAAGATAATAATGAAGAAATCTTTCATTTCTGACAAGTATAATATTTTAACTTGGAAATATACTAATTATTATTAAAGAAGCAAGGCAAAGTAAGTTCTAGCAAGCAAAGACAAAATAAGTCTTTAGTTCGTTCGGCATTAGCACAAAATTAAAATAAAAGTTTGGTTTCTGGATAAACAACAAATCTTTAAATTCTGAGTAAAACAATTGTTAGACTATCCATTTTCATTCTCTATGCAATCTGGGTAGTACGATGCAAGTTGATAATGGATCTGCCCCGCCTAGACCCAGATCTGCTGTTCTGCAAAACAATAAAGAAAATCAGGAAAAGAGATGAACTCATCTCTCCCAAAAAATCCTTTGAGGACACTTGGAACCTATTCATCCCAACTAATAAAAACAGAACAACAAACATGCTAGCCTACTAAACCACTCATAAGAACTCTCAGAACTTAGCATAACCTTATTTAACTTTGCATATATCCTTTCCAATTTGTACACAAAGTAATTAATAAATATATTTTTGAAACAACAATTCTTAAGAAATAATTGTTTTATAACTTCTTGAAAACAATGATAAACAATAAATTTTACATAATGAGCTCTTCTCAAAAATGAGCTGTCCACCCCTTAACAGCGAATGGATATTTCTATCGCTAACACGCACATATAGAAATATGAGCACACAATAAAACCTATATTAAGTAATTTGAGACGTTCTTGAAGAAAGCAATAATAAAAATAAAATCATAAGACAAATTTTTAAATCTATCTATCTATCAAATGCTAACAAAATAATAATAATCATTAAAGTTTTTTTTTTTTTTTGGTTAAAATGAAAGTTTATTTATAGTCTGCAAATGACATCGCTTAGTCATGTACTAAACAATGGTGATGATTGATATAAGTCTAATTATTGACAAACACATAACAAGTTCCTGAAGGGAGATAAATAATATTAATTTGGATCCAATTTAGCAGCATTCAAAGTTTTTAGCAGTAGCTAATGAAACCGCTGGTAATATTCTTCATTATGGCAATAAATATTTATTATGACATAGGTAGAGCAATAATTTGTTACTTAATTCATTAGATATGTTCAAGCACTTACTCTGAGTTTTTAAAAGCCATTCACAAAGCATATAACTAATCAGTTTATAAAATCCATTTAAGTTCACGTAAGCTTATTGATAACATATTTTAATAAGAAAATTCAAATGCAAATGAGGAGAACAATAAAATAAAGGAAATTCACATCCAATTTTTATGCTCTTCTGCCTGTTCATTTATCTGTACATTTAGAGATAAGTTAACAAACAGTTCATTAATTATATGTCACTCATTTTTGCTTCTTATTTCTAGATACAAAATGGTTAGGTAGATGTTTTAACAATAATAATAATAAAGCAGGTTAGAATAAGTTATCCACACACACTTTCCATTTGAACTTCATTCCTTTATAGTTAGCAAAAATTATTAACAAAGAGTCTCTGAGGTATTTAATGAAAAAGTTCAAAAATTTTCTAGTATAATAGAATCCATACATTCCAGTTACTTCTTTAATATTAGAATTAAGATTTAAGTAAAATAGTTTTGAAATATAAACACTCATTTCCATTACTTCTTTAATATTAGAAATTAAACTTAAATAGTATATAATATAAGCACATATACATATTTCAAATGATGACTTTAGAATTTAAACTATTCAATTAAAAAGCAAGAAAGATATATCTTGTTTTACAGTGAAGCAATGGATCTGAAGTCCAATCCATGCTTCACAGCCTCCTATAAACTTAATTAGCATTGTAGGCCTGAATTAAGTTTATAGTCCAATATCAGCAGGGTTTTGCACTAAAATTAAAATTAATTATGTTTATTAAATTTGTATTGCATTTAAATATTTTGTTTTAAATAAATTCCATTCTAAGATTAGATTTCTGTTAATAAAAATTGCTTGTAAAATCTATTAGTCAAACATATATATACATCAAGCGTATATATATGAGTTAATTCAAAATTCTGCTGAAATAAAATGCTTATTTTATTAAAAGAAATAATATATTTTTCTTTTTAAAATCTTGTTAAAATATGGCGTATGATTGTTATTTTGAGATAAGCCTGCCAACATTTTCTAAAAGAATGTATGTTTGTAATTAATTAGCCCATTCAAGGCAAATTAAAGATGGTCTTCTCTTTCTTTTTTGAATTAATAAAAATTCAAACTTTAAAGAAAGAAATTTAGAATAAAAAAGTAAAAGTTATTTTTAGAAAATGTTACCTTGAAACAAAGGAGCGTGGGGGGCTTATCAAGATCTAAGATCATACAAAGAATAGAAGGTAGCTTACAAAAAAGGTATAAATAGGAGTGAGAACAAAAGACTTGGCATTCAGATTTTCCTTTTGAAGATGGCATTCAGATTTTTTTTTTTGGAGATTGCATTCAGAGTTTGCTTTTTCTTGTGCTTGTTTTTGTCAGATTTTTGCTTTTGCTTGCTGAGATTTCTCTGTAGAGAATTCATTCAGATTTTTCCTGTGCTTTGAACCTCCCAGATTTTGCTTCTCGTTTTCATTTTGCTCAAAAAAGTTCTTCAACTGTCATCTTCGAAATCACAGAGAAGTTCGAACATGCTACAAGCTAAAAGTCATATGAATTTGATGGATTCTACCATGCTAGGCGGTTAGGCAAAGCTTTGCCTACCGCCGGGGTTCCCAAAAACCATCAACATGCCATAGTATCCACCCAATAGTAATCTGAACTCTGTGCTGTGTCTGTAGAACTTTTCATGAAAGCATACTACGTATTTCCACTTTCCTTGTCTGGGCAAATACCTATCGATGGACAGATCAAGCCATGCATTTCAAGGGAACATGACCAAGGAACCAGGAGGTAATCGTATCTCTCCTCCATTGAACTATTTACTTTCTACCCTTTTTTGTTCATAACCTTCTTAATTGCTTCATTGAATTATATTTCTGAAATGTGTATTTAATTATATTTGTTATGTAACCATTTTTATTAGATTAATCTTAGATATATATATATTGCGTGATCATCTATCTATATATATTTAACCCTTTTTCCTTCGCTATTCTTCATTACTAACATGTATAAATATTTTGTATTCCATTGTGGTTAAGTTTAAATGTTATTTTTTCATTTAAAATATCTTTCCAATTTCAATTGTGTTGTAAATTAAATACGAGTAAGTTTCCTTTGTTTGCCCACTTGGTCTCCTCGATAATGCCTCTTTTGTCCCCCATTAGCTCATTACGTATATCTTAGTTAGCTATATATGTCTTAAATAATTTTAAATTGTTTTTAGTGCAAAGCAATTCGAAAATGCTTTGCAAAATATTTTTTTATTGTGCTTTATTGAGGAGATTCGAGTTGACAATTTTATTGAAATTGGGAAGAAAAGATTTAGACCGCAAAAATATTATATCGTTACTATCTGTTTTTATTGCCTAATTAGTTTTTTATTAATCCACAGGGGAATAGCGGAGGCCATTAGAACATTACTAACATTTTAAAATTATTAATTAAATATATTATTTAACTAAAAAGCTTGAAGTTTTTAATTTTATTTTAATGCTTTATTTTACTTTTCCAATGATCCAGGCACGCAAAACACATTTTGCATAGTACTTTTATGCACATTTAACTATTTAGCTCTGTAGGTGTTCCCATCCATGTCTCTACCCTGATGCTAAGCTTGGCTGGATGAAAAGTAATTTATGCATGTCTCAGATAATGTTGTTGGTTCGTAGTTAGCCTCGAGAATAGATGAATAGGGCAGAGGTCATAGTATTCTTGATTTAATATCTCACGTATGGGTGGCCTCGAGGTACTTTCGCCTAGTATTCAAACTGGGTTAAACCAACATACATCATCTGACTGTCACAACAGTCATTTAGGTTTTCATTTGTCCAGAAAATTAATAATGAATTTTCACTTTAAAATTTGGGTCATGGAAGAATCAGCTTATAGAAACAATTTGTACTAATAAAAACTTTTATTGGGAGAGAAATCAGAAAGCAAAGTGAAGTCAAGTGAAGTCAACTTTTTGTAAAAAGATTTTCCCTTTATATCCTAGATTATTACCCAAGTACCTATTCTCCCAATAATCCAAGGTCATTTGAAAGTTCAAAGGTCTCTACAAACAGAATTGCTCCACCCATTGCACTGAAACTTAATTAGTGGAAAAATATGCAAGAAATTCTTTTATGTGCATGTGTATATTTTAACATAAAAGGATAATGTATTTACTATTTATTAATTAAAATTATATTTTTAAATTTATGGTTTGATAACACACATAAACAAATGAGCTTAATAAGATTGTAAGTTACCCTTACAATGAAAAACAATCATTCTTAATTTATTTATGCAGCCTTTTATTTTATCCAGAGGCCATTAATCTGCATTATTTACAATAATAAGCAAGTAGTTACTCTAATTCTTAATACATTGCAGGCTATTGAAAATGATCATTATTAACTCTTACTTAAAATAATTAATGAAATAATATTAAAGAAACTTTAGGGAATGGTGAGGTTTTGCAATAATTGGCCAGATGTTTTGATATAAATATTACTTTTAATATTACGCCAATTGAACCGTGGCATGTCTAATAAAATTAAGCAATCCATGGCCATTCTGATTTCTAATTACACACAGACATATATATTTATGGAAAATAAATCAGAACAAAATTTCAACACAAAAGAAATATACAGATATAGGAGATTAAATATATAATATTAGTGAAATAAGTCATAATAATAAATAATCAAAGTTCATACAAATTATTCTTTTTACCATTAATAGTTCAAATTCAGAATTGAGAAACCTGTAGACTTTGTGGCATAGTAGGGTATAATATAGCTATGTTTGCTGGTATTCTGCAAAGCTTCTGGGATCGTTCTTGCTGATTGATAGCCTTCATTAATATGCATTACTATTTTCTTTAGTGATCAGCATCTGAAAGTGTTACTATCACTGAATGATAGCTAGTCTCTTTTTCAAAGCTTTAGACACTTGTGAAGTTAGGCAGAAAACAGTTCACATATAATTTGGATACAACGATTAATGTAATGATTGCTCAGTACATTACGGCAACTTATGTACTTCATTTATGGAACCAAATTCACATTCTGCCAGCTTGACCAGAGTAGAGCAGATGAAAGGCTTCTTTATCCTATCATGATATAACAGTCAACTGTAGCTATATTTTTAATAGTGACTTTGATGATCAAGACAAAATGAATGAGTGAATAGTAATAAATAATCAAAGCATTAACAGAAGCATAGTAATCAATTTTTTGAGAAATCCCTATTTATAATTCACTGAGATGCCTTATCTATTTCATCGTAGTTTGATTTTGATCTATTCATTGGTTGTAGATTAGTTCTAACTTCACTGTGGTCCATGTCATACTGACCAATTACCGATTTTACACAAATTAGCTTTGAAAAGGGATTATAATAAAATAAAAGATAATGTTTTGACTAATAATATATGGTATTTATCTTCTAATTAACTGATTAATTTATCTACAATTTAATTATTTGTATAAAAATAATATCATTTCCGCCCACCTAATTATAAAATCATTACAATTGTTAATTAATAAAATATTTTGTTTAAATTGATTTAGATTTAATGAGACCCAATATATTTTGTCCATGTATATACTTATACATATATTTTCCATTTAGCAAAATTTTGTAAAATCTTCAATTTAAAAATTTCTTACAAATTTTTAAAAATTATATACTTGAAGTGCATATATATTGCTTCAAGAGAAAAAGATTTACAAAAACACATCACAATTGATAGAAAAAGACAACACCCATGCATTAGAGCATCTTCTAAGAAACACCCATAAATACAATTCATCAGATCTCTCAGAATTGTATTAAAATAATGAACCTTCTTTCTTTTGATCTGATGATTATTCCTAAAATGGAATCCGTTGATAGTGAACTGAAATAATTTTTGTATACAGAAATAAATTTTCCATTATCTTTTTCCAAATTATTCTATGTACTTCATCTTTAATATAAAAGAAATATAGCAGATTTTCTCAACTTTAATTTCCAGCTGTCTATATTATTATTATTTTTTAATTTAATAAAGTACCTAAATACCTATATTTCTCTACTGATTCATGATAAATATTTCCAAAGTTCAGTTTTATTCCTTCTATTAAATATTAATATTTTACATTTTTATTGATTGGATTTCATTCTCATATTTTATCCCATCTTTAAAATTCCTTATCTTTTTTATTATTTTTTAAACAAAACTATATCCATAAAAAGAGAGATGTCATATTATGTACAGTGAAGCTACAATATTTTCTATAGTTTTCTCCTAACCTCCCCCCCCTGTACATTGTATATAATAGCTCATAATTAATTGATAAATTTTGATTACAATAGAATTCATATTGTTTATTTAACTGCACATGTATATGTATATAGCACAAATGCTTTTCTATGTGTATACTATGTATATATAAATTATAGTTTAAACAAAATTTTAAAAAATGTAGTTATTAATAATAAATCGAGAAATCTCATTTATGTGTATATTTACTGTGTGCTTATTCACTCATTCTATTCATTCAAAAAGTAAAAATAATAACAAATTTATTGTATCATATCTTTACTTTTTAAAATAAAATGTATAGATAAATTTTTATCACAATTAAATACACTCTGGACAATATACTTTTTCAATAACTTTTTTTTTCAATGGAAATACAATAGCAGTTTTATTACCAGCAGTCTATAATCTCTATCTAATTGCTTTGATGTTTACAATGTAAGTGGAAAAATATTATTAATAAATGTGATTGCATACAGTGCTCAGAGAAGGAAAAATGGTTGTTGCTATATTGTAAAATTTATAAATATATGAATTTTAATATTTTATTTTTTGATTATTTACACCTTTTTTGTTTATGTACATTTTTTTTTGGAGAGCGTATAATTGAAATAGTCTATATTAATGCAGCATATTTTGTGGCTTCATTGTATTCTCCATATTCTAAATGTGGAAGGTCCATCCCATTTTTTATTCTTTCTTTTGCCATTAATCTCCCAATTTTTTTATAGAAAGAAAATAAATAATGAAGGTGATAATAACCATTCCTGTTCCAACTTGATTTTAGGTGTAATTTCTTTTGATTCTATATCAGCTTAACAATCAAAAATCTATTCTCGTATTTTCAAAACTTTCCTACAATCTACTTCTATCTTTCCTTTCACAATCCTTTTCTATATCTAAAAATATAATAAACAATAATTTATTTCTTTTATAAGTCATTTTAATCAACTGAACAAAAACAAATAAATTATTCCTATTCTTTTTGACCCATCCCCTGTTTAAAAATTGCATTCTCTTCCATCCAAGTAATAATCCTATATATTAATTTTTATGTAAATATTTTATACACTATATAAGTGATTGTTACTGGTTTATAGCTAGTCAGTAGTCTAAATCTTTCCTTTAGGTGGTAATATAATTCTTACATCCTTCTAGAATCTTATTATCAACTATAATTTTATTAATACAACCTTTGTATTACTTATCACCTACTAACATTTCAGTGGTCATACATATAGTACTCTTGCTTTTCCTTTTTTTAAATATATCTCTTACTCTATTCAATTATGCATCTATCACTCTATCCATCTTCTTATAAATTAAGTTCTTTAATGAATTACATTCATAAACCCCTTTCCATCAAATTTTATTACAAATTCATTGAGTACTTTTTCCAAATTTGTGTTTATTTATATATTTTTTTCCTCTTGTTTATATATTTCCAAAATTTTTCATAACCTTTTTTTATCCTATTAATTTCCTTGGTTGATTTCTTAAGTTCATCTTATTTCAATCTTAATTCTATTCTACATATTTTTTTCTTATTTTTTAAGTAACTATCCTATCTAATCTTTATCAATTTATTATTCTATTTGTTTTTGATAATTTCTTTATAAACTCTCTACATGTTTTTATTTTTATTTTTAAGACTATTTAAATATTTTAAATATATTTTCTTTTACAATATTCTTCATTATACTAGTGCTCTTTTCATGAATTTTAATTTATCATTTTTCATAATTTATTTGAAGATACTAATATTCAGATTAATCTCATAGTTTATTTATAATTATTTTTAGTAAGTTTTAGTATTATACCTCTGGTTCTACTAATATAAACTTATGATTTTTGTTAAACTCTTTTTCTTCTTCATCATCAAACACTTCCTTTTTATTTTTTGTAGTTTTTTATTTTATTTTTTAATTTAACTACAGTACATTTTAAATTCTGCCTCCCTATACAAACTCCTCATTATATAATTAAATAATTAATTTCCAATTTTTATTCAGCCTTTTTCACTCTATCAATTTCAATTATAAATTTATTTAATGCACACTGATTACGTAAGTAATATTTACCAAGGCAATAAACCTTTAAGCATGTGTGCTTGTAAATATGATGGTAGGGACCTCTACAGGTCTTAACCACAAGCTTACTCTTTGGAAGAAAAGAGGGGAACCCTTCTTTACTTTAACCTACTTTCTATATAAATAGGTGAAGCTGAAGTGGTTATAACTGAGAGTGTGAAGCTATTCAATACTTCATTGATTAAGTCCACAATTTCTATTACTCATTAGTACTCATGAAATCTTTCGATTTACAATGAGTCAATGAAAAGATCCTATAGTTAGAAATCTATTATGATAATTTAAAGTTGTAATTATAAATTTCAGTAATTTGAATATTCATATCATTTACAATTAAAAAATATTATTATTATATTTAAATTTATTCATACACAAGCATTCCTAAATACTCTTATCCACAGTTTCACATCATCCCCATTTTTAGTAGCTAAATTTATTTTGCTACATTTTCATTTAATTAACTTCAATCTAAAAAAGCAGTTCTCACACTCTTTATTATAAAAATAGTTTAGGAAAATACCCTTTAACAGCTATATTAAGCCTAACATCACTTAAGAAGAGTCTTGAATCTACTTTATATTAAGAAGGTTTTATATGATTTATTAGAAAGCATAAAATATGGTTATTAAATGTAATGTTTTTTACAATTAAAATCAATGAATACATATATAATTATATTTTGGGTAAATAGAAATTATAATAATCAATTCCATATTTTATTAATTATGTCATGATTATATAAATATTAATATAAATTTTAGTTCAATTAAATTACTTCTTTCCTTAATTTGTATATAAAATTAATAGTGAAGGTATACTATTCTGGAAAGATTATAAATTTATTAAAATTTTTTACTGCTTAGCATTGCTTTCGATTACGCCGATCAGGTTGGTCATATTTATAGAACTAATATATTTATATAAATATACTTTAGAAGTAATATAAATTTATAAATTCTATTTATATAAACTTAAATTAGTTCTACGAATATGTCCGAGATTGTTGAAAGCAGTGACAAACTGTAAAATTTTTGAATAAATTTATAATTTTTCCAGAACAGTGTATCTTTACTATTAATTTTTTAAATATAAATTTTACAATTAGTGTAAGATGATTCACTGGTCTTAAAGATATATATTAAAAAGATTAAAAATAATGTTCAATGAGTTTTCAAAACAGAATAAGATAGTTATTGATAATAAGGAATTAAAAGAAATTAATAACTTAAAATGCCTTAATTGAATTATTAATGTAAAAAAAAAACATAATGGATGGAATTAATCATAGAACTAAACATTACTAATTTCAACAACATGCAGACAATTTTTTACCGCTGCTTAAACATGTAACGTGTGGAATATTATCAACCTAAGAACATTCTTGTTCAAATATATTACCCAGAATTATTTTTTAGCAGATTTATAACAAGTAATTTTTAATAAACTTGCAAATACAAATTTACTTTTTATTTATCAATGCCCATTTATTCAGTCTGCTAAAAAAAAAAAAAATCAGACTGAATGAATGGGTATTGATAAATGAAAAGTAAAATTTATTTGCAAGTTTAGTAAAAATTACTTGTTATGAGTCTGCTCACAAAGAATTCTGGGCAATGCATTTGAACGAAAAGGTTATGAGATTGGTTATAGAACTAAACATGGATAAAATGCCTGCTGTGTCTTATGACCAGCAAGTAAATAAATGGACAAAGGCAGAATTGAGATGGTAAGATTATAGTTTAATATGGATAATTTTAACTATATACATAGCCTATTATAAGGCGAAATAAAATAATAAAAGGTCGTGGTGATCTGCATATAAATACCCTAATCCTGCTTTTGGACTTACAGAGGCAGGAGTCTCTGACTATAATTAAAACTCAGAACATACTCAGAACAATTAGTTTAGTTTATGGGGGTTTATATACCCCTCGAGACTTCTGGAGTCTTTTACATTCCTAACCATATATGGTGTTTTCACTTACATTTTCACATACACACAGTATTTTCACGTTTCTCACCTTATATGGTATTTTACATAGTTTTCTGACCCTATAAGGTCAGCTGGGCTTTCTATTATTATACAACTTTCTATGATTTAATAACATTGCAATTTCACACAATCGTTATTCTTAATTACTATACAGTTATTTTACATATTTATTATACATTACAGTTATTACTTTTAATCTATGTTTATACAATTATTATTGTTTTACATATTCGTTATATTTATACAATTATTATTATTTACATATTCATTATACATTATGTGTTTATACCTTGACCTTGAATACTGCAATGCCTTTAATAAAAATAATAGATTAATATGCCTAAAAATGGAGATATTTTAAGAAATGTATTTTATTACAGCTTACTTGTGAGTCTGAAATTTGAAATATGAAGACTGCAGACCAAACAACAAAGGAAAATATATCTGACATCATTGAAGGAATTAAGATGATGAAACAATGTTGGGATAGATATGTTGCTAGAAGAAATCCCAATGTATAGGAAGCTGAAATGTTAAACTTGACACTAAGAGATTACACAATGTCTAGAAAGTTATGCCATATGAGAAGAGTATATATAATATTACTGCAGTGATATATAAGAGAGAATAATATATTGAAAAATCGAATTAAATTCTGAAAAACTTTCATCTTGCACTGCATTGATAATAATGATGGGGAAAAAGGAGTTTGTAAAAATAGAGATGTGAGTGTTCATATCTTCATATATGCACACATGTATATAAAACTACAGTCATAAATGCATAGATGTAATAAAAATAAACTTAATGATGCAATTCTAAATATTGAGAAGCTAGAATTAATATTATTTAAAAACAGAGAAGACATTGAACTTTCACCTATTGATTTAAGAACTTATGTTTAATTAGTTTCATTTGTCTTTTCGGCAGAGAACTTAAAACATCTACAAACGTAAGATCATTACAAAACAATTACTGGAATAATGATACACGAGTGAGTCAAATGGGTTATGTGTGTGGAGATCAATATTTAAAACAACTAATGATATACAGTATTACCAAAGTAATTGAGTAATACAACCATTTAACATTGTACAGTTTCTTAAATTATTTGACATGTATAAGTTTAATGTAATTTCTTAATAAATAAAAAATTCAAGTAAAAATTTGATTTTTATTTACTTAACAAAATAGTCTTTGATCGGAATATTTCGCTAATGTACACAGCTATATATTTAAACAGCCCAAATCAGTTTTTAAAGAGAAAATCACGCCATCTAACAAGATAAGTGGCAACTATTCTATCACGTGATACATATACTTTTTATAATAATTATTTTATTTTTGTTCTTATTATGAAAAAGCATTTAAATTACTGCATTCTATAATTTCTTGAAATATAAGTATTTTTAAAACCTTCTTAAAATTATGCTTATTATTTACACACTGTAAAATAAAAGCCAATTTATTTTAAAACTTAACAATAATTATTCTAATCTGTGTAAAGGGCTTTAATCAAACTAAACGTTATAAAAACATTGAAATTCGTAAATTTACGCGCTAACTGATATTAAGTTAGAGCGACTATGCGTTATTGCGAACCGTTAGATGATTTTTCATCTCCGGTTTAATCTTTACTTCGACTTTTAGTTGTAAGTTTAGGACGCAGTAATTTTTTAGTTATATCAGCTGATCGTACTGAGCACAATCGTCAGCATACTGACGAATAAGTCTCTTTACTCTGACCATTTTACGAGTGCCCGCCGCTAACCGAACACGATAAAAAATTATTTGTCTGATACAAATAAATTTAATTTTTAAAATTTCTTATAAATTATTGTAATATATTGTAATCGAATTGTAGGGCATACTATACTTTTATAGCATAAAAGAATTTATCTCTCGGTTAGCCAAGTGTGGCCTTTCTCTGCTTACGAGCAGGATTATCATCATACTTCCTTAATTATGAAGCAATTGCCAATTAAGTGCAGTGTCAAAGATAGCATTGATTTGTAATATTATTTATAATTTAGTAATTTACATAAAAATATATGTTAAAATTTTATTTTTGAAATAAATATTTTTTTGTACATTAAGTGTATTATTAACAATATCCAACTATAAATTTACATTGAAAAAATAAATGGTGCCCGCCACCTGGCCGGTATTAAAGAATATGCTCTTAAGTCCAAAAAGGTTGGGGACTCCTGCTCTACATGTATATAATCTGTTTTATTCATTTATCTCACTTTGATATTTTTGGTACGTTATTTACTTCTTAGCATGACTGATATACTAGAAAGCAGCCTGTAAATTCCGTTTTCCATTTCAGTTGATTAATTCTTTATATATCCATTTTCATTCGCATTAATTTATTTCACTTGAGATTTCTTTTTAAATATTTATAATATATATAAAACAAAACATCCTTAAGGGGACACATCCGTATTGCTTTGTTTTGCTTTATAGTATCTATACGATGTGTGTGGGATTAAAAGTTCATATTGCTTAAATCAGATCAACAATATGTGAATGGGATTAAAAGTTGATATTGCTTAAATCAGAATCCTATATCAGCATTATTGATTATCCTATAATGATAGATGAGAAGAATGACATTTATTGCAAATTAACTTGTATTATGAAATGTTAGTTGGTTCTAAATATGAAGTTTAAAATTAATATGAAGATGATGAACTATGCAATTTATTGGCAGTTACTTGCTTGAGTGTTACTATTTTTCTATTCATTTACTAACATGCCATATTAATTAAGCATAAAAGACGAAATCAAAAAAAAAAAGGGCCTTAGAACGCTTGTGATCTTATTTAAAATGTGTTGCAAATCAAACCAGTTTAGTTTAATATCTCGTTGTAATTTATAAAATAAAAAGATCTATCTGATAGTATATGTCTTATGAAAGAGACATTAAACACTGATAAGACATTACCCCTGAGTTAAATCGCTTTGAATTTTATTTATATTTGTGTGTGTGTTTTAATTCAAACAAATGTGTTTGAATATTTCTTTTATACAAAATACTATTACTACTAACATTTGATTAAAAATATTGTTTAATTAGAAACTTAATATTTTGATTTACCAAATGATAATAAATTTTGATTATTTGACTATAATGTTAATTAAACCAAAGAGTATAGAACCTGGTATTGTTTCATTTTAAGTTGAGCAAATAGATGGCATAAGAGATAGAAAAAGAAAAAAAAATTGCTGGCTGCAAAAATTTATAAAAAAAAAGAAAAGAAAAAAATAGTTAATATTGGAATACATATATAGGGTATATGAGCATAGGCTTTCTCACAACACACTACTCTCCATTCTATCTCATAACATTGATACGCTTGAACACATATATATATGTCGAAAACATAAATAATCATCAATATACATATTTCATGCTAAACTAGCAACCATCAGTTGGTCCAGATTATCATCTCTACACATATATGCAATAAGTGCTCAGATATTGAAGCTGGAAATATAGTACATATTCCTGCTTCACCTAGTGCCAATGTCATCAGCACTAGTCTGGGTTTGAATCCAATCTTTATTAACTGACACGCATCTCATAATAGGTAGTAGTATATTTTAATCAATATTATAATCTTTTATATTTCATTAATCTTATTTTATAATTAAAACTAACCTTTTTATATTAGTTTATTTATTTTATATTTGTAAAAATGTATATTGTGTTTATTTTATTAAATTGAATTGAATCCTAGATATCTATAAAATGTTACAAATATTTCAAATTCTTTATTAAAGTTCATTTTCTTCAATAAATCAGTTGGTAACATTTTATATTTATCTTTTAATCAATGTACACTTGAGAATCAATTATTTAAACAATGTAATATTTTTAAGAAATATTTTGTAAAAGTTTATACCAAATATGTTTGAAAGTCATTGTACCAAATTTTTCTGAATAAAATCTACATTTTGTTAATCTAAACCATAATTAAATAGATTTTGTTAGTACAATGACTGATAAACTTAATATGCTTGTTGTTGTTGTTTTTTTAATTAGCAAATCAACCCTTGGGGCATGTTCATGCAGAGTTAGAGATTTTTCCTCCAAAGTGGCACCAACCTCACAGAACTGCTGAGAGCAGTTACAATTGGTGGAGGTCAGTGTAGATTTAATCCTTTAGATAAGACCAGAACACATAAATATTGGAAAATTTGATTAAGAATTAATTATTGTTGAGTTTACTGAAGAGAAGTGATTAATCTATATACAAGACATGATGACTAAAAGAATGGCTGGCTAAAAGATCGACTGTGCTTCCCGGAGCTCTGTCTCATCAGCTCATCAATGCCATCCAGTGCTGTCAACATCTAGCCAGAGCCTGTCTGTGTCAAGTAAACCTGCTAATACTCTGACTGTAACTGCCTCTGTCAAGCTGTGAAACATCTTCCAATAGGTATATTATTATAATCTCCAATTTGCTGCAAGCCACTGATTTTATTTCACTTGTTTAAATCAATATTAATTTATATATTTTATATATCTGTGTAATGTTTATACGGCTTGGTTTAAAATGCGTCTTTTAATTTTATTCAATTTAAAATATCAATTCTTATAAAATTTTACATTATTTTGATGCGGCAAATTAAATTAATTTTTGTCGGTTTGTTTAGATTATTTGACTTACTGAAATGGCCAACTACAAAATTCAATGAGCTATTAACTTTAAATCCTCCCCCTGTTATTTTTTTTTAATTTAAAAATCATTACAAGAAGACTTCCTTCCATAAATTAATTAATAGAAAGCTCATTTAGTTTTGTACCTCATATATATATTTATTTGAATGATTGAAATTATTTTAAAAGTATCTTACTATTACCTCCAATTTAAAATAGCCCTGTAATTATTTCTGAAAGAATAAATAATTTTAGTGAATCAATTAAGTAAAATTTATCATAGAATTTTATCAGTATATATATTTCATACATATATTTTATTTGTCAGAAAATATTAAAATTATGATTTACAATTTATTAGTTTGATATTTAATGCCCGTCTATGTTAATTAAAGACAAGTCCTATTTTGTAATCTTCCGTGATGAGTGGGGAAAACAATTTTATATTTTAGTTTTAATTCTTGCCTTTCTTTTTGTAATATAATTTACTATTCATTCATTAATGACCTAACATTTCTGGGACTTTACATTATATCAGGGAGCCAATGATTTTAATCAGGATTTATTATTTTGTTAATGATACACTATCTATCTATATACGTCTAAGGCATTGTGTATTTATAGTTACAACCATTTCTTTATTATTGCTATTCTTGCTTTGCTACCAACCTCTTAGGACCTTCGGAAATCTGACCAGTCCAATCTTTTACACTCCCTCAAAGTAGACATAGTTCATACCAAGGGATCCATTTTCGGGCATTGTCATTTAAAATATGTGTTTGGGAAGTCCAGCACATCAAAAATATTTTATTATTATTCAGAGACATGCTTTGGCTAGAGGGCCAACATTTCTCTTATCTACCTGTACATATCAGGAATTTCTTTTAGCAAAGCCACCTCATTTATTTTTGTTGTAATCTATAATAGCATACTGCCTTCTTCATCATTTTATATCTTTATTTAGCAAACCTGAAATGCTCTCTGCCATGATGGCACGTCCTTTACAAACAAATTTTGTAATTAATTAAATCTGACTGTATAATTGTCAATTATTTATTTAAGAACTATTTTGCTTCCCACACTCATTATATACAAATGATTTTAAATGTAATAGTGTTTTAAATGCCCATCTTTCATATTTTGTAATATATATATATAACAAATTTATTTGTAATATCTTATTTTATTGCTGATTGGTTTTTGGCCGACCAATTAACAAACTTTTACATTGTTTGTCAAAGCCACATCAAAACGAATTAAAGAAAATAACCAAGTTGTATAAACAAAGACTTAACTTATTTTGTACTAAATTCTTTAATAAATTCCTATAATATTGTCATTTAAATAAGCTTAGTTTGTCATCACTCCCAATCTCTAAGGTTAATTACTCTATTTGTTTATAATATTTATTTGATGTAAATTCACTTCTTTATAATGTTGCCATAAAGAATTATCATTATTACGGTTCAAACCATTAGTAATCGATCAAATCATATCTGTACCGTTCTGCAATCATCAGAATCCATTAAATCATTGATTTTTCATATAAACCCTTTATTATTTTGAGTCTCTATGTGAACCATGACCTCCAGCTGGGACGGAATAAAACCAAGCACTGCTAGTGTCATCACAAACGTTATCCATTAGTCAGAGAGGCAATAATTTAGGCAAATAGGTTAGGATTCATCCTTGTCCTGACATATGTATCTTGTGCATGGTTGGATTCAAGGTACTTTTGCTTGGATTATTGGTCTTGTTGAATGAATACACGATTTTGACCAGCACAGAGGCTGCGTTTTTTTTTTCTGAGTTTGGACGCCCAAATCATGGAGCCTGTTAATTATTCCCACACCCTGAATAATTCATTAGCTATATGTGTATAATTTGCTATATATAATTTAATATATACATAATTTTCCAGAATATAAAATGATTTAGTTTTGTCATATTGATTTTATAAAATCAAATACTGTTTTGTTAATAAATTAAAGAGGAATACCATGTTTTCCATCCATAGTCTGTAATTTTTTTTTTGATAAACAGATTAATTAAAAGTGAAAACTCATATGGTTAAATAGATTGTATAAAATATGAAAGTAGTTTGAACTACTATATTAATGTATATGTAAGTTTTTTTTTTTACTTCCAGAGTTTTGTTATGTAGAAATTTTTTTTTTTTCTACTTTTCTCCCATGTTTGCTAAGAACGGAAATATTTGTATAGAATTTTTTTTCTTGTTAATTGAGTATATAATGTTGTGATTATTTTAAAGCAAAGTGTAAAGAATTTGACACGTGTATGGATTTTTTTTTTCAACTTTTTCTCCAAAGTTTTTTTTTTCTTTTCCAATAGTGTGTAGTATTATGTAATGTATGTAGAAGTATATGTGTGTAAAATCTATGTACTTGTATATGTAGCGCTGTGTATATATGTACGTGGGTGTGTATGTGCGATGTGTAGGAACAGATGTGTTTGAAAATTTTATATGTATTGCATTACTATATATATTTTCTTGGAAACCCATATGTGTGGAAAAATTATATTGTATCTCAAGCACAAAAGCTTGAAAAACTTTTTCCCAATATAGACGTACTATTTTTTTAATCCTGGATTTGACAGTTGAACAAATATTCATATCCCCAAATGATATTTCATAGATACAGTTGTATATATTCGGACCAATATATTTAAAAGTTGGTTTAGTTCACCTGAGTTTGAATTTATAGTGACATGTAATAATTTATGTATGTGCTCTTAAGTTTAACAGTTTTCTCTTAATGTTAGATTTATACCAAACTCAAACTATGTAAAATAAATCATAAAAGAAGGTCAAAGTGATGTAAAGTTTTTTTTTCATGAGTGTCAAAAAAACCAAAGACTGTGTTTTACAACCATAAAATGTTGTGTGAAAAGTTTTTTTTTTTAAATGCAAAGATTATAACTATAAGTGTAAAAGTTTTGCTAGCTGTGGTACCTGGTTTTTCAACCATATAGATATTTTGTAAAAGTTTTTTTTTGAAACCCATGTATTACAACCATATGTAGATTTTTTTTTGTATCTGGTTTTACATGCACACATGAATTTGTTTTCTGTTTTCATGTGTTTAAAAAAATGTTTAAAGCCCATGTACTACATCCATAAGCCTTATGTGTAAAAGGTGGTAATAAGATGTATTTAATGTTTATTCATATGGGCATACTGTGTTAACAATCAATAAAAGTACATATATATTTTAATATATATATATATACCTGTTTTTATATGTAGTAGAGCTATCTGTAAGTGTTATATTATTGCTGACCTTGATAACTGGCACCCTGGTGTAGGGAATAGAGTACCTATTACCATTATAAATTTGTTATCAAGTTCAAAAAAAGAAATTCAAAATAAATAAAGAACCGTGGTAATTCTTGGCAACAATTTTTTTTTATATATATATGAGATTTGGAGAGTGAAGAATTTTAAAGGTGAATAAAAAATTAAAAGTAATATTCATCACAAAAAATTTGTTTAATTTTGAAAATAATGATTTTTTTTAAGTCCATTTCAGAGGCAAGGAGTGACCAAGGGTGACCAGCTAGAATAAAAAAACAAAACAAATCAGTCATTCTCATGATAAAGTAAAATTTTTTTGTTGAAGTTGAAACAATTATTTAAATGTCCAGCTTAAAACAGACAGAAACTTAGTATGGCAGATCAGAAAGGACACAGTCAGTAAAACATGATGGGAAGAGTGGACAGAGTAAGGGAAGCAAACGTTCGAATTAATGATTATATAAATTTCAAGATACAAAATACGTTTACATTCTAGTTGTTCAAGATTGTCTTAAAGTTTCAATTAGCCATATTTCCAGTAAAATAGCTTTGAATTCTAAGATCAGCATTATTACTGTTGTCAAACTTTTCAAAATCCAAATGGATAACAGCATAGAAAAAAAGGAAAGTGAAGATGTTGATGCCAGCATCTCAGTGAAAGAAGAAAACATGGAACAAATTTCAGAAGTCACTGTAAAGGATCCCTTTACACTCATCGATGACATGAAACCAGCCCAAGTATTTCCAGAAGATAAAAATGTGATTGCAATGCTCCAGAGTATGATGAGGATGATCCAAATTAGCGAGGAGTCAAGCCGAATGATGGCAGAGAGAACTCTACAACAAATGAAAGAACTATGCCAGAGGACAGAGATGAAGAAGGATAAGTGGGAACAATCTACAAAAATGATTAAAGATGGTGAAGAACTACCTCCACAAATAGAATCTCAAGAAGAAATAACCGGAATTGTAATTTCACCTAAAGAAGTAGTAAGTGCAGAAGAAGTTGCTGAATCTATTGAACCAAAGCCAGAAACAAAACCAGCAAGAGATATGGAGAATATTGTTGAATTAAACCAAGTTAAAGAGACTTTAGAACTTCCAGCCAAAGATATTTTAAAAGAATCACCAGTTGAATATCCAATTACTGATGAAGCAAAACTTGAAAGTGTTAAAAAGGAAGAAATTGAAATTACAAAGGATCTTATTGAAGTTGTCAGTTCACCTTCAGGAAAACTTCTAATTGTGGAATATATCTCTAAAATTGCAAAAGAAGAAGCAGTAGATACAGAAGCTGAGACTGCAATAGTATCAAATACCGTAACAGAATTTAAAATGGATGCAAAGACTGCTTATGAGTTGGAAGCTGATTTAATAAAATCTAAAATTGATTTAAAAATTGTGAAAGAGTCTAAAATCAAGGTTGAGATCATGGAAGAATCTAAAATTAATGCTGTAAATATTGATGATTGTAATATTAAGATGGAGATACCGAAAAAGGTAAAAATCTATTCAGAGACTACAATAGATGCTGAAATCAATACAGAAAACATGGAAAAGATGAAACCTGATGTAGAAATCATTCCAGAACCTCTTGAACAACAAAAAATAGTTGAGAACATTGAGAAGTCTATAGATATGGAAGTAAATGAAAAAGAATACAAAATAAATATATTAGAAGATAAACCTACCTCAGAAATTCCCAAAATAAATGATAATGTAATAGGAAATTCAAATAAAAATGAAATTCCATTAGAAACATTGAAAGATGATGTTGCAAAAGATAATATACCAGAATTAAATAGTAATTTGGAAACAATTGAAAAAAGAGAGATACTGCTTTCAGAAATAATCAGGAAAATAGCACACAATATGACAAAAGGTCGAGATAAATATGATAAACAGCAGAGCAAGATAGAAGAGAAAAAACACAAAGATAAACATCGCAAACATAAAAATAGTGCCTTCAGCTTAGCTGATGATGGAATAAGCAAAGAAATTTTTAATGAATGACTTTTAATGCTTGCCATTTAAAACCATACTATGAAATACCTCCAGATCCAGGGAAAGTTTAAATTATTTTCAAAATGTGAGACCCTTTGTGTATGACCCCATATAATTGAAATACATATTGATTATGTTGCTGGACTGTTGATATATAAATCTTATCTAAGGACTATTATCTAATAGTAACTAAATGAAGTAAGAAGACTAAAGTTAGTAGAATGAGGAAGATAAGAAAGAATTGCTAAGAAAATAAATCGTTTAATAACATGATAGTTTAAGAATTGTAATTTCAGCAGAGTAATAAATTTAGAAGAAACTAAAGGCTTGCAGATCTCAACACAGTTACCAATCCAATAATATAATAAACCTTGGTCAGCAAACCCTTGGTCAGCCTCTATTGTCACTGGACACCCAAGTAAAATGTTTTTTTCTTGTTTTTTTCCCCAAGACAAGGGATATGAAGCTGGAAATATAGTACATATTCCTGCTTCACCTAGTGCCAATGTCATCAACACTAGTCTGGGTTTGAACCCAATCTTTATTAACTGACACCCATCTCATAATAGGTGGTAGTATATTTTAATCAATATTATAATCTTTTATATTTCATTAATCTTATTTTATAATTAAAACTAACCTTTTATATTAGTTTATTTATTTTATATTTGTAAAAATGTATATTGTGTTTATTTTATCAAATTGAATTGAATCCTAGATATCTATAAAATGTTACAAATATTTCAAATTCTTTATTAAAGTTCATTTTCTTCAATTAATTAGTGGGTAACATTTTATATTTATCTTTTAATCAATGTACACTTGAGAATCAATTATTTAAACAATGTAATATTTTTAAGAAATATTTTGTAAAAGTTTATGCCAAATATGTTTGAAAGTCATTGTACCAAATTTTTCTGAATAAAATCTACATTTTGTTAATCTAAACCTTAATTAAATAGATTTTGTTAGTACAATGACTGATAAACTTAATATGCTTGTTGTTGTTGTTTTTTTAATTAGCAAATCAACCCTTGGGGCATGTTCATGCAGAGTTAGAGACTTTTCCTCCAAAGTGGCACCAACCTCACAGAACTGCTGAGAGCAGTTACAATTGGTGGAGGTCAGTGTAGATTTAATCCTTTAGATAAGACCAGAACACATAAATATTGGAAAATTTGATTAAGAATTAATTATTGTTGAGTTTACTGAAGAGAAGTGATTAATCTATATACAAGACATCATGCCTAAAAGAATGGCTGGCTAAAAGATCGACCGTGCTTCCCAGAGCTCTGTCTCACCAGCTCATCAATGCCATCCAGTGTTGTCAACATCTAGCCAGAGACTGTCTGTGTCAAGTAAACCTGCTAATACTCTGACTGTAACTGCCTCTGTCAAGCTGTGAAACATCTTCCAATAGGTATATTATTATAATCTCCAATTTGCAGCAAGCCACTGATTTTATTTCACTTGTTTTCCAAATCAATATTAATTTATATTTTTATATATCTGTGTAATGTTTATACGGCTTGGTTTAAAATGCGTCTTTTAATTTTATTCAATTTAAAATATCAATTCTTATAAAATTTTACATTATTTTGATGCGGCAAATTAAATTAATTTTTGTCGGTTTGTTTAGATTATTTGACTTACTGAAATGGCCAACTACAAAATTCAATGAGCTATTAACTTTAAATCCTCCCCCTGTTATTTTTTTTTAATTTAAAAATCATTACAAGAAGACTTCCTTCCATAAATTAATTAATAGAAAGCTCATTTAGTTTTGTACCTCATATATATATTTATTTGAATGATTGAAATTATTTTAAAAGTATCTTACTATTACCTCCAATTTAAAATAGCCCTGTAATTATTTCTGAAAGAATAAATAATTTTAGTGAATCAATTAAGTAAAATTTATCATAGAATTTTATCAGTATATATATTTCATACATATATTTTATTTGTCAGAAAATATTAAAATTATGATTTACAATTTATTAGTTTGATATTTAATGCCCGTCTATGTTAATTAAAGACAAGTCCTATTTTTTAATCTTCTGTGATGAGTGGGGAAAACAATTTTATATTTTAGTTTTAATTCTTGCCTTTCTTTTTGTAATATAATTTACTATTCATTCATTAATGACCTAACGTTTCTGGGACTTTACATTATATCAGGGAGCCAATGATTTTAATCAGGATTTATTATTTTGTTAATGATACACTATCTATCTATATACGTCTAAGGCATTGTGTATTTATAGTTACAACCATTTCTTTATTATTGCTATTCTTGCTTTGCTACCAACCTCTTAGGACCTTCAGAAATTTAACTGACCAGTCCAACCTTTTACACTCCCTCAAAGTAGACATAGTTCATACCAAGGGATCCATTTTCAGGCATTGCCATTTAATATGTGTTTGGGAAGTCCAGCACATCAAAAATATTTTATTATTATTCAGAGACATGCTTTGGCTAGAGGGCCAACATTTCTCTTATCTACCTGTACATATCAGGAATTTCTTTTAGCAAAGCCACCTCATTTATTTTGTTGTAATCTATAATAGCATACTGCCTTCTTCATCATTTTATATCTTTATTTAGCAAACCTGAAATGCTCTCTGCCATGATGGCACATCCTTTACAAACAAATTTTGTAATTAATTAAATCTGACTGTATAATTGTCAATTATTTATTTAAGAACTATTTTGCTTCCCACACTCATTATATACAAATGATTTTAAATGTAATAGTGTTTTAAATGCCCATCTTTCATATTTTGTAATATATATATATAAAACAGATTTATTTGTAATATCTTATTTTATTGCTGATTGGTTTTTGGCCGACCAATTAACAAACTTTTACATTGTTTGTCAAAGCCACATCAAAACGAATTAAAGAAAATAACCAAGTTGTATAAACAAAGACTTAACTTATTTTGTACTAAATTCTTTAATAAATTCCTATAATATTGTCATTTAAATAAGCTTAGTTTGTCATCACTCCCAATCTCTAAGGTTAATTACTCTATTTGTTTATAATATTTATTTGATGTAAATTCACTTCTTTATAATGTTGCCATAAAGAATTATCATTATTACGGTTCAAACCATTAGTAATCGATCAAATCATATCTGTACCGTTCTGCAATCGTCAGAATCCATTAAATCATTGATTTTTCATATAAACCCTTTATTATTTTGAGTCTCTATGTGAACCATGACCTCCAGCTGGGACGCAATAAAACCAAGCACAGCTAGTGTCATCACAAACGTTATCCATTAGTCAGAGAGGCAATAATTTAGGCAAATAGGTTAGGATTCATCCTTGTCCTGACATATGTATCTTGTGCATGGTTGGATTCAAGGTACTTTTGCTTGGATTATTGGTCTTGTTGAATGAATACACGATTTTGACCGGCACAATATATATTAAGATAGCCAATCTTCATACTTTAATTGCTGATTTAGCATGAAATACTTATATTGGTAATTATTTATCTTTTCGACATATATGTGTTCAAGTGTATGTGTTATGAGATAGAGTGGAGAGTGGTGGGTTATGTGAAAGTCTGTGCTCATATACACTATATATTACATATATTGATACAGGTATATAATAAGCCTGTATTTCAGTTATTACATAGTAGAGACGTCTTTCCATTCCTCATATATGTATTAAATGGATTATATCCTGTACATGAGGGGTCAGATTGACTTTAGGTCAACTAGGGTATGACAAGAATCTCAGCCTCAGGGTGGTCTTCAAGCATTCCATCATCAGATTTTCAATTGGATAGATGATTGAAGAGTTGGAGTATGAAGTGGATTGAAGCCTGTCCATTAAAGTGTGAAGATTGGCTATCTTAATATATATCTGAGCACTTATTGCATATATGTGTACAGATAATAATGTGGACCAACTGATGAGTGCTGGTTTATCATGAAATACTCACATTTGTGATTATTTATCTTTTTAACATATAGATGTTCAAGTGTATCAGTGTTATGAGATAGAGTGGAGAGTGGTGGGTTATGTGAAAGTCTGTGCTCATATGCCCTATATATTACATATATCGATACAGATATATAATAAGCCTGGCAATCCCAAACTCCAGTCACCCAGGAATGCATGGTATACCTTGCTTTGTATTCAAGCATTTAGAAAAATTTACTGCTCAGTATCTGTGTAATTTAGCAAACTTTCTAACAAAAAAGGTCCATCATATACATGGATTATACCCTATTTTACTAGTACCATTTATCAAAACACATAAAAAAATAACCACACTAAACAATCTAAGGCCCATATCAATGAGCCCTCTGGGTATCAAAATGCTGGAGTCAATCATTAAAGATAAAATAGAACCCTATATTATACCTATACTATCTAAAATGCAGTTTGCTAAGAAAGGCTCATCTACAATGCAAGCAGCTTTTCTATTCAAAACAGTTATTGATTCTGTCAGAAATAATAAAAAATATAGCCCAGTTGTAATCCAACTGGATATAAAATCAGCATTTGATATGATTCCGATTGAACTCCTTATTGAAGCATTAGCAGACACAACAATACCAAGATCCTTAATATATTTAATCACCAATCTTCTATTAAGTCGAGAAATACATATTACACTTAATGGTAAGAATTCCCCCTCTTTTGTACCTTACTGTTCAATTCCATAAGGTTCACCACTAAGTGCTCTTTTTTTTACTTTCTATATCAATCCCTTATTGAATATGATAGAAAAAGAATTATCAGGCATATACATACATGGTTTGAAAGCAAACATCTCCTGCATTGCCTACGTGGATGATGTTTCGATTTTTTTAACTTCTAAAAAACAGATCCCAACTCTATTGAAAATTCTTAATTCATATACTAATAAATACAAGCTGGAGTTTAACATGGATAAATCTTCTGCGTGGTCAATATATACAGGACAATTTCACACACAACATTTTAAAGGAAAACCCAGCTCTTTTGTGGGATTCCCCTTCTATTTGAGCAACCTAGAAATGCATCGACAAAATACTAGGCCAAAATTAAAAATAAAATAGAAAATATAATTGATTCACTTTCAAAATCTTACCTTTCGTTGTATTCAAAAGTATCCCCGTTTAATCTATTAATTATGACTCGAATCACATACTATTCTCCAATAATACTATACACTAAATCTTTTACTAATAAAATAAACTCATTATGTAGAAAGTTGCTGTGGGGAAAAAAGATTGTTTCAGTTTCACTAAAACATATTCAAGCTCCTCTAATACAAAATGGTTTAGGACTACATTCAATACATATTTTTAACATTCAAAAGACATTAAATCTCATTTCTGCATGTACTTATTTATTTCCATACATGAAAGTGTTTTTCAAGATTACCCCAACAGATAAACCACCACCAACTAGTGGATATTGGAAAACTTTGCTTACACTAATTCTTAACATTCCAAGCATTATTTTTACACCACCTCAAGATAAATTTAAATATTGGGATGTATACCAGATAATTTCCTCTCCACTAAATGATAAAAGACCAATTTTAAACATTAAGAATAGACAACTAACCCGGAAATTTAAGTTCTGGTCATTAGAACCCAAATATGATTTTCTACTCAAATTAAATCTTGAAGCATTGCCAACATTACACTTTTGTAGATACAGAAGGCATTACATAAATACAGAAGACATATGCTGGTTATGTCATAGACAAACTGAGACACAAGAACATTTTCTTTTTACCTGCCCTTTTTTTGATAATATTCGTTCATCCATACCATCATTGTACAAACAAAGAAATTGTGACATTCAAACACTTTTACAATCATTTGTTAAGGGTAGCTACCCACATATTCGAGCAAGTACTTTTATATTATTCTCACTATGGTATACAAGATGCTCCTTCATGTACAACAACAATCCAAGAAGACATCCAAACACATTCTGGAACAAAATTGAACAGCTCCGCTTAAGGGATGAAAAAATTGTATCCCAAAAGATGTACACAGCCACTTGGTCTATATTACAACAGCGCTCAAAACTATAGAAGAAAAAAAAAGACTAATAAAAAACAGAACTAAGAGCCTTATGAGTGCCCAAAACTAATTGGATGTATATTTTTATTAAAAAAAAATGTGTAGACCAAAATTTGTAAACCACATGCATATCCTTTGTCTTTGTTGTCCCCTCCCCCAATTACAATTTTCAACTTATTTATACTAACTTCAATTCATCTGCATGTGGTAAAATAGTTATAAATATAACCTTTTTCTTGTTATATTCAATAAAATCCTTTTGAAAGATAATGGAATACCTTATTAATTTGACTATGTTAAAAATTAATCCTATCATACTGTTGTTTTTATCTCTTGAACATAGAACAAAAACCTTTTGGCAATTGTTCAAGCAACCATCCCCATGCATCTCCAGAAAAAGAAATGAATGCTATACTTAATTTTCTATTCAATTCTGTGCCAACCTATTGCAGAGAAATTAATACTATCTATTATTTAAATGCATCCAAAATAACTCTCCAACTTTTATATGGAATTTGCTAATAAATCTTTCTATAGTAATAAGTATATTTTTCTAAGGATATATAATTACAAATATATTTTAAAGAATGCTATCTTTTTAAATGTATTTAAAAATGTTTTTTTATTTTTTAATATTCAATTCTTCTACTTTCCTGTGATTTATCGCAGATGTGGCTGTTGTTTTCAGATTTAGTGAAAGTATCAATCTTGAGACCACTTTCTGGAAAGCTGAAGCTAAAGCTCTGTTAGTAAAGACTTTTACCACACATATGCTATGAAAAGTCTAGACTGCATAATTAAAAGCTATATTGGCATTGAATGAAAATTTCTAAAGTCCAAAACATTTTATGTTTTACCACAAAATCTGTAGTATTTAAATAAATAAATTCCATGCTTATTCATAATATTTATTGATATAGCTAAGCATTTTGTGTAAGTGTAGAAGGTGTATTAACTGTATGGTACTACTGAACTTAAAATGTATTTTTGTTTTTATGATTAAAAGAATAAAATCTTATCTTGCTTTTAATACCAGCACTAATCACTAATTAACAATATCTATTTTCTTAGATATTTATTTATATTTGTGTATGTTTATGCATTGCATAGAAAAGTAATATTAATTCCTGTAATAATAATTTTATTATTGTGAGTATAATATTCATTTTATGTTATATTCTTATTGAATACGTTTATTAGCAAGATACTAATCATATTTCGCAGCCTATTATCTGTCTGATTTTATCAATTAGTTTATCAATCCACAAATTACCTTTGGATTTAATTAATCATTCTCATTACTTGTACTGCATATGAGAACTGAGGTATTGCTTGAATGTTAATAGTGAAGTTATTGGGTTTATAGAGTTGAAGTTTGTCATCATCAGATTGTATCCATTTGTAGTTCTTCTAAGAATATGCCAGCTGAAACTCTGGCCATTGCCATGAGTTTCTAAATTAAAATACCAATAAATAGAGATCATAAGATTGATTGTCAAAAAGGTAATAGTTAAGAAAATGATGATGATTGGGAAATATAACCCATGTTTAAAGTGAATTCAGAGCAGGATTAAAAATTAGTTTCATCATTTTCATCAATTCCAAGAAAGGTTTAAAGAGAGAGCAACCTTAATGTTAATATCAATTTCTATATGCTTCTATTAACTTTCCTATTTTTTGGTCACAATATATATTTTTATTTACAAATGCACATCAAACATTTAATTTTATTTTTTATGTATTTTTTTAAAATTAACATGTTGAAAAGTATTAATGAAACTATAAGAAATATAATAAAGCATTGTATAAATATACAGGATTGATTAAACTATGAGAAGTATAATTATAAATTTTATTAAATGCATATTATTATATTCAGTAATATTTAAGGTAGGGACCTCTACAGGTCTTAAAACACAAGCTTAAGCTTCATAGTGTAAGCTTGTGTTTAAGACCTGTAGAGGTCCCTACCTTCGAATTTTTCAGACGCTTATTCCTAAGGTTACAGCCTTAGTAAATATTATGAGAAGTATAATAAAATTATACTGCCTCTATTCTCTACTCTAAAATGTTGTCACATAAATATAGAAGTAGTTATTTTACTGAGATAATTTTTATTTTGTTAAAAATAAACAATAATATAGATTTTTTGAATCAATAAAATTGATGATAATAACTGCAGGCAGTTATTATCAGATTCAGTTGAGCCAACTGTAGATAAACAGAAAGGATTTCACATCAAAGAAAAGAGGAAGAATTTAAACCCATTCTATAATATCCATTATTATAGAACTAATATCCATTATTTTAGAACTGGCACCCAAGTTCTGTCATAGTAGCAGATCTATTATAAATAAAAAAAAAAATGTTTATAGTGATTGGAGATGGGCTCATTATTCTCTTTAAACTGATTTTATGGTAATGATGGTCAGGAAATATGGCTGGTATTAGTGTTAAAAATAAATAAATATAATGAAAACTTGGTCTCACCATCATGACTAGCTAAGACATTCATATTAAATGTATCTAGTTTGATCAATCATAACTCCCATTACATCTATCATGTGAAATTGATGTATATTCCAGTAAATGTATAGGGTGCCACATAGATCCCATTACACTATTTGGACAAATGGGAAAAAGATAAACTTATATAGTTTATCTAAATTAAAATAGAACATGGAGTTTAAAATAACAAAATCATAAAATAAACATACATATATAGTTAAGGAGGGTACTGTGTTAATAGACCTGCGACATGAAGAATTATAGTCGTTTAATCATTAAATTAATTAGGTTATTAAATCAAAAACATATTTTAAAATCTACATAAAAAAAACAACAATTTAACAAAAAAAAATACGAAAAGCATTAATGTGTAGAATAGTTAAAATGCGTGTTTAAATCAAATTGAGTGTGTGTTTGCTCGTGCATATTCAGCATAATCTATTTTAATACATTGCAAGGCTTACACTACATTTATATACGTAATATATGCGGGTTTCAAACTCAGACTTTCACACGACCTACAACTCTCAGTACCATCTTATATTGCTGACTCAGCTGATCATACATATGTTGAAAAGATAAATAATCACCAATATGCGTATTTCGTGCTAAACCAGCACTCATTGAAGTATGAAGATTGGTTATCTTAATATAAAGCTGAGTACTAATTGTATATATGTGTGGAGATGGTAATCTGAACCAACTGATGAGTGCTGGTTTAGCACGAAATACATATATTGGTGAGTATTTATCTTTTCAATATGTGTGTAATCAGGTGAGTCAGCAATATAAGATGGCACTGAGAGTTGTAGGTCATGCGAAAGTCTGAGTTCAAATCCCGCATATATTACGTATATAAATGCAGGTGTAAGCCTGTACAAATATTAAAATAGATTATGCAGAATATGCACATGCAAACACACTCAATTTGATTTAATTACGCATTTTAACTATTTTTCACATTAATGCTTTTCGTATTTTTTTTGTTAAATTGTTTTTTTTATGTAGATTTTAAAATATGTTTTTGATTTAATAACCCAATTAATTTTATGATTAAACGACTATAATTCTTCATGTTGCAGCTCTAATACCACAGTACCCAAAGGAGTTGATTATTTCCTGCTATATAGAAATAATAAATTTATATGAAAGCAATTGATTATTTCCTGATTTATATTAATAAATTACCGGATGTGTTTTTCTGGGTATACCCATAACGACATGGGCATGCCTTATCTTTTATATGTTAATTACCAGGTAACCTCATTGTTATTATAATCTAACTTCACAATGATTCATTCATATGTTAGAAACATTTGTGAAATACTTTTCTGGCCTGACATATAATATCCATAATGTTATGAATATGATGAAAAATGTCATGATCTGATGCTCATTCATGGTCATATCTCATTATAGATGTACTTAGTCTTTAAACTGAGTCCATCCTGCTATATCACTCTTTAATTTTCCATTTGGTAAAATAGCTAAGTCACATTGATTCATCCAGAGATTATGGGAATATGCGAGTACATTACCATGTCCATGTTCTTGCAGTGCACCAGAAAGTGTGAGAATATATATAAACATAAGAGTAATATTTGATAAATTTAAAACTATGATAAAACACAGTCATTAATCATGACAACTCTATAAAGCTAATAAAAATGTGTATTCAAGAATTAATAATAACTCATGTTGTAACTGTTTAACTCATTTCATATTTTAAATAAATATATCAAAAACCATTTTTGATATATGTTATAACTTATGATAATATTTTGGATTCAAACCCATGCTGGGTGTTCTCAATTATTCTTATACCCAATAAAGGAAACATATTCATATATTATTTTATTTATTATTTTTTTTTATGTATCATTAATAAATCTATATACTCAATATTTGCATTTGTGTATTATTTACCACAATTATTTATATATTACATTAGAGTCTCATGTCTCTGACCTTATCAGGATATATAAGAAAGATATATACGTCAACATCAGGTGCTGTAATCATGTGGAAATTATTCTTGGGCTGTAAGTAATGATGTTCCACTCTGTATTGTTTGTGGTAATGTTTATATGTTACACACACACCTGTGCAAGTTAGTGGTCATTGCTTGGTTCTTAGAATTAGTTTTGCTGGTTATGCATATCTGACCATTACAGTATATAGATTTAGCATTTTTATATGCAGAAGTGGTTATGAACATTAATCATCTTATGTTTTCATGTTATAAATAATTTTGTGTAAAATATCATAATTCTAATATTTTAAAAATTTATTTGAAATAAAAAATGTAAGCATATATTTATTTATGTTGGTTTTAGAGACTCAAGAAGCACTATAGGCATAGTATTCTTGCCATACAAATATAGAAAAAGGGTTGGGAACAAAATAATAATTTATATATTGCTTTTATTGATATGAACAAGGCATTTGATTCAATTAGGAGGACAGATTTATGACATTGTTTGAAAATTAGTTGGTTGTCCACCGAAATTTATTCATAGTATACAGCTCTTACATGATGGAATGAGGGGAAGTGTTATTACTACTGCTAGAAAATTAGATATTTGAAATGCAAGTGAGTGTTAAACAGAATGTGTAATTGCTTCAATGTTGTTTATAATTTTTATGATAGTTATCTTTGGAATTATTTACAGCTGGCTTAATAAAATGGGAATCAAAATACGATAAGGATTTGATTATGGAATTTATAATTTGAATCTATTAAAATATAATGTTGATTATACTGTTTTTGCTAGTTCAAAAGGTAATTGACAAAAGATATTCATCGTTTTGAATGCAACATCACATGATCACTATTTCTTGTGCTAGCACATAACTGTTATTAAAACAGGCAAAACTCTCTATACAGTAGTGCCACTTAGTGCCAATCTGAGTAATCAATGGATGCCAGAAGGCTTTTACATAAAATCACTATATAATGCCTACTCATCCAATATCCCCAAACTAGTTTCTGGCTTGTGGCCTTCTTCAGTGAGGAGCTTTGGATCTGAGAGCACTGCACCTAGATCTTAGGATCTAATGCAACCCTCCAGCAGCTACCTTTTATCTCTACTTAACTACAAAACTATGAGAATATAATTGAAAACAATAATATTTTCAATCTAAGCTCAATAGCCTTCTGGCATCCATTGATTACTCAGGTTGACACTGAGTGGCACTATTGTATGGAGAGAGTTTGGCTAGTTTATTAATTCATGTTAGACGAGTTCTTTAGCAACCAGTTATAGAAGAAAAATCATCATCTACATTTAACTTGGATGGGGTTATCAACTTGAGAATGTAAACCAGTTTAATGGAACTTAAATGTTGAGGCACAACACGGATTCCAATGTGCTGCTGATGGTTTTAACAAATTAAATGAGTATTCCAAAATACTGCAACTAAACTGGCTGTATTATGAAGAGTTATTTTACCTAATTTATTATATGGAAGTGAGACTTGGGATACCCTATTGGTGCAATATAAAAGCATTAGAGAATTTTCATTTAAGAATGCTCCGTAAAATTTTAAAAATACAATGGCAAGATCATAAAACCAATTAATATATATTCAACCTGTTGAATGTGATACTATATAGAATCCACTATTTCTTTGGATTGAACATATAAAACAAGTGAACAGGGCAAGACTGCATAATAAAGTGTTTAATGATGAACTTGAGCTCGTGTTCATGGGAGAAATAGATACCATCTACATCATAAGGATTATCTTGAAAACATTTTGAAGTGCAATGTCAATGATTTCCATTGGCAAGATATGGAAGAGAATAGAACAGAGTGGAAAGCTACAAATAGACTAAGTATTGAAGCATTTCAGAAAGAAAAGTTTTGTGATGAGGAAATTAAAACACGAAATATCAAATAAACAGAAAAATGAATTAGCATATTCAATATACATTTGTGGCTCACAGATTGGTTTGTATAGCCATTGCAAAACTCGTTTCTAGAGCAGTTTTTTTTTTCCTCTTCTTTTTTATTGGAGTTAGAATGGCCAAACTTACTAATGAGGATCTGTTTATTATTTTATGAGTTATTTATGTAAAAATAAATTAAGTTCTTTGATGAGCTGATGAAACAATTAGAAAATTAAAATAATTGCTTTAGAGAATCCAAGTTTAGTGATTATTTACTGAAACACTGTTTATTTATAGAAGAAATCACAATTTCGTAATAGTGTACTTAAAAATATATCGCATTACAATCCTTTCCCTTTTAATAGCAACGGCATGCGAAAAGCGTGAATTAACTGTTAATTCTTCTTCCATTATGAAGTGCGCTCGTACAATGCGCAAACGATTCAAACTTTTATAAAAAGTTGCAGATAAATTTAGCATTGTACTCTATCGGGCTTGGATGAAAGTGAAGATTTCCATCTAACAGATTACTGAAATAAGAGTAGTGATATAAATGGTGCATCTGTATTTGAAGAAACAAAATCCTTTGTGCAATATCTTAATAAATAAAAACAAAAATTTCGAGGTATTTTTGATTTTTATTCAGCAATCATTTAGCTGATTCTTTTCAAATATTGACAAACCATGCAAAAGTATTTTTTAAAGAATAAATTATTTAGTTATCATATAGATTTTTTTTTTTTTAAAGAAAGCTTAACATTAACAAAATATTACAAATGAATTAATATACTAAGATTCCATTTAGAAGATAGATTCACTAATGGTTTACTAAGTTCTTCAATTCATTCCGCCACCATAGCTTTAAATCATTGACTGCATGTTTGACAACGTCTATCCTGATGAGGATATGTTAAATCTCATTTATTGCGGATGTGAAAAGGCGTACCATCTCCCCTAATACTCAAGCACCCAATTGTTAAATACCGATCGAAGTTTTCTTAACTGAAAAAAAAATAAATTAAATATTCTAATTCTCAAGAGATATTACCTAATTAATGATCAATTAGATTATAAGTAATACTATATAATGAAAAATTTCCTAATTTTTAATGTCGGAAAAAAAATTACAATATAATATCTTTCAAAAACAGTTCATAAAAAATGATTATTATATGTTTAAGAATTTAAAATTATTAAAAGATTACTGAAAGATCGCGGAAAAGCTTTTTGCACAAAGACGCTTTCCTTTCCAAGTTTTATGAAGAAATAATTTTTTTACATGCGCCACCTAGTGAGAAAAGTTTTGCATTTCTCACGTGATATAATTATTAATTTCATTTATTAATTTATTTATATTTTTACTCTACAATAAATATTTAAAAAGTAAAAATATTTAATTTTAAACTATTAGATATTTATAAAATATTTAAATTTTTTTCTTAGTATAATATACTTTGTGAAAATTCCCAATTGAATTACTTCAATCTTATATAATAAATATTTAGCTGAGTATTAATAATAAACTTTTCCCTTTGTATGTGTAATGTCTTTGTGACGTTAATGGATACTTTAACGTCACTCCTTCACTGTTCTAAACACCACCCACTAGCTGCTATGTGGCTAGTGTGTGCATGCGTTTCTTGTACTGGCGATGAACTTTTATCGCTGGTTCTAACATTACTTCAACTTCGGTTGTAAGTTTTGTGCGCAATAATTTTTCCACTGCTCTTATGCAATTACTTTTGCAAACATATGTACACTTAAGGTACAATATTTGAAAGGACCCGTAGCTGTATTATTACAGCCATGCTAATCAAGAAAGCACAAATTTTAGTACTACATTGAAAAATAATTTTCTCTTCAATGTTGAGTGCAATGATGCAAATATATTAAAATTCAGGCTAATTTGAGTTAAGAAGTATGAACTAAGAAAGCAAAGATCTTGAGCTGCAAATAAACATCTTTTCTTTCTTAGATTCACACTTCTTATTTAAATTAGCATGATTTTAAATATATATTACATCATTACGCTCAACATTGAAGAGACATTTCCTTTTCAACGGAGTGCTAAAATTCGAGCTTTCTTTATTTAAAGAGTAGTGTCGCCAGAATAATATCACTCTGGGGCCCTTTCAAATATTTTATATAGACGTCAGCTAGCGGTATCTATTGTTTTTTTATTACTTAAGATATAGTATTAGTGTAATGATACCTAAATTTGCTTGATCTTTAGTGATACTAAACCTATATAGATCGCTAAATAGTTAATGCAATAATCGCTTCAAATTTCCTTTACAGTTCCGAATCCTATATAAGTTTTATTTATTTTGATAACAGCTATATTGGCTATACTATTCAAATATATTATGTTAGAATTGGTGATAATTGGTAAATGAGGAGGGTCACTTGATTTTTAATAACGCAACAAATTAACATTCTTAGACTGTAACCAATAAAGCTTCTTTATGTAATCTAGAGATTATATTGAAGGATATATCCTGAATCTTTTATAACAAGTAAAAGTAAATGTTGCTATACTATTGCCTTTAAGAACATCTGCTTAAATGTTGGGCGAAAAGAGGCTATGAATCAAACTTGGAGAAATTTTAATTGCAGGATGAAAATTTGATTCATAGCCTCTTTTCTTCCCAACGTTTTCATCTTGCAATAAATTAGTAACAATGAAAATAATGATAATGAAGTGTTTGTAATGTTGATGGGATGATGAAATATTAAAGAATCAAAAGATATGACATTTAGAATTTTACAAAGTTTTTAGCTTATTCATCCAGTGCGCTGCTTGTTTCTTATATAAGTAAATAGAGGGATTTGAGGTGGAGTGAAGGATGAATCTAGACAGAAAAATCCTAAGTTCAAATTCTTGTCTTTACTTATATAAGGAAAAGTTTTATATGAAAGAGGTTTTAACATTCATAAATATATTGTAGAATGTATTCAAATGATGGCTTACAGTTTAGAAACTTTGAGAGAATGAAAGCCCTACAAGATATTGAGGAATTAAATCACATGTATTGAGAGTTTATCAAATAAATAAATTCGGAATAAAAAAATAAAAGTTTGATTTCTGTTTTAAGAATGTGATAGATATTTTAAAAAGTGAATGTGATTACATGCGAGAAAAGATGGAAAATCTAACTAAATAGATAGACCAAAGAAAGGAAATTCAAACAAAGGGATAAGAATAATTGATGATATATTAAAAAACAAGGGTTGAATGAATCAAAATAAGGTACAATTAAATGTCAGTAAAAACTGCCTCAGCTGGAAAAAATATTTTATCATGCAAAACAGATAAGCTTGTGATTATTTAGTCTACTGTGGATTAATGAGAAGGGAAAAGAGAATCCCATTAGTTCAGTTAGTCTCCTAATTGACAGCCAATGTCTTCTAACATAGTATGAAATAATATCAATATCATGGAATGGGTCTTTTATTAATAAATGTGCAATTTTCTCAGGTATTTGATAGGTGACAGTCTTTTTTATTTTCTACTAGGTTTGACAGTCTTTTTTATTTTCTACTAGGTTTTACCTATTGGTTTCATTCCCCAGCTCAATAAATGCCCATTTTATTCATTCTTTAAAATTAGTCTGTTCTAGTCCATTTGAGAAAGTATATGGTGCTTGCAAAGTTTAAACAGTTCCATACCAACTGATATTTTTAAAAATTTTAATCTATTAATAAGGGATCACAAAACCTTTGAGCAAGCTGCTTTTATTATTAAACCAATTAATTAATATCCCAGACTATTAATGATTCTAATTAGAACTCTTCTTTGTTTTGTCACTAATTATTTTATTTATCACTCCAAGTGTAGCACAGAAATATAATTCCAGGTTTTGAAATATTTCTAAAATCAGTTTGAAGGTAAAATTTATAATGTATATGCAATGACATCTGATTTTAAACAAAGGAATCACAACGAAAGTAAATATACCTGTACTAAATAAGAGTAAGAAAAGGCAGAATCAAAGATAAAGTATTTGTATTCAATAGTAAGTATTATCTTTATTAAGATCTAAATTAATTGACATTCTGACCAATTCAGAAGTACATATGTTATCATAAACTACGATAATATAAAATCCACATTATCCAATACAATTAATTAGTATGTGAATAAACACTTAAGCGAATTAGTTTGTTGCTTAGTACTAGCTTAGCATTCACAGCATCACATCAGTATTTATTTTTATTTTAAGATCTACTGCTCTGTAATCACTATTCTCACTAAGTTGATTCTTTACTCTGTTATTTAAGGCATAAACTTTTTGTGAACTTCCAAGCAATATGTCATTCAATTATTTTATTAGTGAATTCTTACATTGTGGAAACTAATGGCTGTGTAAACTTTTTGAAATAAAATTTTTGTGGAATGGAATTATGAAGGAAAAATTCAAGAGATATTTTATCATTTAAGATTATATGAAATTGCTTATTAAGAAAAAAATCGGTAAGTAATTGTTCTAATGGACTAATATTAAAAAGTTTAGTTACAGATATTCATTCAAATGCATCTAATTGAAAAGCAGTTGAAGATGCTCTCTTAGATTGTCATATGCTGTTAATAATTATTTTAAATAGTATCATGGCTGCAGAAATAGAAAAATCTTTCTTGGCAAAATTAAATCGAGATTGTTGTATTTTTAGTTGAATTTTTCCTTTTTTAAAATCACTTTCACACTTGATTTCACATCAGAAAACACACATTTTGATACAAATGCCAATTCCCACTTTGTCTAATCATAGCTATTTCACTATTCCTATTTTTTACACTGATTAAACGTTTTAGTCATGAAACAGTAAGATTCGTATTCGAATCTTAAGTTTCACCTTTTTTCTATTGTCTCTCACCCACCGCTCTATCCTACCCAAATTTAAACTTTTTGGTATCTAGTTGTGTGTGTAGCAATATTAAAAATGTATAGACATATGTAAAATTCACCATAAACATGCACACATTTCGATATCAAATTTAAGGCAATAATTAAAGATAAATAATATAATTTAGATTTCTTCTTTTAGTTATATAAAAATATATAATTTTAATCATTTATTTTGAATTGTAAAATTTGTTATTTATTGCTTTGTTTAAATTTCAGTTAGTAATAATTTTAGAAATAGATTGTAATATTTAATTAAAAGTAAAAATAATCCTATGTTCCCTTTTTGTCTTTGAAATTTTAAAAGCATCGGTCGGTGAGAGACAATAGATTAATTAAAAAGAAAAATTCCCTAAAATGTAATTATAAAAATTAAATGTAAAATCTAAATGTAAACAATAGAACGGCAGCTTTCTCTATAATTAAATTAACAAAAATGCATTGATTATCCTCAGGGCAGATTAAGTGGAATCCAAAAATAAACTATAACAAAAATGTAAAAGATAGGATCTAAGAAAGGAGGCCATTTTAGACTTTCTAGAAACTTGCAGTTTAACTTGAGCTGTGCTCTCAATCAGTTGAGAGGCCCAAGTACATAAATTATTTTTATGTGCCACATTATGTGTGAATAGAAAGCGCCCAGACTATTCTCCATCTGGAGATGGACTATCGGATGCCAAACCTTCCATTGCCCTTCATAAATTCAACCACGAAGATCTGCTGCCTAAAATAATTTGAAAGCTGCTGCTGTTAAATTACATGAATCATCTAAATGCTGTAAAGAACTACTAATGCTAGAATCATGAATAATTTGCTACTGATCACTGAATTGGAAAACTTCTCATAAAACAGGTACCTGTATCCAAATTCTCTAGAGTACTCTACTAATATCCCACTATAGCTTATTCATTCTTTATATAACTTATAAACTATAAACTGTAAATTCACATTTGTAAAACTATAAATTTAATAATTAATACTATGTAAATTTCTTTAACAATCTAGCCTGCCTAACTCTATCTTTCTTGGGTGTGTAATTCTAAAATCTACATTTTATTATATAATTATTGCATGCTCATAATTTTCTAAGTATAAATCTATGATTGCTTGAAGCGGTGGATGCTTGTCAAATTTCATTATTTACTTTCATAAAATAACTTAATATTTTCATACAAATCGACACGCATTCAATGCTTCCTTTATTGTAATGCAAGGGCCTACTGCTTAGCAAATGGCTGGCATATTAGTTGTAATAATCACCCAGTTTATATATTGTTTTATATTTATTGAATCTTAATTAATAATTCCATAAAATTGCATTTCTTTGAGAGTCGCCAGTGTTCTTTATTAAATGTTGATAATGTAGGGCCGAGTTAGAAAATATATTTAAATCTTACCAGAATCATCTGTACATTATACATGTGTTATGTTTTAGAGACACAATGACCCATTCAAGCCTTAAATATTCCAGATTCTATAGGATTGAAATTAACCCCAGTTGTCCTACATGAGCGGACATAATAAATGCTCCCATAGGGCTAGACGAAAGTCACGCAGCCAGCAGGCAATCATGGCATGAACCACTTGTCTCTGGTTATGCTCATGTGACACCTTACCTCATTGGGCCGATGGCAAACACCAGCCCGTCGTTCTTATAAACTCATTCACGGCTTTGCAGTTTCAATACTGCCATTCCATATCGCCTTTCTAAAACATACCACGTGTTTCTTTAATTAACTTTATTATTCTATGTATCACTCCATCCCTGCATTAGTGACATAACTCACTCTCAAATAAATGTTTGCCCCTAGTTATTAGTAAATATCTTTAATTAAATAAATATATGTCCGCCGCTACTATTATAAATTTTACTTTAGACTCTTGTATTGCAAAGGTATAAATCCCTAAAGGCATGCCTTAGAAATACTTGCTCAAGAATTTTAGATAGCTAGATTACGTCATCAAATAAATGTATTTCTTTTTGTAAAACTAACAGTATCGGAAAATACCGCTACTGAGGTCTTAAATGTAAAGTATTATTGGTAAAATGATTTCGTATAAATGTTACTAAATAAATAAATGTATTTCTTGAATAATAGTATCGGAAATTTCCGTTACTCAATTTAAATATTACCAAATATTATTAGTAAATGATTTATTATTAAAATGTTTCAATAAATAATTTCAAACTATACGTCTGCAGTTACGTTTTATTTATTTGATACCCATTCTATATAATATTTCCTCGATTTTGTAAATATAAATGTTTAATTAATATTAGTGTTATTATTGACTAACTTGAAAATAAAATCATGAATCTCTTGCAACATCCCTGACCACTGTGCCTAAAGAAATGTTTACTAATGTCACAACAGACACATTGTTTCGTAGATTGTATTGTGGAACCGATAAACTATGTTCAAACTCAGTACTACGGGTGGCTTCGCTACCTCGATGGTGCTCCCGTTCTGTGTGGTGGTTGAATTCTGCACTATGTTAACGAATCACCGTTTCTGGCTGTTACATAGTATAATTTTTTTTTAGTGTTTGGCGCTTTACAATGTGGAGGCTTCGATACAAAAACCCATACATATACCTGAGCAAAAAATATAACACATATAGATTTCTTTTAGTGTTCGTTACTCGAGTTAGCTAATTGTTCTATATATACGAGTTTGTTTTTTTGATAAAAATAATGAAAAAAATAAATCAAATGAAATAATGTGGGTCGAGTGAATGAAAGGACGGTCGACGTAATAACAAATTTAAGGAAAGCAGGGATGTGTGTATAATTTAAGAAGGAACGAAAATACTCGGATCTAGTGAAATATTTTTTTATATATATGTCAAAAAAAAAAAGTAATCAGTCGCTAAATGAGAAAGCAAGTAGCAGTAAATATTTTATTAAAGCACCATTATATATATCATAGACAGCAGAGGCTTGTTATGTATGTTAACAGTAAATATTTTATTAAATTACTATTATATATATCATAGACAGCAGTGGCTTTTTATACATGTTAACAGTAAATATTTATTAAAGTGCTATTATATATATAGACAGCAGTGGCTTATTATATGCATTAGCAGTAGTTCGCTATAATATATATGTTAAACACAACAATAAAGAAAATATAGATATAGGGCAATGTAGAGTAGGTGAGGGCAGTGAAAGAGTGTGATAGGACCAAGATACCAGTGGGAATAGTCTAATGCTATTAATAAATAAAATAAATAAATAATATTAAGAAAATGGAAGCAGAAAATATTAATATAGAGCAAGTAGATTTATCTGAAGCTTTGGAGTCGATACCAGAGCGAAGAGAAGCTCCGCAACAATACAGAGGATCAATGAACTTTAATTTTAAGTTCATTGAGGCAATACTCAGACAGAATATGGAAGAAATGAGAAAGATGTATGAGGAGGAAATGAGAAAAAGGAGAGATGAAGAATCAAAAAAGAGACAGGAAGAAGAAAAGGTAAGAGTTAAGGAATACCAGGAAGTTAAAGAGACTATGTGGAGAGAGTTAGAAGTAATAAAGGAACATTATGGAATATCCCGAATTAGTAAAAAGGAAGAAGAGGTTAAAGACATGCAGAATGAAAGGAAGTTAGAAAGATCTGACAAACCTATGATAATAGATGAGCAAATGGGTAGTGCAATAAATATAAAAAAGTATGATGAGCAAAGAGACCTCATTTCAATCGATGAAGGCCCACAAGAACCGAAGAAGGAAGTCAGCATTAAAGAAGAGACGAAAATGGACATTGGACACCAAAGCTACTTAGCAAAGATGATCCACATCAAAATCTTTAGAGGGGAGATAGGAGAAAACCCTCAAGCCCACTTAGAGAGTTTACAAAAGTTCTTCCAATTTCATAAGACAGGACCAGATGAGCAGATAGTGATAGCCAGTTACCATCTACAGGGATGAGATGGAAGCCTAAAACAATAGAAAAATACAAAGATGCGTTAATGAAGCATTACTGGAGCAATGAGCGTCGAAGCGGTATCTACAATATGCTCTGCCAGGAAAAATATGGGACGATACCCCAAGAGATGCACACACAGTTTTTTCTCCACCAAGCGAACCGGTTTAAATCCCTTACAATGTTCGCCTTTTCGGATTCACACATCATAGGGACCATCCAGCGTAGCATGCTGCTAACCATCTAACTATTAATGGCAGGCAGTTGAATAAAAGACATAGAAGAAATGATTGAATTTTTTCACTACATTGGATTTTAACCATTGGGCCAAAGAACCACCTGATAGAAGGCAAAAATTAGAAAACCCAAGGTTGCAGTCATTGACGATGAGAGATAGATATTATCCACCTGACCCAGGGTTATAAAATATTTTAGCATCTTAGGACAGTCATTATGTGTATATAAAATTAGTAAAACAAATTTGATATAATGAATTTGGTAGAATGGAACCGACATTAGTCAAATAGGGCTTTAGATAGAAATTTTTTTTTACATATATTATTGTTTTAATTACTATTACTCTTAAGAATTTTTTTTATATATATTATATTAACTAATCTTACTCTAAGAATTTTTTTTATATATAATCAGTTTAACTAATATTACTATGATTTCTAACCAGACATGGCCAAATTAGGCCATTTTAAATTAAACTATAAATTCTAGATCCGGGTATATAAAATATTCATTGCTTCATGTAATCTCTGCTTTCTATATTTCTATATATCTGTAAAAAAAAAAAAAATTTTTTTCGTATTTAAATTATGTGATGTAGCAAATTTTTTTTTCCTTCTCTCTTTGCCTCCTTTGTTCTTCCTTAATTGTTCAGGGGAAGTACGGGGAAATGAAACAGTAAGATTCGTATTCGAATCTTAAGTTTCACCTTTTTTTTATCGTCTCTCACCCACCGATCTATCCTACCCAAATTTAAACTTTTTGGTATCGAGTTGTGTGTGTAGCAATATTAAAAATGTATAGACATATGTAAAATTCACCATAAACATGCACACATTTCGATATCAAATTTAAGGCAATAATTAAAGATAAATAATATAATTTAGATTTCTTCTTTTAGTTATATAAAAATATATAATTTTAATCATTTATTTTGAATTGTAAAATTCGTTATTTATTGCTTTGTTTAAATTTCAGTTAGTAATAATTTTAGAAATAGATTGCAATATTTAATTAAAAGTAAAAATAATCGTATGTTCCCTTTTTGTCTTTGAAATTTTAAAAGCATCGGTCAGTGAGAGATAATAGATTAATTAAAAAGAAAAATTCCCTAAAATGTAATTATAAAAATTAAATGTAAAATCTAAATGTAAACAATAGAACGGCAGCTTTCTCTATAATTAAACTAACAAAAATGCATTGATTATCCTCAGGGCAGATTAAGTGAAATCCAAAAATAAACTATAACAAAAATGTAAAAGATAAGATCTAAGAAAGGAGGCCATTTTAGACTTTCTAGAAACTTGCAGTTTAACTTGAGCTGTGCTCTCAATCAGTTGAGAGTCCCAAGATCTTAAATTATTTTTATGTGCCACATTATGCGTGAATAGAAAGTGCCCAGACTATTCTCCATCCAGAGATGGCCTATCGGATGCCAAACCTTCCATTGCCCTTCATAAATTCAACCATGAAGATCTGCTGCCTAAAATAATTTGAAAGCTGCTGCTGTTAAATTACATGAATCATCTAAATGCTGTAAAGAACTGCTAATGCTAGAATCATGAACAATTTGCTACTGATCACTGAATCGGAAAACTTCTCATAAAACAGGTACCTGTGTCCAAATTCTCTAGAGTACTCTACTAATATCCCACTATAGCTTATTCATTCTTTATATAACTTATAAACTATAAACTGTAAATTCACATTTGTAAAACTATAAATTTAATAATTAATACTATGTAAATTTCTTTAACAATCTAGCCTGCCTAACTCTATCTTTCTTGGGTGTGTAATTCTAAAATCTACATTTTATTATATAATTATCACATGCTCATAATTTTCTAAGTATAAATCTATGATTGCTTGAAGCGGTGGATGCGTGTCAAATTTCATTAATATTTACTTTCATAAATAACTTAAATATTTTCATACAAATTGACACGCATTCAGTGCTTCCTTTATTGTAATGCAAGGGTCTGCTGCTTAGCAAATGGCTGGCATATTAGTTGTAATAATCACCCAGTTTATTTTATATTTATTGAATCTTAATTAATAATTCAATAAAATTGCATTTTTTTGAGAGTCGCCAATGTTCTTTATTAAATGTTGATAATGTAGGGCCGAGTTAGAAAATATATTTAAATCTTGCCAGAATCGTCTGTACATTGTACATGTGTTACATTTTAGAGACGTGATGACCCATTCAAGCCTTGAATATGCTGGATTCTATAGGGTTGAAATTAACCTTAGTTGTCCTACACAAGTGGACATAATAAATGCTCCCATAGGGCTAGACAAAAGTCACACAGCCAGCAGGCAATCGTGGCATGAACCACTTGTCCCTGGTTATGCTCATGTGACACCTTACCTCTTTGGGTCGATGGCAAATGCCAGCCCGTCATTCTTATAAACTCATTCACGGCTTTGCAGTTTCAATACTGCCATTCCATATCGCCTTTCTAAAACGTACCACGTGTTTCTTTAATTAACTTTATTATTCTATGTATCACTCCGTCCCTGCATTAGTGACATAACTCACTCTCAAATAAATGTTTGCCCCTAGTTATTAATAAATATCTATTATTAAATAAATATATGTCCATCGCTACTATTATAAATTTTACTTTAGACTCTTGTATTGCAAAGGTATAAATCTCTAAAGGCATGCCTTAGAAATACTTGCTCAAGAATTTTAGGTAGCTAGATTACGTCATCAAATAAATGTATTTCTTTTTGTAAAACTAACAGTATCGGAAAATACCACTACTGAGGTCTTAAATCTAAAGTATTATTGGTAAAATGATTTCGTATAAATGTTACTAAATAAATAAATGTATTTCTTGAATAACAGTATCGAAAAATTCCATTACTCAATTTAAATATTACCAAATATTATTAGTAAATGATTTATTATTAAAATGTTTCAATAAATAATTTCAAACTATATGTCTGCAGTTACGTTTTATTTATTCGATGCCCATTCTATATAATATTTCCTTGATTTTGTAAATATAAATGTTTAATTAATATTAGTGTTATTATTGGCTAACTCGAAAATAAAATCATGAATCTTTTGCAACATCCCTGACCACCGTGCCTAAAGAAATGTTTACTAATGTCGCAACAGATGCGTTGTTTCGTAGATTGTATTGTGGAACCGATAAACTATGTTCGAACTCAGTACTACGGGTGGCTTCGCTACCTCGATGGTGCTGCCATTCTGTATGGTGGTCAAATTCTGAACTATGTTAATGAATCACCATTTCTGACTGTTACAGTCATCACATATAAGTGGCCTGACAAACTACCTATGCTTTACAAAAAACTACCTATGCTTTACAAAGCTGTCCCATTATAGATATATTGTTTGAAGATTTACTAGTAAAGACTTTGTTAAACACTGATAGCCGAATATCAGTAATATCTGATGCATTTTACAATAAAATCTTAAAAATAAAAATCCACATATTAAAACCCTTCCATTAAAATCAATTCAAATTACCATGGCTAACAATAGAAAAGCCAAGCTAGTGCAAAAACAAATCTGGATCAAGTTAAAGATTGGACAAACAATTATCTATCATGTGTTTCTCATATTAAATGGCCCTGTACATGAAGTCATTTCAGGGGCAGACTTCCTGCATCTGAAACAGTGTATAATTGATATCTCAAGCAAGTTAGTTAGAGTAGATGAGATGACATTGCTTACAAAATATGACCTATCAGGAATTGATTGCATAGTATGAAACATCACAGAAGCACTCGTAAAAAAAAAATTGCAGAATCAAACTTGATTGAAAGCTATAATGCCAACAAGTTGTGATCTATTAATAATGAACATAATATGATATTCTCTGAAATACCAGGAGTAATAGAAGAGTTTCAGCTACAAATAAAACATTTTATGATCAATCATTTCAATCTAAATCTTACCCTATTCCATATCAATACTGGGAAGAAATATCTAAACAAATTAATAAAATGATTGATTGGGGAATAATTTCCAAATGCTCTTCATCATATTGTAATCCAGTTGTGATGATAAAGAAGAAAGATAGGTTGATGAGATTTTGTTTAGATGCAAGGCAATTAAAATAAATATTCCTGATAGGAATGTACCACCACTCATACATGAATTATTCATGAAATTTGGAAATAAAATATTTTCTACTTATGATTTAAACTCTAGTTATTGGCAAATAGAATTTCATCCAGAAGATTGTTAATATACAGCATTCCAGTATGAAGGATTTACTTAACAATTTAATAGAATGCCATTTGGGTTGATATATAGTGGTGCTTGGCCTAATAAGATGTTTGGATAAAACATCTCCTGAGATTAAACAGATAGCAACAATATATGTAGATGATGTCATAATTGCATCACTACAATTGAATAACATCTTCAACATATAAAAAACTTTTTTAAAGAGTGTTATGATAAAGGCACAAAGATCAATTTTAAGAAGAGTAATTTATAATTAATAATCTGCTGCGTTGCAGTGAAACTTTTATATAATAATTTGTAGGCTTTTTGATATTATAATTTCTGCAGACTAAGCGCTTTCAGAGCCCTTGTTGCTCCATAATCATAGTCTATATTGGTAACATTATTATATGCAAATGTATGCAAAATTATTTCTTATACTATCCATTTTCTGGAAATGGCAAAACAAGTGTATTTTCTATTAATTGATTTGATATTACTGCAGAAATTATAATATAAAAAAACCTACAAATTATTATATAAAAGTTTCACTGCAACACAGCAGCGTATTATTAATTACAAAGTAAAGGTGAAATAAAATTTGTTATTACAATATCATGAAGAGTACTTTAGTATGTAGTAATGTGAATTAAATCTCATCCAGATAAGATTAGTGCTATATAGAATTTCCCCCAAACCCATCAACAAAAAAAAAAACAAACAAACAAATCAGGTCATTTTTAGGAGTATGTAACTTTTACAATCGTTTCTACCAAAAATGTTCTGATTATATGGAACCATTATTAAAACTCATAAAAAAAGTTGAGAAATGGAAATGGACTGAAAAACAAAATGAGGCATTTGATAAAATTAAATCAGGATTTTTAAAGCAAACTATGTTAGCTTTTCCTGCTATTAATAAATCATTTATCATACAGATAGTAGTGGTTGTGGATTAGGAGTAATTCTATCTCAAATTCAGAAGAAGAGCCAAACAGAAGTTCTCTACCTTATTAGCCATTTCTTGAGGAGTACAGAAGTGAGTCATATGGTTACTGTGAAAGAAGCACTAGAAATTTCAACAAATGCTTCTCTGATCTTAGGTAATAGTGATAACAGATCACAACAGCCTCAAATTCTTGAATCACAGCTATCTAACCAACACTTGCCTTGTTAGGTGGAGTCTGTTATTAAAAGAATTCAACTATACAGTTAAATATAAAGGATCCGAAAACATCGTAGCTGATACATTAAGTCAAAATCCATGCAGATCAGAACAGCAACATTTAGCAGTAGACAATGTCTACATTATGAACATCGACTTAATAGTCAATGTAAATGTATATTCACAGTTTACAAAATCAAGATAAAAATCTGATTCCAATCATTAAAACATTAACTAAAGAGGAAATTCTGTATACAGCCAACAACCTTCAACAATATAAGATCGATAATAAAATCCTAAAATATAAACTAAATTATGATACAGATGAGTAGATGGTAGTAATACCTGAAATATTGAAAAACCCACTCATACAATATGTACATTGCTTATATGGGCATTACGGTGCTTACAAAACCGAACAAACAATGAAAAATGGTTTTATTGGCCTAGAATGTACAAGGATATTTTTATTAAATGAAATTCAAAATTGTCAACTATGTTAAGAGCCAAGCCAGAAAATAGAAATTATGTTATTTCACCAAATTCTATTATACCAGAAAGACCAAATGAGATCTTAGCTATAGATTATTATGGATCTTTGCCTCCATGAAATAAACAAATATCTATTAGTAACTTGTGATATCTTCTCTAAATTTGTCTGCCTATCCAATACTCCAAGCTAATACTAGATATACTATCAAAGTATTAGACACTTCATTTTAAAGTGATAGGAAAACCTGGGACAATCTTAACTGATCATAGTACCCCTTTCCTAAACAAAAAATGGAATAAATGGGTAGAGAAACACCAATTAAAACACGCTTACCTCGAAAAGAAACCCACAATCAAACCCATATGAACAGGTTATGCGGGAACTTGAACATTTGTTCAGGAATTATTTAAAAGATAAGCATAATGGATTGGTAAAGCACATACAGAATGTAGTTAACTACATAAATTGGAGTGCTGATGAATCCACTGGATTTGCACCCATTAGATTACAATTGAGTCAAAATATACCAGTATTGTTTCAACATTATATACCAACAATCACTAAACTAACAATAGACACAGAAAGAGAACGAAAAGCTTTCAAAAAATGAAACAAATGGCCCAAAAAACTTCACAAACACATAACCAAATCGAGTTATCAATTTAAAATAGGTGACAAGGTATTCATAAAGACCCCCACATATTAGTAAACCCCAAGATATCATTTTCACAAGTTTTATAACACTTATGAAGGACCATTTACTATAAGTAAATATGCAGGACTAAATGTTATTGGTTAGATTGTAAAGGTAAAATTCGTGGCACATATAATGCTCGAATATTAAAACTATATCATGGAAAAGCAGAGTAATTTTCTCACACAATTAATTCTCCAGTAAGTATAAAATCAAATTATCAATAATACCAACTTAAATGCTAGTAAATATACCAATTACAAATGATAAATATTTTTTTTTTAGGTGTAAATTAAAGATTGAGAATTAAAATTAAAAAACAATTCAATTTATTTTAATCCTTAAGTGGAGGGAGGGAAATGTGAGAATACGTCAAACTCTTTACATATGTATTAAAAAATAAAATAAATGCAACACACGTACCTATCTTAAATATTATTATTAACAAAAATCATTACAAATTCTATTATTGATTTTTATATATTAATAATTGCGGACAAATTGGTCATTTAAAATTATAACGTTAATGACTATTTAACTATACTGACATGAAGATAATCACAATGTAAAAAAATACATATAAGCCCTAACATTATTAAATAACCATTAAATTTTAATTTTGTTCATCATCTATTTATTAAATATACAAATAATAAAATGACATCATAATTGAAACAAGAAAAAATGTGAATTTAACTCGACAAAATATATATAGAACAGTTCACAGAAAAAAAGATATAAACATTTGTTTTTCTCTTATTGAAAATAAAAGGGAGATTCAAATATAACTCCGATTAGTCAATACGTTGAATAAAATATATATCTGAATCCATTGCTCAAAGTCATTCACAATAATCAGTAAATCATCAATTCTTCAAAGGAGAAAATAATTTCGGAGGATAAAGAAGAAACCGTATTTACCATTACAAATAGACTTAATCTACATAAAAATACACTTTACAAGTATATAAAAAATCTATTTTGGTAATCCTATTGAAGCTGAATATTAAAACAAACCAATTACTTCATTATTTATAGGATTGTATAAAATAAGACTATATTATTAAGTTTTATTAGAACTAATAACTTTAAATAGCATTCTAACACAGTTACATAGCTATGATCAGCTAGAGGGAAAGCAACATCACAGAGATGGAATGTTAACCATACTACTATAATGTCAAATCTGATTCTAAAGAAAAATAATTACTACCTATCAATGATAAACATCGGATAAGAATGAACTACTATAAACCTTAGGAAATCCTTAGATGAAAATTATTTTCATAAACGAAAGAATGGAGGCACTATCTGGAAATTTAAACAGCATTTAAACATGGAATAATATATTTTAAAAGTTGAGAAAGAAAGAATCCTTAAAATGAAAATTTGTTTTATTAGTCAATATAAATTGTTTCTAAATTAATCCTAGCTCGACTACAAATTAATATCGTATATATATTGTAACGAGCACAGACTTTCGTTACATTGTTTTTTTTTATATTTATTAAATATGAAAGTAAATTAAAAAGTTCGCATTTAAAAATTTTCTTTAAGAATTAAAAATTGAAATTAAATATCATCTTAAACTCGTATATATTAAATCGCACAGATAATGAAAAATTATTAAAATAAAACTTTATTAAAGAAAAAGTATTTTAAAACTAAATTTTAAAAAGATTTGGAGATAAAATTGCATCTTTAAATTTATCTTTGATTTGGAAAACAGGTTAATTAATCAGAAATGGAAATGATAAATTTAATTAGTCAAATGTAAACCAGCCTTGGGCATTTAAATGTAAAAACATCGGTCAGATAGGAAAACAATAGAAACTTTTAGCAAATAAAAAGAAATCCCTATGGAATCGGACCTCAGCGAAAGGACCATCGCATCGATGACATAATGTAAATTCAATCCTTCACATTAATATAAAAGGACAAGTTTGAAAATTATTAAGGGATTGGTAATTGATTATTACGATGTGACTATATGTATTAGTACGGAGTTGGAGGTGAAGGGATTGACAGATGCACGGTCAATTCTTTCAGCTGTTAAAGAAAAGAGAAATGAACTATCGTTTCCTACATTGAGGACCAATTGAACTAAAAAACCTCCGAATGAATAAATAAAACAATGGCTAAATGGATACCAATCTTTTGAGGACGGCGTGGGAATTCACATTCATGGCAAGTAACGGATAAAGATGAACTGTTGTAAACCGTAAGAACTTTATAAATAATGAACATTAAATTAAAACTTTCCATATTTAAATGATTGCAATATTATCCTATCTGACCAACGTTATTTATTAATTAGTTATAATTTTATTTAATGTAATTATTTTGTAAAATCATTTCCATTTATTTATTTTTTGTTCTTTAAGTTTTATTATGATTTCTGTTTTCCATTAAGTTAAATGATATAAATGTTAAACTTAAGTCGGGCGTGAATGGCTGTATAGATTTGTAAAGTTATATTAGGGGAGGGTAATCTTAGGTTATTTATGTCGTTGTTAAATTGAGTCAATGGATTGGATATATTGATGTAGTTAGTAGATGTAGTCGGAGATTCGCTACTGGCAGAATCGTTTATATATACGCCGCACTCACCCGTTTGCCTATGGAAGGAATTATAAGACAGAGAACGCAGTTCCTTTCTATGGAGTTTTTTTTTTTATTGTTCTTCTCATTAGATAAATGTAATATTCCTATCTGATGAGAGTCAATGTCTTTTCTTAATCTTTTTGGTGCTGCCGTATTCCGTATTACATTGAATACATCGATGTATCAGATGAATTGATGCCAGTTTGACTGCGAATTTTAGCCTAAGGTTAAATAGGGATATAATATTTTATTTTCAAATGCAAATCTACGTAGTCTATTCATACTCGACCCTAAATAAAAATGCATTAAATTTAAGTTGTTTATAGACACTTGCATGGATTGGTTAACGGTGAATTGTGTTTCGGGTTTTCATATTTGATCAAAATATATAGACATTCGATAAATAATGATACCTTACGGGGAGTATCTAAAATGTATTTATTCGGATGTCTTTTAAGTTACTGGTGACAATGCAAGTATCTTATGCTGAATACTAGAGGGTTTCTTATATTTCCCTATGCAATTATCAGTAATCAATAATTTTGTATTTTGATCGTTTATGTTTATTTTGAAATGTTTTTGACCGTTGAAATCTATGTAACCGATCTATAGCAACATATTAAAACAAGCTTTTATAATCCCATCTGTGTGAACTTAATTAAAATGTAAACTTATAATATAATAGAAATTAAAATCTAAGGTAAAGTTAAAAATAATGTTAAATGTTAAAATGTAAACTAATACTAAAATAATTTTAAATCTTATATATATGTGATAAATAAATGTTTGTATGTTAATTACTAGCAGTGGCTTATTTTATTCCTCTTATATATATATATTCTTATATTATATTTTTAAATCTCTACTATTCCACTGAGCTAGTGACATGGGCTAACGACCGGATGCAAAAAAAAAATTTTTTTTTTTTTTTTTACTTACGTATCTGCCTACTTTATAAATTTTTCTAGGTTCAAATGCCTAGATGGCACCCATAGTGCAGATTACGTTAAGTGCTATTCTCCGGATCATTACAATATATATATATGATTCTCTTTATAGTTATATTTTTATTATTTTCTTTCTTTTAATAATAGGGCAAGTTTCATTCAACTTTATTCTAAAGTTATTGATGTTTAATGTTCATTAATAAAATATAAAGGTAACAAGTTAACTTAATAATCATTGTGACTATCTACAGATTAAAAGGGTAAGACTGATTACTCTATCTAGTTTTAGATATACATACTATGACAATTATAATGTTATATTATAAATGTAATTTGTTTGCTATAATTAATATATTAGTTAAATTTTTGTTATGCTATTTGGAATGAATGATTAACATTCTGGTATATGTGATATACTCTATCATATGATATGTTAATGTCATCAAGAATTCAAAATAAAGGATAATATTTATAACATATCCATCTGATGTGACATCCTGGAAATATGAAAGTCCACTATAAAATATAGATCACTATTTGAATGAAGAGATACATTTATTTTATGTTATAATATTGAATTATTTCATTTGGATAATAAATGATCATTTATTGCAAAATGTATATTAATGATAGTTTACTATATAATAAAGATGTGAGAACAAAGAATGATCAGATTTATTTCATTTCACATTTTTTTATAACTTATATTATGTTAAATTGAGTTATGAATACAGTTTGTTATTTATATGATTTCATTAAACATTAGTTATTATAATTACATTTGTGATTATTTATCTATTTTGTAATTCACCATATTATGCATCCCATAGAAACAAACATATAATTGCTCTACATGCAGGGCCCTGAATTAGAATTCATGTATATTCTTCCTGAGTTTGAATTCTATGGAATAACGAGAGTAGATTAGTGAGTACATGAAATAGGTAAATAAAATAAATTTCCTACTATTTTAATATAATAATTTTCTAATTATATTGTGAAATAATTTATATTATCCCATTGCATCTAGTATTTGATGATTAAATTATTTTTGTTTGTCTACACACATATTCAGTCTGTCATAAAATGCTCACTCCATTACAATTATTACCCTAAACTAACAAATTATCAAATGAGGATAAAATGGCATTTATGACATCTCATTACAATATAGATATTTATTGCAAAATAATATTAGTTAAAATCTTAATTAATTTTTTCAATTAATAAAAACATTGAAATCAATCATATATATAAAAGACATATTTTGCGGTTCATCCGTGTTAAAATATTTTAAATACTGACGTTTCGACTTGGTAACATAAGTCATCCACTGAGTAATAAAAAGTAGAAAGACGGTTGTAGAGGCACTACAATCACTGATTTGAAAAAACGTTAAAGTTCCACCAATAGCAAAAATGTTAATTTGATTTGAAAAAATGTTAAAGTTCCACCAATAGAAATATTTTTGTGATTAAATAATCATTTTTTCTCTTTATTCTTGATTCAATATTTTTTCTATATGAAAGCAATTTTGAATGTTTCCTAAATTGAAAGGAGTTGAATATTTTTACTGAATTCTTTAGTCTGAATGGGGAGAAATGTAAAAATATTTGCATGTTATAGTTTTGTGGTTATGTGTTGTAAGCTTATGGTATCTGAAAATATAAACATTTATTTTCTTTATAGACATATGTGTAGTTAAAATACTTTGGTGGGTTTGTTATATACATAGGCTTTTTGTATTCCTTAACATATCAGCTAGCCTAATGTAAAGTTGCATGATGAGAGAATTCCTCATTTTCATGAATTTATTGATTGTTAATGTGAAATAAGATTATCAAAGCCAACTGAGCAATAAAGCTATTGCATTCCATTACTTATTTGGAGAACCATTATGTGGCATTTTGTTAATATGTGTAACAATTTATTACTTAAGCAAAGAGATTCTGTTGGAAGGTTTTATTTTAGAATCAAATTATGAACATTAGCTGATATTTTCTCTAGATTGCTATGAACAGTTTTTGGCAATTTAACCTGATAGAATCTAAAATTTGTGCTGCATTTTGTACTATTACCATGAAAAGAACACCGTAGCATAATATTAGTAAGTTCTACCTACTATGCTCAAGATTGTAGATTTGAATTCAGACCGGGTAAACCTTGAAATATTTTTCAGATCATAATTGGGATTAGGATTTTTTTTCAATTAATTAACCCATAACTTATGTGACTGGCAATTTATTAGTGTTGCATTTGCTAAAAAATAAAAATTTTCCAAGTTAATTTTCTTCGTCGGATGAATGCCAATGCATTTCCAGTAAAAATATTAAAATAATAATGTAATATAGTTTATTGCTGTTGAAGGAGTGACAATGTCTTAACTTATTAAGCTTAATGTTGCTTTATCTTGTTATGTTATTTGAGTTATCAAAAATCTTTAAACATCTGAGGTTTTAAACATAAATCTTCTTATAAAGTATATAATTACATTTTATAAAATATATAATTGATAACCCAAGATCAGAAATTATATGTTTTTAATTTTCTTGACAACAGAATGGTTAAAAGCTATATAGGACTTAAAATCACATATTTTTTAATTCATTTTTGATATTAGTGACATCTATCTTTTAATAGCAAAACCAAAAGAAGAGAAAGATATTACTATTTAATCTTGATCAAATATAAAGTTGTTCATAATAAAATGCTTGATATTATATTTGGCTTTTTTTAAAAGTGATATATTGATTTTTATTTAATTTGGCTGAAAATGAACACAGACAGTTTTAAAATTATTCATATGTTTCATGCACTGAATTTAATAATCATTTGTTATCCATTAATTATTTTCAAAAATTGCATTTTTTCTAGGTTTAAAGTATGGACTAGTTGCAGTGCCAAAAGCATAAAAATGTAGGCCAACATTAGGTTTAAGAAAGTTTTTTTTAATTTTATCTACTATAATATTTTGAACCCACATTGACTTGCTTGCATAACTATATAAATCTGATGATAGATCAGCAACAGTTGTGTATTAACTGTGAAAAAAAATGTTTTCTTTTTGTTTGCTCTAAAAGATCATAAAAGATCTATAAACTATTTCTTTTGTTTAGCATTTTAATACTGATGGCTTTATTTTGAAGAGAGTAATATTTATTGTGCTTTCTATGTGTTGAATGATGAGAGTTTGAATTAATTTATATCTTTATTTAGCCTGCTAGCTAAGGATATCTAAATATTCATTCACTAACCAATACCAGATTTTTATCTTGGTAGTCTTTAGAATGGTTATCTGCAAGAAAAATTCTAAATTTAATCAATAACTAAAAATGTTAAAAATTTCTTTCCCCTTCTTCTCCTTATCAATAAACACTTCACAATGCAATTTTAACAAAGGATTTATTTCCTCATGCTTAGTTTCAACTGCACTGCGGTCATCATCAGAGCTACAACATTTGAACATATACAATTAATATTTTTCTATACACACATATATATATATACCAATATATACATACAAATTTATATACACACATATATTATTATCAATAAAGCAAATCATATATAGTGTGACATTGCTTTTATAAGCTTGTATTTACATATGTAATATAGAGAACATACCAATAGCTCAAACAAGCTCTTAGTTGATAAGTGCAGTAAGAGAAAATATTTAAAATCTCTATTCGAAATACTCAATTGGTTTTGAGCTTATGGCTCACCTCAGTGAGGAGTTAAAATATTCAGACACTAGCAAATATATATATACTTATAAAAACACAAACAACAATCTTAATAGCATCTTAAATTATAGATTTTTAATATTTAAAAAAAAAATTAATATTTTTTTATATATTCAATTAATTTTTTATATAAATTAAACGTTTATTTCTTCATATTCATAATATTTTTAAATTTGTTTATTTATCTAGTTAATTTCTTTTATTTTAATTATTTTATATAGTATACATGCATTTATCAATAATAATATTAACAGAATATCTATATAATTCTATTTCTTCCTAATTTTTAATTAATTTTACCTCTTTAAATTGAATTATAAGTACATCATTTCTTAACTGAAAAAAAAATGTTTTTGTTAATAAAATAGGTATATATAGAGATTAAAAGTTAAAATAAATATAGCTTCAAAAAGATGTTAGTAAAGGGCATAAGGGTGATGTAATACAATTTAAGTAAATTGTTGGAGGATATTAATAAAAGTGGAAGAGATGGGAGTAAAAAATTTTGAAATTATATTAAAAAAAGAAATGTGGGGGAGAGAGAGTATTACTAGATGATGAGGGAATAGAGTGTAGCTCTATGTCTTCATTGGCAATTTTTTTCTTACTCCTTAAAATAATTAGAGATAGACTTATTTTTTGAATCCTTTAGTCCAGTACAAAAGAAGATGGCTTCTCCTTTTAATCTTTTTAAGAATTTCTTACACATTTTTCTTTTTAACATTTCTGCTCTTAATTAGAAGTACATAATAGATTATTGATTTTTTTTTTATCTTTTAATTATTATTATTTGCCTGAAGGTTTGTGATGGTGGTATATTAAATGCGATAATATGTTGGATTATTTCCATCTATCAGTAAATGTTGCATGTATAAAAAGTTTTAAATTTTGTTAAAACTCTTCAAATACAAACAACTTGTTAGAAATAACCTGTGTTGTCTATTTGTGTGTTATTACTAACAAGTTGTTTGTATGTGAAAAGTTTTAATAAAGGTTATTCAATCCATAACTACTTTACAAAATACCAAAATTTTTTAATACCATCCATCTACATGCATGGTCGTTTTCTCAATCATTTACAATGTCTGGAAATTAAGCTTAAGACATCATTGATCTATCTATGATCATCTCTTCTAGTGTCATATTTTAATTTCAAGTCCCTCAATTCTTTCAATCATGTCAGTGATACTTTTTTTTTTTACCAATGAATTTGACTTTTGATGTTTTTTTAATACTTTCAAAGCATATGCCTCTATATTTTGCCATGCAGTCTGTCGTTTTTTTTACTGACATATTAAAAGTCCAAATTTCAGATATATAGGTAAATATTGGTAAAACAAATTTAATAAAAACAATCTTTATTTATAAATAGGTTTATTTCTTTCTAGGAATAAGTATGTTCTTATCCAAAGTATTCCATCCAAGTTTAAATTTATGATTAATTCTTTCGTTTTGTTTCCAATAATAAAGTACTTATATTAATATAAATCATTATTTTTTTCCCTTCTTGAAAAGCTACTGAACATTAGGCTTTTTAATATTTGTCTTTACTCCCACTTTTTTCCTTCTCATCTGATATCTGATGTAGCATTCTTGAAACTAGCAGCATCTATAAAATCCAGATAGTTCACAAAATATTTCTCATAAAACTACTGCCTTTTGGAAAAATAGTAATCATCTGGTTGTATACTTTTATTGATGATAATTGTTAGTATCATTATAATATAATCACTGCTATTTTATGCTGATAAATCTTTTTTAGAATTTGATTATTATTTGTCTTAATCTTCCAAAGCCTTTGTTAACACTGAAGTGCTTATAAAATCAAATGCCTTTTCATAATCTCCAGATGTTTATTGGACAGTTTTAACCGATTAGCAGTCTATTTCAAATCTAAAAAAAAAAAAACAATTATATTACAATATTCTATTACATAAACATATAATGACTTATCTAATATATATATATGAAATAACAAAATAATTTAGACTATAGTATTATATTTACCGTTAACCTTTTTGTTATTTCTTATATATATATATATATTATAACGGGTATTGTATTTTATATATATTGTACCGGTCAAAATAGTATGCTCACTTAACAAGATTCAAATCCTAAGCAAAAGTACTTCGAATCCAATCATGCTCGAGATGCACAGGTCTGGAGCAATCCTGAATTCTAACCTATTTGCCTATTCTTCGAATCTCTGACCCAATGAACAACACTCCTGATGATATGCTCACTTAACAAGATTCAAATCCTAAGCAAAAGTACCTTGAATCCAATCATGCTCGAGATACACAGGTCTGGAGCAATCCTGAATTCTAACCTATTTGTCTATTCTTCGAATCTCTGACCCAATGAACAACACTTCTGATGATACAGTATAATTATTTTAATTCTGGGCCCAGAATCACAGTGGTAGAGCATAAGATCAGACTGATGATGATGATCGAGATAAAAGTAGCCCAGTTATTACATTTATTATAGTTATTTATTAATGCTAAGCTATTAACTAAAGACAATAGTTCTAAATACTAATTCGAAAATAATAATTCAACAACAAACCAGGATTTGCATGAAATTATATATTTAATAACATATTGAGAAAATGCATATATATGTTACAAAATGTTTCATGCTTGGGATGACATTGTTTATTTACAAAACTTGGGAATTGTTTTATAAAATTCCCTTTATTAATTATTGAATGACTACAATTTTATAGAGTGGATTATAACTTGTGCGAAATTTAATATGCCAATTTAATAAATTTTTATTAACAGCATGTTGTGGATGCCTAAAATAAAAATAAAAGATCATGACAGGTTTAGTAGTAAATGATTTATTTGATAAACAGGCAAAATATATGATCTCAATCACTTACCTACCTTATGAAAATCATTATATATATACTTTTATTGGGATTGTTTATAAAAGATGTCTTTGGAGCTTATGCATGAGAAACAAACAATGCGCTCTATTTATGCAAATCAATTATACAATCATTAATACAAATCAGATTTATGTCTATGGGAATCGATAACGGTTTTAAACGAAAGCAGTTTTAAAATTGACATATTGACTAATTAGCATAATGGCGCATTTCATGAATGAGTCATTATTTCCAACACCTAACAAAAGGTCAAACAGGCATAAATCTATTAACTAAAACAGTAACAATGCTAGCATGTAATGAAGAAATACGGATCTTATGGTACTTTGAACTCTTGAGAATGAATGGGGTTGATACGTCCACCATTTTGATGGGATGGTATCGGATGGAGAGGTTTGGCTTGATGGCTAAAGCACAATCAAAACCCTATAAACCTCGCGTTCGACAGGGAGTAGTGCCCTGATTACAAACGATTTTGAGAACTAACGCAATGAAGAAATATATACTGTACGTGGAAGTACCATAAGAGGAAGAAAAGGTCTGGCAGCAGTGTTATACATGTACAATAAACTTAATGTACTCTATATTCGAAAGCCTGTAAATGGTTTGACTTCTGTGCAATGATATATTCGAATAAAGAATCATTCTGAAAATTATACTAGAAAATAACCCTTTAACTAAGATATTAATCTAACAAAATTTTTATATTTAATTTCGATTCCCATATACATATTAACTGATAAAATTAGTTTCCAGGCACCAACAAGAAAAGATGAATTAATTATATTAAAGTTCATAATCTTTTAAAATGAAAATTTAAAGACAAATTCAAATAATAAAGTAAAATATGCATCCAAATAAAATATTTTAGATAAAAAACGTGAATAACAGATTTAAATATAAAGTCAACCTAGTGAATGATTTCTGTTACAAATGAATAAAATTTTACTAATAAATTTAACTGAAGCCACTGCTTCTTTCCCCATTAAGCAAAGATAAGAAACCCTTATTAGACTCGCTACATTGAATGAGATTGGCATATTAAACAAAATGAATTATATATATATTAGACAAAATAAGTTAAATATTTAATGAAGCCACACACAGTTATATATATATATAAGTTAATTAAGCATGAAAGGTAAGTTAAAATACATGATATTAATAAAAGATTACACAGAGAGAGAGAGAGTTTAAAAGCAAAATTAGCAGAATCTTATAAATTAATATATAAATTAAGATACAAAGGTGGAACTATGGATTACAAATTTCAAAAGTATTGACTTATGAAGGCAGCTCTACATTAAAGGTTTCCTAAGGAAAACAGCATAGCGGTGTCATTAGCAATCAGCAATCGGAAGTAATCATATTGTATGGTCGGCCGGATGGAACATGGCAGTTGCAGGCAGACAGTTCTTCGAGAGAAAAAGAGAAAGGTGTAAGATTCCTCTACTCATGCAGGACTTGTGCTGGCTTCTTAAAGTTAAGGTCTTGAAACGCTTCAAAATTAAACTGACTGACCAAAATCTCAACTCACTGCAAGATAACTAAAAACTAACTTCTTTTGTTCTGTGACTCCTTTTATAAACTCTTTAATCCCACCAAGAATGCAATTTCAGATGCTTATGCTATCTCTGTAATCCCTTTAAAAACAACATTTAATTAGCAAAATATTTTCAACAGATAACGCTCGAAATACCATTTTAGCTGTTTTGAAAGATTTGAAAACAACTGACAAAAGAATTGCTTTCGATTTTAATTAAGATTTATAAATAGACAACGATCTGACTAGAGATAAAGATAATTTCAGTATTTCAAGCCTTCTCCATTTTTCTTTGTTGTTAAATTCCAATAGTTTAATTAAATACTTTAAATCAAAATACATATAGATAGAACAAAAAAATTTACAATTATATAAAGAAAATGTTTAGTTGTCAGCAATAAACATTAATAACATTATTGCTTCATTCATATATATACGCATCATGCACACTACTGTTTTACTTTACTAAATAGTTTTAATTTTATTAATTTCTCTAATCATTACGTATAAAGTGTGTGGGTGAATGGCATATATTTACGGTGAGGTCTGAATTGCAGGCCCCACAGGAGGTTAGTTTAGATGGTGAAGCATGAAGCTCGATGATGATTAGACATCAACTGCTTTAATATATATATATATTACACACACAATATGTATTTGAGACATTTATGAATAATGTGTGAATATCTATATTCGATAAATTATTATAAGTAATGGATAACTGTAATACAATTGTTATTTGTATTAAGGAAGGTATTATGAAAAATTTATATTGAGAAGTGTTTTTCTTTTCTAAAAATTTTTTACACTTCGATGTGATCTATTATGCTATGATATCAAGTTTAAACCAGCTTTTTTTATTGGTAATTACAATGGTGTTGGGAATTGATAGATCTGCAATTTCTATTTTTTCATTTTTCTTTAATATCAATATAATCACTTATATTTTTTATTTAGATGTTCTAAATCTGATGTATAATTGAGTACTTATGTAAATGCAAAATTATTATGCATCAATTGATTTCTTAATAGACTTAATTTTTATATGGAAAAAGATTTATTCACAGATATAAGATTACTATTTTTTTCATTATTAAAAACTCTTCAGGAGAAAATTTGACTCTTATTATTCAATAATTCAATCTTTGCACAAACTTCTAAAATCAATTGAATGTTATGAATGGAAACACATTATCATTTCAAATAGTATCAGTTTGCTTTAGGATGAAATATGTCTGAGTTCAATGCACTTTCAATAATTCATAACTTTTCTTCATCATGTTATACCACAAACTTCTATGTCTCTTAAATAATCTTTTTATGGTATACATTTATTAATTTTTTATTTTTACCACACAATGGCAATTATCAAATAAACTAAATTAATTTTTCATTTGAAACATAGTTCCTAATGTGGAATTTTAATATTCTGCAATAATTAAAACAATCTTCTACTCTTAGTTGATCAAAACTGGGTACTGGAATAAAACAAAATCTTATATTAAATAAATAAGTGCAACTGGAGAAGGTAGTGAAAAAACAAGTGCAGTTTGAGAAAGAATTTGAATTCCTAAATAAGTCTGTAATACAGTTCCATCTAATGTTGAATTTTTAGATTACTGGAAAAAATGATTCTTGCTTCCATTGATTGACAAAAATATGACCCCAATGACATTTTTATTTTTGGTAGCTCTATGAGATTTTGTAATTTAAGGTTTAAGCTTATGCTTAATAAAAAAAATAAATAATAATTATCTGATTATAACCATGTAGACTGTTAAATGATCATAAATCAAAAGCATATTGTGCCTAAAAGTTCAAAATAAAATGAGACAAGAAATGACATAAATGATTATTTTATCTTTCTAATATGATCATATATCTAAACAGTGACAATTTCAATTTTGATTAATTCTGTTTAAATAAAGCTAAAGTAACCAAACAAATATAATTTAAGTCCATAGTGAAGTTATGTCTGCAAAAATATACTAAATGTCATTTTAAATAAAAAATTTACTGTATTTCATCTATAATCTATATATCTTGAAGATAAATTAAATGCATATGAACAATGATTTTATTTTTTCAGAAATAAAATAGCAATTTATTATTAAGTTGTTGTAGCTTAATTCAGGATTTATAGTATTATATTTTTCTATAAATAATTATTAAATATAAATTTTTTATTATGTAAAAATAAACTTTTTTAAAAATAAATAAGTATAAATGTTATTATACATTGTAATACAATTGGATAATACAAAACATAGTACACCAAACTATTATTTGTATAATGTTTTAACTTTGTTCATATTATAAAACAAAAACTAATCTCTATTATGATCTATAATAAGCTTGGGCAATTGGTGATTACTAGAAGATGATGCTCTTAAATACCCATTTCCAGACTAGTTTTTGGCTTTTAATTTTTTCAATAAGAAATGGAGATTCAAAACTGGATTTAATGCATTTTACATATCTAACAATTATCTTGATTTGTCAAGCATCGGTGGCTGAATGGTTAGCACAGCTGCCTTACAAGCAATTGTCCTGGGGTTCACTTCCCAGCTGACACTTTGACACATTAAAACAAAAAAAAAACTCAAACAATTATCTTGATACTATTATTCAAGCTAAAAATCTGAGATTTAAAAATCCCAATTTTATCTTCCTGAACAGTTATATAGATCTGATTTGCAACCAGTAACTATATATTTTAATAACTATAGTTATTTTTTAAGTATAGACATCTTTTTATCCTAGTGTTAGAATAAAAAACTGCTAAGTAACTTAGGTTGCACTGCATGTAATTAAACAAAAACAGATTTCTTTTCTATTGGCATCTATAGTAAGCTTGAGTAATTACTATCTACTTAATTTTACTATAGATGACAATAGAATATAGTAATATTTTCATTTTATCACATATTGTGTAAGCCAAAGAATCAAGTGATTTTTTATTTTGTACATATAACTTATTGATATATTTGAAATTTTTATATTATCCAAATAATCATATTTTGATGTTTATAAATTAAGTACAATATTTTATAGATCTAAAATTTTAAATCTTGTATCTTTCTGGAATTATTTATAAGACTATTTGAAATGGGGATTTTATGCACAAGCCTTCTGGCATCCATTGATTACTCTAGCTTGTTGTGTGTGGCAATACATATAGTGAGTTTTGCCTGTTTTAACAACAGTTATACACAAGCATAAGATGTGGTGATCATGTGATGTTTATTGAAATGTTGATATATTTAGTTTAAACTTATTAAGGCTTTAATTATTAAAACTATACTACTTTCAAAGCTATTAATTCATCCAAAATATAATTTCCATAAATCAGCAGCATTTGCATAGATCAAATTATTCAAATTCCTTCAAATTATATGCAAATAACAAAAATCATGCTTAGACTCACAATTCAGAAGATTATACCCTTCTTCCATTAAGAATAAAAACTAAATCATGTGACAATTATATTTTGTACTTTCAAGGCCAGAATATCAACATGCATCTAATCAATCTCGACTTCTTTTATGGATATTTAGTCTTTATATCGAAATAGTTGGATACTCATTTATTTACCATTATTTGATGGCTAATTATAGTAATTGTAAAATGCTGATTTGAAAAAAGTTCTAAAATGTTTGTAATCCAAAAAAATGTCAAGTTTAAGTTAACTTAGACTAAAATCTAGATTACTGGAATGGCAAAAAATTTTACTGCTCAATTTATCCTGGATAAATTTCACAGATTACATCAAATTTGGTTTATTTGTATTAAAATCTACAAATGATTTTTGAAAATATGACAACTATCTGAAATTGTTTCTATAAATTTTTATATGGTTTTTTTCCCTGAAGTGATTACCTTTCATTAAAATTCCATTTTAAGTTGTGAAAACTATAGCATAGACAAACAATCATTGGGGGATAATTCAACTTCCAAAAAAGTATTACTATAGATACAGAAGCATGATATACTTCTATAGATAACAAAATACCAGAAGTAAAATCAATTGGTTATTATACTATTATCACAGCTGAAGAAAATACCTATGGTAAACTCAATTCATTCATCTAAACACAAACAACTATTCAGATCAGTACTAACATATAATTTGAGTCAGTAGAATAATACATACAGAAGCACGAAACAAAACACTGATATATAGATTTAAAGAACCAAAAAAACAATCTTTAATTCAAACATTTAACAATACTGATTCAGTTTTATATTTTGAGTAAAAATTTGTGCCAGTATATACCAAATACCTGATAAAATAACCACACAGTATTATCCTTACCACAAGGCAGAAAGAGACTTGCATTTAATCTCACATTTTAGGAGTTCACTAAAATTTATAAAAATGAAATGTTATGAGTTCATGAATAAAATTTTATAAAAATATTTTTAAAACTATATTATTTTTATAAATTTTTTTAAAATAGAAATCAAATTGATGAGATTGTGAACTGTAAAAATATAATTTTCGAAAAAAATAAAAATGTTAAAAATGGTTAGTTTTATAAATATATTGTAATAATTTATTTATAAGTAAATAAATTTCACATTTATTAGTTACAAATTTTCAAGTTTTAAACCATCTTACACTGGATTAAATTTGTGACATCTGACTTGTTATTATTACTATCATTAAATTAATATGTTATTTATTTACAAAAATAACATTTTATGTTTGCTGTTCTAAATTTAAATTAATAAAAATGTACCTAATCACTTCCATGATTGAAGAAACATTATTTAATTTGACATTACTGTCTATGGACCATAAACTATGTAAAACTTTTGATTACATGATATAAAAATCAAAAAGTTTATTGCTTCAAGTGTAAATACTTTTACCATATAAAAACTAAATCATATACATGAATAAACATTTATTTTATAACGTCTTGCGTGCGATTATAACTACGATAGAATGACAGCCTGTTAAGCTAATTGCGCAGACGCTGTGAGAATGTTATTAATAAATGAATACCTTCGAACAACCACATGATATAGTATTTGTATAAGAGTAAAAAGGAATCCTCTTACCCTTACGACTACTTTAGATTTGCTCATATATAAACATTTGAGTCGTAAGGATAAGAGGATTCCTTTTTACTCTTATACAAATACTATATCATGTGGTTGTTCGAAGGTATTCATTTATTAATAACATTCTCACAGCGTCTGCGCAATTAGCTTAACAGGCTGTCATTCTATCATATAAAGACTAGAAAATAAATTTTATGAAATAATTGTACTGCAATAAATATATAAATCTTTATTGCGAACTGTGTTATATTTTATACCAAGCCTCACATTCAACATATATAGCATATGTTATAGTTCACTTTTTGTTGGTAAACATTTATTAGAATCGAATATATATTGTTTATTGAACTATAAGAGCACAGTAACTTTTCAACACGCATTTATATATAATATGACACAAAAGCTTTTTATATGTATGCATAAACAAAATTTTAAATAATTAATAAAAACATTGAGGGAGATAGATTTGCATATATTTTACTGAGCATGTGTTCACCCATGCATTCACTGAAGCGAAAAGAATAAGATGAAAAAAATACTACCAATTTTTATTTTAAAATAGTCAAGTAGGCGATTTCTTATCGAGCGTTGGTGGACTAGAGGTTGCCATAACTGCCTTTCAAGCAGGTGGCCCTAGTTCGCTTCCCGGTCAACGCATTTGACATATGGGAGGAAAAAAGCAGTAAGCGATTTATATTTTTTTTTGTAACAACTTTTTTCTCTTATTAGAAACTTAACAGATTAGTGTATCCAGAAATTACAATTTCTTTTTTTTTAAAGTCAATATTATCTATAAGTAAGAATTAAAATTTTATAAAACTTCTAACATTAATCCTAGAAAATAATTTATTATAAGAAATACTACATAACAAATTCGGGAAGAGTAATAAAGGAAGATTAAAATGTATGTACATTCAACATAAACTGAATAAATTTTATTAATATATATATAATCGTGTACAGCACTCAGAGAGAGGGAGGGAGAGAGAGGGAAAGAGAGGGAGAGAGAGGGGGAGGGGGAGAGAGAGAGGGAGAGAGATAAAGAGAGAGAGAGAGAGATAAAGAGAGAGAGAAGGACGCTCGAATATATTTATATTTTTGTTTGTTTACATTTTTTTTTTTAATATCGTGTAATTGAAGTTGCATAATTAGATACAATATAGTTTATGAATCTATTGTAATTAGTTAATCAATTCACAATTGTTACCAACATTAGGAAAAAACAAAGTATAATTTTATCAGAATAGAAGTCTAAATGATGCAGAAAGAAACAAGATTCTTTATTCTCAGTTAAATTCTTTTATGACTTTTGCCATGGACTCCAAAAATTCAAGGCTGTAAATGAATACGCATGAATTATGTAATGAATGACCGTAATCAACTATTTTAACACTATTAATAAATTTTTATGCATCACGTCACATTTTACAATCTCATCTGCAAAAACGAAGATTCAAGAGATCATAATTTCTTTAAGATCTTCAAACTGCATTCTTAAGACAAAGGTAAGATAATAATCTTTATTCCAATGCTTTTATTTTCGATCTTTACATGTGAATTCAGTCCATTTTAAAAATTGAACATGATCATTGAGTACAGATGAAATAGGAAACAGTAAAGTAAAAAGCACAAGAATAAAATCAAAGAAGTAGGAAGAGGATCAAATTAACAAAAAAAAAAATTACAATCTAAGAACACAATGTTAAAACACATTCAACTATTTTAATTTGAATCTAAATCTTTTATGACAATAAATAAATATCAATATAATAACGATAAGATCACAGTCAGGTATTACAGGAATGTATGCAGTCTAAATAGGTCTCTGCATTAATGGGTCAATATCCATGCTGCTTCTTTTACTTTTTCATCCACTTTCTGAATGAGATAAAGTCCAAGGATATCCAGTCTTATTTTGTCCATTCTTTGGTCACATTTGTGCCTCTCCAGCAATATAAGTGAGATAAACATTTGACAAGCAGGTTTATTATATTTTTTTTATTTTTATCTGATACAATTGTTTCCTCATAATGTACAGAATTAGAAAACCTTTTGGGTCTCAATGATAAAAGTTTGATCATAATTTATTTGGCTTAAAAAAATGATACATTTGAAAAGTTTAACACAGCATTGATTGAAAATGGAGCTGAGTTTTTTTATTCTTTTACTGCCAACTTACTGTGATTGATTAATAGAATGCAGCCTAAACTAGTAGATATTACATAAGAGAAAGTTATTAATTCAGCTCTAAAATCAGAAAAAATCTACTTTGAGAATTATTTTCGGCATTCAGTTCACCAGACAATTCTTCTATTACGATAATGCTAGATAAAGAAATGAAGTCATCTACAGTCAACTTTATGAGTTCTCTTGAGGCATTAGAAGCTAAACACATTGTAGCTGAAAAAAAAAAAAGAAGTACATAGAAACAAATTAAAATCAAAATATTGCAAAAAAAAAAAAAAAGAAGCATAAAGAAAAACATCATCATACAAAATTTCATAGTAGAAGCAGAAGTCAACTTAGATGTGATTCTCATATCAGAAAACAAAGACACAGTCCAAAAAGAAAGCATATAAAAAAGAAAAAGAAGAAGAATGAAAAAAGTATTTGAATATTAAGAATTGCCACTACAGCCTGCTGATGGACATATGAATGTTATAAGCATCATGCAGTTTACTTGTTTTGTTCAACTGCATGATTTAAAAAAGTGATGAGAGGGATTTGTTCATATTTCATAATTACATTGAGAAAAACATATCATACCACAAATATATCAGATATGATATCCAGAAGTCAAATCATAAAGGTCAATGTTTTGGTGTTTAACAGACATAAAAAAAAAAATCAATAAAAGATGTTGATAAAGAAACTAGTGAAAATTTAAATCCAAATATGAATCATTCATTAGTTGGAGGGGATGTTTTAGAATCCAGAAATCCTGATCCAATCAAACAGTTTATTTTAGTGGGTGTTTTCACTGGAAAAAAAATCTCAACTCTTAAAAGTTTTTATTTGGAAAACTATTCATTTAAAAACAAATCAACAAAACGAATTTATTTTAATTTAAATATAGATTATCTTATTAAAATATATTTTTCACTCACCTTTCGGTTATTATTGTTTAATTTACTGTTAAACATGTTAAAAATTATAACACTACTTTTAAATTCTTTTGCTTTCTCAAAATTTAAAATTATAGAATTAATAAATTACATATTAAAAATAAAGTTCTTCGCAAAAAGAAATTCAGTTATCTGCAGCTTTTGGCGTACTTTTAAATATTCCCAGTAATTCTTTTTTTTTTTTTTTTTGTATAAATCATATCGTTTCAGAATTAGCTTCTCTCCCTCCCGCGCCAATCTCTGGATCTGTTTCAATGTGCAGTTAATTTTTTTGATCAACGAAAATATAATATAATATTAGCTAATGATAAAATCAGTTCTGTCCAATATTTAAGCAAATTCATCTGGTTTGGTCCTTATCTGTCATGCCATTTTTTATGCCCCCCCCCCCCCGCAATAAACAAACAAACAAATATTTGAATTAGAATATAAATCCTCATTCTATTATAACGGAAAACAAAAACCCAAAACAATTATTATCTGTTTAGTTTCTTATTAAACTAAGCTTTAATTATTATTCCTAATCTTTTAATTATATATTTTCAGATTTAATATATATAATAATTTACAATGCTAAATATTTATATGTAATTTTTCAAGATTAATTCATTGCAACTGTTTAAATATAATTGAATAACCCTCTTTGAAATTTAAAATTGTATTGCCATTTGCTAATACTAGTGGTCTGTTCAATTATATTTAAATAGTTGCAATGAGTTAATTTCAAAACATTATATATATAAATTCTATTTCAAAAGTGCTAAAAAATTCCTTAATCCATAGGTTATATCCATAAATTTCAGATGTTTGAGAGTTGACAAGTAAGTAAAAAACAAAACAATCTTTAAATATCACACTGTGAAATAATTGTGATGAAGGTTTGAATAGATTTATATCTTTATCTTCTAGTACAGACTATTCAAATAATCTTATCAACAATAATGAATGGCTAGATAAATTGGTTATGTGCTACATATTTAAAAAAATTTTATGTTTGTTGAACAAATTTTACACCATGAGATTCGTGAAATCTGCAAGATGTAAAGACAACAGTCTAAAAACCAATTAAACTGTATTATGATTCAAACATGTATTATTTTTTTACCAGGATATTTGAAATAATCATATTAACAAGAATTTGACCAATAGTTGAGAGTAATCAGGCTGAGTTTAGGCCAGGGAAAAGCTGATGTGAAAAAGTTTTATTATTAAGAACTTCTGCTGAAGAGCTTTCAAAATAAGCTAAAAACATGTGCTACCTTTATTGATCAACTTATGATCTGATCAGAAAATGATCTTATAAAAAGTTTTAAAACTCCTTAAATTCATGAAAAACATAAATTTATCTGATAAAATGATCTCCAGTAAAAGAATTTAAGTGGCATTAAATCATAATCATTGTAAATACAACATTTTATTATAGGTCTAAGTTTAATCATCATTTTTATTAAATACAGCCATGAGTGATTTATTTATGTTAATGTCATTGCATTGACTTCACAAAAGTGATTATGTCCAGAAATATAAAATCTCCCAATAAGGATATAAAAAGTTTGAAAATATTTTTTAAATGTTGGTCTTAGTCCTAACCCGACAAAGACAAAAAGCTCAATTTTTCATCTAAACAGCAGGGAAACACAATAAACTGAAATACTATCTTACCTTATGCTATTTAAAAGTAACTTATTTTTTTCATTTACATAAGGTTAGATATAAAATAATTTCTAAAAACAATTTCTTTGAAAAGCTAACTGGAATACTTGAGACTGTGATGCAAGTATTTCATGGACTTCTTTCTTAGAATAGAATATTCTATTGACAAATACTATGACCTATTTCAAGAAAATGATGCTGACACTATATTTTTAAATAATCACTTAAATATTACATTGAGAAATGTTAATAGCTCCCGACATTCTATATTTTCAGATATTCCTCCTATCAGATATCAGAAGCTGTTAAGTCAATCAGACTTGCCATTTAATTCAAGATATTGCTTCCCATCCAAGACTCATCTCAAATCAATATTTTTTTTTCTAGATGGTCAAACAAGAATTTACAAACAAACAATTACAGCATAAAAGTAGATTTCTCATGAGATTCCAAACAGATTTCTTTATTTAAATCCAACAATGAAGCCAATTGAATTTGATTTTTAGATATTAAGAGTCTCATTAATAAATTAGGACAACCCATGATCATTGCACTTATCTGCTTCATAAATTAAATGTTAAAAGACACTAATTTATAGAGGGGGAAAAAACATAATTAATGATTGTTGAATTTACAGCTACCTGTAACAGAATTCAAGAACTAAATAAACTGCTAGTAGAATCTATAGATTCCATTATAATATTTTATTATTAGTTAAACTGTTTAAAAAGCTCACTATGCTAAATAAATAAATATAAAACAAAATTAAATATTCACTATAAAGCAAAGGTCCCTTGAATATCTAATAGAAGAATAAAGAAAGAAGAGATATACCAGCTTAATAAATGTCATTAATGAAGGTTTAAATGATTTTTTACTTTCATTTACTTTCCATCTAAAAAAGTAATCTATTTTTCATCATCATCACTGGCAGTCATCTTTAAATAATATGTCATTCAGTCTGAGATAAAAAAAGATAAAGCAAAGCCATACCCCCAAAATGAGTTTGTGATGATAATTCACACTAGTCATTAAAACACAAATAGATCTCCATATATAATATATATAATATATCTACTAATCTTTCTGGAAACAGTTCACCACTGTTGTATGTATATATTGGATTATTTCCACCATCTAATATTAAGTGTTGAATGTGTTTAGAGAAAAAAATAATTTTTATTTAAATTACCCAATTACATTCAACAGTTCGTAATAGCTCAGAGATTAATATAACACACTTTTGTTTTGGTTTTGGTCTCCTCTTTTTTCAAGTGTTATTACTGACTCCAGTGACAGTATTAGCATGAGGATCAATCCTGGACACAGATTCTTGAATATTGAATTTTAAGATAATGCCTAACTAACTGAGTCATTCTGCCGAAGGCTTAAAAGTC